>CM041786.1:35521528-36032261 GCA_023375725.1 Nephotettix cincticeps
CGAAAATTGTGAATTAATCCACTCAGATTTATTTGTTTTATGGGGATGTTATTAATATGTTTTATCGTTTTGTTATTGTTATTCACTATGCCGCGACCCAGAATAAATAACCTTTTACAATGAAGCCGTATTGCTATTCGACTTCAAACATGGCCAATCTTAAAGTTAACATGTATTTACTGTCAGGCGTTACGAAGTTCACCGGGTCAGCTAGTAGCAAATAAATTACGAAAAAACACTCCCAGAATGAAGGAAGATGTTTATCTTATTCATAAATTACTATGGGTCTTGTCCTTCTAAAATATAAGGGACATGCTGAAAGATGAAATGTTTATTTTAATTCAGAGTACATAATTGTTTCAGGCTTTATTTATCCTTGGAGGTATGTGGTGCTCAACGTTTTGGTTGAAATACCATATTATGAGACAGCAACAACAAAAACAGATACGACATCCAAATAGAGCCACCACCGTTCCTCCAAGCTCATCACTACCTCCTTCAACCACTCTCCCGCCCCTACCTACAACAACCGTTCCACCAACAACCCTTCCACCAACAACCGTTCCACCAACAACCCTTCCACCAACAACCGTTCCACCAACAACCCTTCCACCGACACACCCACCGCCACCGACACACCCACCGCCACCGCCACCGCCACCAACACACCCACCGACACCGCCACCGACACACCCACCGCCACCGCCACCGCCACCGACACACCCACCGCCACCGCCACCGACTCACCCACCGCCACCGCCACCGACTCACCCACCGCCACCGCCACCGACTCACCCACCGCCACCGACTCACCCACCGCCACCGACTCACCCACCGCCACCGCCACCGCCACCGGCACACCCACCGACATTGCCACCGACACACCCACCGCCACCGCCACCGCCACCGACACACCCACCGCCACCGCCACCGACACACCCACCGCCACCGCCACCGCCACCGACACACCCACCGCCACCGCCACCGACACACCCACCGCCACCGCCACCGACTCACCCACCGCCACCGACACACCCACCGCCACCGCCACCGACTCACCCACCGCCACCGACACACCCACCGACACCGCCACCGACACACCCACCGCCACCGCCACCGACACGCCCACCGACACCGCCACCGACACACCCACCGCCACCGCCACCGACACACCCGCCACCGCCACCGCCACCGACACACCCACCGCCACCGCCACCGACACACCCACCGCCACCGCCACCGACACACCCACCGCCACCGCCACCGACACACCGCCACCGCCACCGCCACCGACACACCCACCGCCACCGCCACCGACTCACCCACCGCCACCGCCACCGACACACCCACCGCCACCGACACACCCACCGCCACCGACACACCCACCGCCACCACCACCTCCACCGCCACCGCCACCGCCACTGCCACCGCCACCTACTCACCCTCCACCACCGACACACCCACCGCCACTGACACACCCACCGCCACCGACTCACCCACCGCAACCGACACACCCACCGCCACCACCACCGCCACCGCCACCGCCACACCCACTGCCACCGACTCACCCACCGCCACCGCCACCGACACACCCACCGCCACCAACACACCCACCGCCACACCCACCACCAACGTCAACGCTAACCCCTTTTGCAGTTGCAACCCCTTTGCCATATAGCTGCACACAATGCATTTTATTTGCTGGTCATCCAACACAAGTACCCATTCCAAATTCAACAACGATATCTCCAGTAACCTTACCTCCAATCCCTCCTCCTACAACAACTACAGCACCACGTCCACCAACGTCAACTCCGAAAGCGTGGCAGCCAACTTCAACTTCAATATGGAACTCCACTTCCACAATCCAAAGCAACATTCCGGCAGCATCTAGCTGTACACAATGTATACTGTTCACTGGAAAGTAAAATGTATACTTTCGCTTATGTAATTTGGGGTTAACAATGAATCTCCCATTAGTAGTCTACCATTTTATAATACTGTGAACATATGGAAATCAACATACTGGTGTATTTTATAAAATAAACACAAATGAATACAGAGGTTCGAAGATTTAATTGCGTAATATAACCAAGAGAGGATCAATTTGTGTGCCCATTAGGTTGCCCGGATGGACGGATATGGTTGTCAAATTACACTGTGTCGTATCAATATCTTTTCTGCTCATCTTGGGGTCATATAGAAAATATTTTACAATTAATTGAACGTAACGTTTTACGAGAGGTTAGGGTAAATTAAGATTAACAAAATTGGTGACTTCTTTGGTATCAAGAACGTTTATTTACTTTGTTCAATTTTATCAAACAAAAATATGTAACTGGATTGTTTGTGACCCATGTCACTCTTGATTATTTTGGATACTGTGGCCATATAGCATTGAGTGGTTATTAATTAAAATTAAAATGGAAAAATGTCTTATTATTTTTACAATATTATTTTTCAAAGAAATTAATATCTCATTAATGCATGATGTAGAAAAAATGTATGTCAAGACATCTATAGTATTGTTATACTGTATAAAATAAATTAAAATCAACAACATTAAATTGTTTTATTTTGAGAGAATTTCCTGCAAGAAAGTATAATGATAACCGCAGTTGCCATAAAATCAAGACCCATGACCATTTTTTTCTTTTCAAGTTCACGCAAACACTAAATACCCCCGTCGCAGCAGACCTGCGTACTCAGCGAATTTCCAAATCAATAATATAATAATTATAATATATGACAAGTTTGGTCAAAATCTGTCGATAAACATGGGAGTTATTTGCCTATTCTCCATAAGATTAAAATGGGAAAGAGTAAGTAGGTTTGCTGCTGTGAGGAACACTGAAAGTATACCATCAAAAATTTTATTTTTAACATTTATACCAACTTTTATCAACATCTGTCCATAAAAAGAGGAGTTTGCCTAATCTCCATATGATTAACATGGGAAAAGAGTATGCAGGTTTGCTGCCATGATAAACACATAAACTATGATTTTTTTGCACAAATGTATGGATCTCAACCACATGAAGCTATGTGGCTTCGGCCTCGGCTGGACGCAGACCTTTTAGCGAATTTCCCATATGGAAGAAGCTGTTACCGTAGGTCTGATGGCGAGACTTAAGCCCGGGACCATGTTATTTTAGCGAATTTCCCATAGGGAAAAAGCTATTAACGTAGGTCTCATGGTAAGACTTAAGCCCGGGACCATGTTATTTTTTCGTCTTTAGGTGCCCAGAGTCCAAAAACAATAGTCGTTAAAATTTATATAAATTTATATATATATTTGTCTGTGAACACGATAACTTTCGTAAAATATATATATATTACTGTTTATTTCATCCAATAGGGCTACTAATATTATTATATTGAAATAATTGGACCAAGTACCATTAGAAAACATTTTGAATCCGTCTTCATGTTTCGGGTAATAATCCCATTTTCAAGAAAATGGGATTAGAAAATGAGAAATGGGAGAAAATGGGTTACTTGGTCCAATTATTTCAATATATATATATATATAATAATTATAATCCAGAAATAATTGGACCAAGTAACCCATGAACAAGATACTGTCGTAAAAATAGTCCGATCGAGACCAAACTTGGTAGAGACGTGTATTCCTACATTTGCTCAAACGAGTTCGTAATCCAGATATATTGGTCAACGGAATCGGTGGTTTGGGGGGGTTTGTATTCAAAGTTGGATTTTTTAAGTTTTCATGTGTAGTTTTAATTTTTTTAATTTTATCTTTCACTATTAAAATCTGCTTCGAAAACTACACAAATTAGTTCCTTAAAGTTTTTCTCTATCTCGAACGGTTACCGAGATATTTAAAAATCTAACGACCCGATATTAAATACACAGTACGTTGTATTTTGGGGCTCCAATATTAAATATTGGAGCAATATTAAATATAATGTTATGGAGTATAAAGAAAAATTAATATTTCACTAATCAATCAATATTTGGTATTTACCTTCATGTGGTTTGAGATCTTATGCTTCAAATGCTTAAAAATCATATTTATGTGTTTGTCATGGCAGCTAACCTGCATACTCTTTTCCTATGTTAACCATAGTACCTGGTGACCGAGCTTTGCTCGGATAGAATAAGACATGTATTATATAAGTTAATTAGCAAAATTAAAACACATTTTGTTACTCAATGAAAACATTTATGCGGTTTACATAAAACCGATTTAATACACCTTAATTAATATAGCATAAACACTGAACAAAAATACAATGCACCGGACGGGGATCAATCTCTCAACCTTCAGCACGTGAGACCTGCACGCTAGCACTGAGCTACAGTGTCGGTCCATCAAGGTCGTCGTTTTTTAAGGTTTTTGGCCAAACTCAATTGTTTTAGCTGATCTTGTACTGAAATTATCCATTCAGTTATTAGTAGCCTGTGATCAACTGATTTTGTTAGAAAAGGAATGAGGATTGAAAAGCAAAAGAGAAATTTAATTTATACCAATTAATTGTTTTTTTACAGTGGCTTTAAACAATTAAATGAGTAATTTTTCTATCAAAACATGAAAGATTTTGGAAACACTTTTCTCTGCTTTTATTTTGCACAGTTATTTTACCCTTTAGTTTTTACAAATTGTTTAGTAATTTGATAGTTTTTCATTTATACATAAAATAAATATGTATCCAAAACCTCTATTCACATATTGCTCACCACCATCTTCAATCAACAACAACTGTCAAACGGTTATAAACAATAATTATAATAATAATAATCTTTATTGCTGTGATGACAAAATGAACATTTTTGTAAAGCAAGCGTCATAGAAAATTAAAATATTAAACCTTAAAACAATATGAATCAATAAAATTCGGAACAATTATGGCATAGTCAAAACAAGGAACCAGCCAGATCACACAAAAAAGCCAAAAGCACAACTACTGTCCTACGAGCTAGTATAGTTCAGATCTCAAGCCGATGTTACCCGATGTGTGGTCCATGAAAACAGATGTTTTGATTTGTATTGTTTACATTTGATTCTCCATAAGCGTAATGTTAATTTTTACTTTCTCCCCTTATACAGAGTATACGGAGAAAGTATTGTTTTCGTCAAAATTTTCAAATTTTAGTTGAGAGTGGATATATCCGTTTTGGGATCCCCTGAATTCAAAAATGTGGGTTTCGACGTGATGTCTGTCCGTCCATGTGTCTATCTGTGTGTGTGTCTGGATGTGTATAGAGCCACAGCCTACCCCATTGGTCTGATTTAGATGAAATTTGGCATGTATGTGTATATTCTTTTTATCTCCAGGCGCTTTTTTCATTTTTTTGAATTTTTTAGTTTTAAGGGTAGTTTACCCCTAAAAACCCTTAAAAAACGTTAAAAATCCAAGTTTCTCAAAAACGGCTTTAACGATTTTAATTAAAATTTAATAGGTTTTAGTGCACAGGGTAATAAATAATTTGACACCACTCTCATGTCTGTAAAAATAACAGTTCAAAAGTTATGGGCTTTTAAAAGTCAAAAAATCCAATTTTTAAATTTTCAGCGAAAACAATAAAAGAAAAGTATAACTTGGCTGGCACCTTTGAAACCAGCGTAAAAACTAAACAATTTAGTGTTTTGAATTATTTGTCTATGTCTAATGATTCCAGAGAAAAGTTCAATTTATTGTCCATGATAAACGCAGTACGTTGTCTGAGAGCGCCCAATGTTATTCTTATGGAGAATATTAAAAAATCATTTTCTTCCTTATTTTCCAACCGTTTTCAATGAAATTTGGTATGAAGCGTAAGGTCAAATCATCCAACGAAACTAACTCAAAAAAGCTTGGTACCGGGGGGGGTTTCCCCCCATACAATTCGAACAATTAATTTAACTTTGTCTCTCTTGTTTTTAATTTCAAAAATGGGATGATTATTTTTGAAAGGATGAATTATTAATAATATTTAGATAAACTTTGAAGAACATGATAGTTTAATTACACATTGTCTTTTTTACAATTTACTTAAGGGAGAAGTATGTGTCAGTCCACTGATACCATTTATTTAGATTTTAAGCTTAATATTATAAGAAAACTAGAATTTTCCTGGACATTAGACCTTTACATTACATTACATTACACAAAGGGGCGGAACAGAGTTCCTGTAGCACGTCAGCCAAGTGGCTTTTTGCGCACCCCTGTAGATTGAATGTTTCACGGACCTTCCAAGTTTAAAAACCTGACAAACTGCGTAGGCAGAGGAGTTCAACAAATACTTTTCATCAGTTGCATTGCCAGATAGTAATTTCCTTGGGCCCTACCCTTTTGCAAACAATAGTTTTGGAGGTCAGGTGTCTTCTATGGCTCTGTCACCGGTGAGTGAGAGGGATGTGGTTCGTGTTATTGAGGGACTTAAACCAAAACAGTCAACAGACATCAATGGCATGTCTGTATGGCTACTCAAACGTTGCTTCAGGCACATTTTGAATCCCTTGACCAAATTAATCAATTGTTCTTTCCAGACCGGGACTTTCCCGTCGTCATTAAAACTCTCAAAGGTCATTCCGATTTTTAAAAAGGACGATAGTTCACTCCCCTGTAATTATCGTCCAATTTCAATTCTTCCAGTTCTCAGTAAGGTTTTCGAAAAGCTTTTCCTCGAGAATCTCGTGAGCTTTCTCGATCGTTTTAAAATAATCTCGCCTGATCAATTTGGATTTCAAAAATCCAAGTCCACAATTGATGCAGTCGCAAAATTTGTTGAATCAGTTGTCGATGGCCTTGAGAGGCGAGAACATGTGCTCAGCATATTTCTTGACCTTTCAAAAGCATTTGACTGTGTGCATCATGCGACACTGTTGCACCAGTTAGATGCGCACGGCATTCGTGGCCTGCCCCAAAGGTGGCTCGAGTCCTACTTGAATGGCAGGTTCCAGTGTGTGAAAATTGAAGACGCAATATCCCAGAAAGAAGAGATGGTGCAAGGTGTCCCTCAGGGATCCATCTTAGGACCTGTTCTATTTTTGTTGTATGTAAACCAAACTGGTTCATCAATTCAGAATGGAGAAGTGATCCAGTACGCAGATGACACTACCATCTGCGTCAAATCCCTCTCGAAACAAGATTTGGAAATTAAAGCATTCATTGACCTCAACTCGTGCATTCAAATGTTTTCCAAAATAAATCTGAGAACAAACAACTCTAAATCAAAAGTAATGGAATTTTACCTTCGGCAGCGGGAATCAAACCTGCCTGTTTCAGTAATGGTGGATGAAGTCCTCCTAGAGGAAACTGATTCCACAAAGTTTTTGGGAATGCACATTGACAAAGGTCTTACCTGGGAAGACCATTAGATTACGTATGTGCCAGCGTCTCTACTGGTATTTTTGCACTGCGTAATTTATCAAAATTTTGCTCCCAGGAAGTACTGCTCATGGCCTATTTTGGCCTTATCTACCCCCACATTTCTTATGGAATATGTGTCTGGGGTGGCTGCGCGAATCACAGACTTGAGAGGGTCTTTCGATTGCAGAAAAAGGCAGTAAGAATCGTTTCAAAATTGAAACCAAGGGAATCATGTAGAGACGCTTTTAGGGAGCTTGGAATACTAACGCTGCCCCACCTCTACATTTTCGAGATGGCTGTCTATTGTAAATACAATTGCTCACTTGTCCAAAACAGTGACATCCACTCTCACTATACGAGGGACAGGGCCAGTCTCAGAGTGCAACGGCATAGAACTGCGGCTTTTGAGCGTTTGCCTTCTCAGTTTGGTATCAAAATTCTTAACAAGCTCCCGGAAGGCGTCAAACATGCCCGAAATCAAAATCTATTCAACGCCGATTGAAAAACCTTCTAGTGTCAAACGTTATGTACTCGGTTGAGGAGTTCATGATAAGTCGCTGGGATTATTGAAATTTTAGGAGTTACCGCGACTCGAAATTCGGTACAGATGGAGTGTTAACGTGTGCAGTGCAAAAGTGAAAGTGAAATGCAACGACTGAATGAATGCATGAATCAATGAATGAATGAAATGTTGGACTGATCATTCGCGTATTATTTGTCATTACGCATTTTTATTTTATAATTAAGTTGACGTTTGTAATGCAATTTGTAAATTGACATTTTGCAAAATAAAGATTATTATTATTATTGTCTCCCCACTAGCTCCTCCCGGGGAAGGTGACAACCCCTCTCCATGACGCCGAGAGTGGCAGCTCTCACCCCGGCAAGCTCGGTGCAGTCATACAGCAGATGATCCTCGGACTGCCCACACTTCCTGCAGATTGGATCTCCGGGGAAGAGTCCCATTCGAGCAAGATGTTTCCTCATATGTCCGTGTCCCGTGATGAGACCTACAGTAATTTTTGTTAAATATTCATTTCATCATGTGTAAGTTAAGATTGTGTCAATTGTGTCTAAATAATTGTACTATCTATATTGTTGAGGAATAAATTTCTGTTTCATTCATTCATTCATTAAAGATTTCAAAGTAGGTCATGAATTAATCTTAGTGGTGTGTAAAAAAATGGACATTATAGCAAAAATGATTGATATATCAAACATGCTAGGTGCTTGTGTTGATGCTGGCGTGTCTTGCAGCAGTGTCATAGGCAGCAGCGCGGGGCCGTGGGACTCGGTGTGTGCAAGGTTTCTCGAATCCTGTATGGTGTATGCTTTTTGAAATTTGGTTTTACTTTCATTAAAATGTTGTGGTATAATAGCAGGTAGTAGATTGGATATGAATAAGGGTAATTTTTTACAAAGTGTTTGCTCTTGTAGTGTGTGTCAGTGTCAGGAACTGCTGCGCGGGGGCCTAGGACTTCGAACCCTGTAAGGTGCATGCTTGGTGAAATTTTGTTTTATTTTTCATAAAAATTATGTATAGTATCAGACAATAGATTGGATATGGATAAGGGTTGGGGTTTTACGGAGCAAAACGAGATGTGCAAAAATTGCTCCCCATAAGAATAACATTGAAAAAACGTGCCGATTCTGGCACGAGCAAGGTTAAATAAATTATAAATTTTTGTTTAGAGTTTATGCAGGATAGTAAAAAATATGTTTGCGTTAGTTGTTCAATAAACAGCTATCATTTTGTTTTTATTTCCAAAAAGCAACTAACAACATTATGTTCTGTTGTCAACAAAATTATATATATATATATATATATATATATATATATATATATGTATGTATGTATGTATGTATGTATAGGGTACATATAATAAATAATAAAAAATAGTACCCTTTTTCATTTTTTATTGGCTACATGTTTTGCATTAATGCCAGTTTCAATCCATATTTACCTAAACTATTTTAAATTACAATTTTTTATCAAATGTGTTTACAATGTTAAGTTGATTTTTATCATATGTTAACTTTGGACAGACTAGTGGGTGGTGCTTTCAAATTGTGTGATTTTTTTAAATATAGGGTTGTTCATGTTTATATGGTTATTTAATATGTCCTGTGGGTGTTCTTTATGTCCTTTGTAGATTAGGTATTCCTCTGTAGAGTCCATTATTAGTCCTTTGTTCATGGGTTTCAATATATTTAAGTTTTCATGTATGCCTTTAAACCTGTGATCTGTATGTAATAAATGTTCTGCAAAGTTTGATTTCATTGATGTTCTGTTGTTACTTTTGAATGCTTGAATGTGTTCTTTGAAGCGTGATTTTATTGAACGACCAGTTTGACCTATGTAAAATTTTGGACAGTCTGAACAGTTGATCTGATATATTCCGGTTGTGTCAAATTTGTCAAGTTGTGTTTCATTATGTATAGTGTACTTTTGTATTAAGTTAAAAGCGTTGTTATTTGTTTTGTTACCGATTTGATATTTTGTGTTGGTAAATGTTTTCCTCGTGGCTTTATTTAATATGGTGTTAAAAGGCATGCTGATGAATTTCTCTTCGTTTATTCCTTGTTCTTCCGTTGTTCTCTTGTTTCTTTGTTTTTTAATATTTTTAATAATTTTGTTAAATAATGTAATATATATATACAAACCTTGCTCGTATTATAGTATTGGAATTGGATTGCATAGAGAATAGGCAAACACATTTATTTATGGACAGATATTGAAAAAAAAACTTGTCATATATCATTACTATTATTATTATTATATTATTGATTTTGAAATTCCCTGAGTACGCAGGTCTGCTATGACGGGGGTAATTTGTTTATACAGTACCATAACAACTATACGATGGTATGTGATATATTGACCACATTCGCTTACCATACCACCCCAAACACATTTCTTTTCATGTTTGTTCCCGAACAATCAGAATCGGTGTGTTTTTACAGGGATTAAAACTTGGACATTTGATTTCGCTCCGTAAAAAATCGTTTGGTCTACTCTCTAATTTTTATAATTTTTACGCAACACTATTAGTGTTCAAATATAAATTCAAAAATTTCAAAGAAATTCTTAGTTTGAAATCAATTATTGGTGAAGTTAATCTGTTAATATTTCGTTATTTCATAAGGACATGTTCCCATTTTCCAGTTTCGGGATCTGGAATCTGAGCCCGTCCTCAGGTGAGCTAGTACCTAAAACATAACATCATTAGTAGGCCTACATAATCCGGTATAAAGGTGAAAACACAAAGGGTTTAAAGCTGACAATAAAACTTACAAACAATACCATTCACTAACAATTAGACCCACACAAGAAACAAATCACGTCCACTCGTCACAAAAGACTCTAAGTCAGCCATAAGTCTTTCTAAGTCAACCAAGGGGTCTTTGTAATTAATTGTGTGAAAATTGTGTCCATGGTTATGTTTTATATTAATAAATTAGAAACTGGCGGGTTTTTCAAGGTGAGTATGAATTGTTAGGACTATTTGACTTAGTAATAGTAAAACGTAATATGACGTCACCTGAATGTCTGTAAAAGTTACAGTTCAAATGTTTTGGACTTTTAAATGTAAAACAAGGTTTTCCGACAAAAAATAAATAAATAAAATAATTATCCATCCTACCTAGACGGATTACTATATGGGAGAAAAATTAAAAATCGAAGGGTCTATTCAATAAGCAATAATTGTGATATCGCCTAGAGAGAAGATCCCCGCGAGTGGTACAAGGTAGAGGGGGCAGAGCCCGACTGCGCGGAGAGCCAGTCAGTGTCCAGTGTCGTGTTGCGCCGGCCATGTGCTCCGAGATGCTGCGGAGGTTCAGGTCGTGGTTCAAGCCTAAGGAGGAGTCCTCGGCTCTCCGGCCTGTCAGGAAGCCGTCTATGGTACTGCCCAAACCTCCCGAGGCTAGCCATATCACCAACCTCGCCTTAATTAGCGGTAAACTCTTATTAGATGTTTGTTATGTTCAATATCTTAGGAAATACAATAACCGTAAGAAATTTAGATTTTTTTATCTATATTTTAATATGTGAAGATTTCAATTTTATTATTACATTAGATGACATTCAGCTTAAAGGACTTAAGATAAATGATCAAAAATTCATAAATATATCAGAATAATAAATATGCAAACTTAAAAATATGTAGCCTTTGGTTACGTATGGTTTAGCTTTTATCGGATTAAAAAACTTTAAGAATTACTTTTAATTTAAGCATTAAAAAAATTTAATAATCAATATTTGTGTAACTGAGAAACTAAAATGCATAGTTAATAAATTTATAAATATTAATCTCATATAGTTTGACAGATATATTCTGTTAATTTCATTATTTTCTTACTAAATCCTTCACACATATCAGTACCGTACTGTTAATCGGATGATAGAAAGTATGTGATATACTGTGAGCAATTGCCTCATATTAGTCATCCCCTTGGAACGACGGAGGATGTCGCAGTACAATATCATTCTTAGAAGGAAACAAACTCTTACAGTTAAACTTGTGATACCCGTCGCGCCTTGCAGCGATGTACAAAATTGCAAATATGACAATTATTATTACCTTCCTGAATTTGAGAACTATCCAGGTATTTCTAAGCCAAAATATTTGTAAGAAATGAGTGAATTCACGTGGACTTGAAACGTTAAAACATATATGAACAAAATTGCAAATATGACAATTATTATTACCTTCCTGAATTTGAGACCTATCCAGGTATTTCTAAGCCAAAATATTTGTAAGAAATGAGTGAATTCACGTGGACTTGAAACATTAAAACATATATGACAAATTTAGAGAGACTATATAATCTTACACCAAAGTACCTTTGATCACTTTACAGCCTGGTAAATACTCGTACACACTCGGACGCACAAGCGCGCGTACACACACACACACACACACACACACACACACACACACACACACACACAAATCAAATATTCAGTAATAATACACAATATCAACTTTTTATACATTTCAGATAGCAAAATGGAAATATAACAAATATACAACAGCTGATTATTATAATGAAAATAATATGTATAAACATTGTAATTATTTTTTTATTTGGCCAACAAATAAACATTTGATTTTGAATCATGAAACATAATCCCCAAAATCCATACTGAGAAAATTTCTATGTATACAGTACTTAAATACCATTAAGTACTATTTTATGCTTGATCCTTTGGCTTGTTCAATGGTTCAAATAAAAACAGCTGCTGTTTAATACCTTAGGACAACATATGTTGGAATCCAAAACAAAATTATTTCTCCATAAGGTTTACATGGGAACTATGAAGGTGTATAGAGAAGATATTAATGGTAAAATCGTCACAAAAACTATTAGACTTTCCTATTTTAGGCCTAAAGAACCAGTTACCAAATTTCAGCCGCCTAAGTAATTGGGAAGTTGGAGGATTAGTGATGAGTGAGTCAGTGAGTGAGGGCTTTGACGTTTATACAGATTTTGTATTGTTTTCGTGGATACAATCCAATCAATGATATCATGAGTAAATCAAATTTGTTGTTATTCAAACGTCATAATGTTTTTACTAAGGATGGGTAGATGAAATGATGTGAATTAGATGAATTGTTGTAAGATCTACTAACAAAAAAATGTTCTTAATTACTTAGAATTTTACTCTGAGTGGGAAAATACCACATACCTAATCGTGTGAAAGGTAATTAATCTTAATGTTAATAATTCAACAGTCACTACTAAAGGTTTCCATGATGCTTATCACATACAACGTACCTGGGACGAACCGTCGTCCCTATGGCTGTTGCTATTCGTCTCGTCATATTGTTCCAAACAGACTTTGGTGGATTTTTATATACATATTAAAATGTGCGATAGTTCATGTGAGTAATGTGTGTGTGTTGTAGGAGTTATAATGCCACTTTTCAATAGTCTGGCTGTAATTTAGAATGTAGTTTAGCATGCATAAAGATTTTATAGACCTACCATAGATTTAACAGTATTTTGATAAACGTCAAACTTGATCTAAATAACCTTTCAATAGTAATTCCAACCTGCTTAGTTCCACATTTTATGGAAGAAATTGATATTGTAGTAAAATAGGGTACACAATTTAGTTTAGTTAATTTGAAATAGGTCTATTACTAACCCAATATTATTACATACCTTACCCCATTAATTGACTTTACAGAATCATACTAAGTTCTTGGGATGCTAAATTGCTGAACTTTCAGCAACTTAGGAACTTTCCTCAAAAACTGTATTGTAGTTTTTAAAAACATAGTCTCAAAATAGTTTTAACGATTCTTTATTACATTCCTGGTTAGCAGTGCATTGAATGTAACCCCGCAACAAGTTAACTCCGCAGTTTGGCCTTCTAGAAAATAATTACATATACCGGCACAGAAGTTGTACTATTTTTGTATGTTTAATAATTGATTGCAGTTTAAATATGCATTGAAACAAAAACTTGGGTATTATGTAAAATTACGAAAATAAAATTGGTTGGTGAAATTTGAGAAAGAAAATCTGTAGCAGTCTTCCCAATACATTCACTAAGTTGATGAAAACACAATATCAATTACCGCTATAAACAAAACGTCATATGGAACAATTAGAAGGGGTCGGTGGGGTTTAGCTGCAGCCCATGTTTACCTCACCAAAACCAATACCAGTGAAGGTGAAATCGCACAATGAATCAGACATCGCGGCGGTCCAAACCCTAGAATGTGGGCCGCCAGGCTCGGCGTCCTTGACTCTGATAGCCTAACTAACCCACGACCACTGACAGGCAGACACTAGCGATACTGAAGGGAAGAGGTGATTCATTACACTTCATTCAATGGATATCCGTAGATATCAGCACTCTTAGGTTTCAATCGCCACGAGTTGTTATGAGTTATTGGGAATTAGACAATGGTTACATGAATAATTAGTAATATTATTATTTTTTACTTTTCCATTGCGTCTGTGCTTTTAACTACATAACGTTTCCAATTAAGTGACTATCGATTAATAATTATTAAATTATTATAGTTTTAACTAAACTTTTTGTTACAGACATTTTACTACTATTGTCTATTATACTTCAAAACAGTAACGGACGACATAATTTTCATCTCTACATAAAACTGAATGTATATCTGCCTGTATGTATGTATGTATGTCTGTTATTTACCCGTTGCCAAACCATTCCATCCGATCGGCGTGAAATTTTAGGAAGTTTCTGTATATGTACCTAGGAAGGTTTTAGTGGGAAAAAAAATTTTGAAAACTCCATAGGTTTCCATTTTATGGAATTTTACATTTCTAATGTTACCTTACGGGGGAAATCCTTGGATACGTCATCATTTTAGAAAGGTAATAATAATTAATTATATTACGTTTTATATTAACCAACGAACCCGATTAATCTATTTGTACGACGGAACAACGCACGATGGCTATGCAGCTTTTTTACTTTTCCATGGCGTCTGTGCTTTAAGTACACAACGTTTCCGGAGGTGGTGAAACTCATAACGTTTTTAATTATTAAATTATTATAATTTTACTAAACGTTTTTATTACAGATATTCTATTACTATTGTAAAAAAGGTTAAATGAAACGAAATGTCATGAAACACCAAAAATGAATGATTAGATAGTCATTCGAAAACGGAAGAGGGGTTTCTCCCCCTTTTACAGGAAGGTTGTGTTGTTAAAAACACAGACGCGTTTTAAAATTCAATAAAATAATATTAGTAATTATTAACCAACGCTATAACGAATTACAAAGGTTAAATGAACTCGCAAAATGTTATATTATCATAATTACCATCAGAGGCCAACCAGTAACAACTCCGCTCATTCTGTCTTATGTAGGTTATAGGCCTACGGTGATAACGTCTACTATTGATGTTATAGGCCTACGGTGATAACGTCTACTATTGATGTTATAGGCCTACGGTGATAACGTCTACTATTGATGTTATAGGCCTACGGTGATAACGTCTACTATTGATGTTATAGGCCTACGGTGATAACGTCTACTATTGATGTTATAGGCCTACGGTGATAACGTCTACTATTGATGTTATAGGCCTACGGTGATAACGTCTACTATTGATGCTATAGGCCTACGGTGATAACGTCTACTATTGATGTTATAGGCCTACGGTGATAACGTCTACTATTGATGTTATAGCCTACGGTGATAACGTCTACTATTGATGTTATAGGCCTACGGTGATAACGTCTACTATTGATGTTATAGGCCTACGGTGATAACGTCTACTATTGATGTTATAGGCCTACGGTGATAACGTCTACTATTGATGTTATAGGCCTACGGTGATAACGTCTACTATTGATGTTATAGGCCTACGGTGATAACGTCTACTATTTATGCTATAGGCCTACGGTGATAACGTCTACTATTGATGTTATAGGCCTACGGTGATAACGTCTACTATTGATGTTATAGACCTACGGTGATAACATCTACTATTGATGTTATAGGCCTACGGTGATAACGTCTACTATTGATGTTTGTTCCCTTGAAAATAAAAAATGACCTAAGCCTAAATTATGGAAATAAGTGACAATAATAATAACAATAATAATATGTAAACTTTTGCTTGATTTTAATTTACATATTTAAACACATATATAGCTAAATACCACAGTAATCTAAAATAAGTGCAGTAATCTCCATACTATAAAGACCATTTCATAATTCAGAGGCTGTGGTTTGGATTCAACGTTTGACTGTAGGTCCTTATATGATATTGACTTTTGGGCTATTAATTAAGAGTCCTGTCTAAGGAACATGTCAGTCTTAGTCAGTAGTAACAAGACCACAAGATCGCGCCACAATCATCCTACTCGTTTCTCATTCATACTGTATTTGGCTTAAAAACCTACCTCGTGGTAGTCGACATTTCAATAATCTAACACGGATCATTTTAACCTTTGATTAATAAGCCGCAGTAGTTACATTTAGCTCCCGGCATTCACAACTTGATCATTTTGACAACTTTTCAAGTCAAGTAACAAACGACGATTCAAGAACAACGAACGATGGCATTCAAGATTCACAGTTCAACCCACAGAATTTTAAAATCATACTATAAGTCTAGTCTGGTCCACCAACAGTCTACAAGAAAGCTTTTACGAATTTGTCTGTGCGTGGTTGTCTCGGCCGTGGGCACTGGCGGTTCTCTTTTTCGGTCAACAGACGTTGCCCATAATGATAGATAACTAAGTTTGGTTTCTTCTCCTGAGGCTGTTCGAGCTCATTAATTTCCCCTACTTAATCCTGCAGGTAAAATATTCACGTTAGAAATTCTTTCTATCCTTACTTCAACTTCCACCATCACATACCACCACCACCACCACACATACTGCATGGAACTCTCACTTCCATACGTCAAAACACTAAAGGACGACATCATTTACATCTCAACATAACACTGAATGTATATCTGCCTGTATGTATGTCTGTTCTTTATCCGTTGCCAAACCATTCCACCTGATCGCCTTGAAATTTTAGGAATATTCTCTATATATATCTCGGAATGTTTTAGTGAAATAAAAACTTGTGAAAACTCCATAGGTTTCCATTTTATAGAATTTAATAATTATATTACGTTTTATATTAGCCAACGAACCTAAACGAACCCGAATAATATATTTGTAAAACGGAACAACAAGCGATGGGTAAGCTAGCTTTTTATAATTTTAATACAATAGTTTCAAACTAAAAAATACCCAAATTGTTTTTTTTTAATTTTGTGTTTCAAAAACACGAATATTTAAATTGTAATTCAAATCAAATTAATAATTGTTAAATTGAATCCAAAATTCCAAGTCGGAATTACTTCAATATACCATAGTTTTAAAGTTAATTTAGTTGAGCACGTAGAGCGATTCATGGTAAATACGTTTATTTTATATTTGTTATATTTTATACACTTGTTACATCTTTAGACGTCCAATTGGAGAATAACCCAAACCACTACGTAATGTCGATATTGTTAGTTATGTATAATTAATTATACGGCATCTGGTTTGAGAACCTAACAGTCGTGACCCGTTACTTAGTATTGCAAGCATTAGCCTACGCCTACCTTGGTTATTCCATGTACTGTATATGTCTCTAAATCTCTATACTGTACTGTCAATTGTTATTGGTTGGATATATATCGAAAGCCATGAAAATGCCGTAGGCTCTTTACACCGCTACATATTTATGATGGGTAGGAAATAATGTTTTAACAACATGCTCCATCCTTTTTGTTTTTGTAATTTGTTAATTCATGAAACCCAACTTGTATAAATAGATTCATAAGCTCAGAATTACTATCGAGAATGCTAGTAATGCTTCAATGCTACATTACAACTCGTTTGGGCTTACAACGTCTTTACGAAGATATAACAAAGACATTTTACTAACTTTTATTACATTTTGAAACATTAGTTCACATTAGTACATTATAGTTTAGAACCATGGAATATAAGTTGATAATAGAATTGTTAAATGCAACTGAAAAGTGCATGAAAAAATGCATGCACCTTTAATAAATTTATGAAGCTATTAATTAATTTGTGTTTGTATTATAGTGGTAAATAATTAAGTCTATCATTTGGAAACCAACGAAAATGTTTATGAAGTTTAGAGTTGTTTCTACTTTTAGGAAGTAGTAGATTGGCGAATAACCCAATCGTTAGGGTTATGTTTGTTGAGCCTAAAATATTTTTTTCATACAGTGATAGTCATATAGTTATGTTGTTTGTTTCGAAAATTTAAGGTGTAGGCCTAATGTGTTATTGATCAAGTACTTTAACGAGAATCTTCCCTAAAAATAAAAACTAATCTCTATAAGTCTCTGAGCTCAAGCTCTTCGTTCTACATTTAGGTCTACTGTGAAGAGCATTGACGACCTCGGTCCTGAAGCGTTGTGTTGCAAATTAATGCTGAGGAAGGCCGGCGAAGGATTTCGCAGAATGTTTAAACTGGTTCGAGCAACCCTATATAGAGGTTGAACCGTTCCCTCCACAAATGGAAGTCAAGGGAGGAAAACGCCATAATTACATCAGATCATGACAAGACGAATCGAGAAAATGTTGTTCCTACCGGCCAGTAGAATTATATTTACCGTGTAGTTTTACTTTCCCACCTTTTACACTGATAATAAGTTAATTTCTTTAGAATTTGTGTGTTTGAATCATGATCTGAAACAAAGCTTCGAAAGATTTATTGTTCTGGGCTCATTGCTTATTTGGCTATAAAAACATACTCTAGCGGAAAAATTACGAACTCAAGCGTCAGAATAGAGAACTACACGAGTGGTTGTATGTATTCTCGGAGATGGCAGCACCGTGATGGTAATTGTTGACTTTGATAGCGCTATACAATTGCAACTCGCTGACATACCACAATGAGATGTTAGCACCTGGAGGGTTAACGCCTTAATTATATGTGTGAACAATTGGGTACATGTTAATGTTTTATTTATATTAAAAGTTAGAAACTAACCCACTCTGGCGGATATTTAAGGTGAATTTGAATGAAAGGTAAGCGTGGTGAATGTAAAAGGCACGCAGAATTGCTTAGACCATTGAACGAAATGAACAAAAACATCTGGATCGAGAGTCGAACTATCAGGAATATTTGTTAGGATTATATTCAAAAGTGTTGAGCCTTAGAATCATAAAAATTCACTGACCAATTTATTTGCAACATTGAAATTTTAAAATTTACTTAGATATAAGGTAAAAATTCCAAAGCTTATATACTGAACCTAGCTCCCAATTCTATAATACTTAGTGCCTATAGGTATATTCAAACCTTAAATTGTATTGATGTTTGAATCATATTCGTAATTTAAGATCCACGAAGTGGAAGACGTGAAGGAGACAGCCGACACTTCCACAGTTCCGTTCTATTTGTGGCGCTGGAGCCACTTGGGAGCAGCAAGTCACTACATTTGGGGCTTTATTTTGACATAGATTTGCGTTATACTTTGCCAATGTTTTGAGTGGTAAATACTTCTTTCTTTTTGTTCCAATAATAAAAATTCTCTTAACAACAGACCTGCCTGCTTAGCGAATTTTCATTTATTTAGGAATTATTTATGATGATAAAACAACAAACAAATATTTAAGTCACATCGAGTGATAGAAATTTTTTTAAAAAGACCTCTTTAAAAAAGTTAGTTCGGGAAACTATAGGTATTTATGTGAACTCACTACCAAGAGGAAGGATTTTCAAAATGTCATGGAATTTTCATACTTAAGTGTAAATATTTAAAAAATAACTATTGAATGGTTGAGATCAGTTATTATTATATAAGATACGGATATTCGTCAATGATGGAAGTCTGCTTTGACTGGTGTATTTTAGAGTTATTGTGTACAGACACACATCTATGTTTATTTACATATATACAGTCTTGAATGGAAGGTATTTTTTTCATAGTGCCAGCCCATAGAGACGGCAAAAATGGTACCGGACGACCTGTCATGATGATCCTAAGGAAAATCCGCTATATAAACACAGATTTTGAATTTCCGTTAAAGGTGGCATTGAAAACATATTTCTATAATTACTGGTTAGTTAGTTTGATCTGGCTTATGAGACCAATATTATTCTTATTTTACCCACAAAAATTCTTTCATATCTCAAATAGTAATTTGTAATTTAAATTCCCTCTTTGGAAGAACTATTTTGTTAATAATATTATAGCTAAGGGGGTTTATTGCAAGACTATCATCGCTCCCTTTATAAAATAAAATATATCAGTGGGCTGATTCATACTCTCTCCCTCGGGTCAAAATATGAACAAGTTAAATAATTGTTAGGATTTTTTGAGGACGTAACCACCACCCCCCGGTGATACCAAACGTTTTTGAGTTAGTTTTGTTAGGGTGATGACTCTATACTGCATATCAAGTTTCATGGAAAGCGACTGAGAAATAAGGAAGAAATAGGAAAAATGAAGAAATTAATATACTCCATAATAATTTGTAATATAGTATTCACGTTGATCACCCTCAGACAACGTACTGCGTATACCACGGACAGTAAGTGGAACTTTTCTCGTGAACCTTTAGTCGTAGATTAATTATACAAAATACCAGCTGGTTTTAATGACGATGGTCAATTAGTTGGTTTATAAAAATATTGTTTAGCCAGGATATTTAAAAAATCCCCAGGGTTTTGAGAAATGTGGGTGGTGTAATTTTTCTCATAAATATTATAAATAATTTTTTTTACGATTTTTTCCAAATCGTTAGAGCCGTTTTTGAGAAATTCTCATTTTACGTGTTTTTGGGTGGTTTTAGGGATTAATACCCGTAAAAATAAAAAATAAAAAAATACTCCGTGTTACCGCAAATTGTTACCTACATAATTATATAATTTAATGGTAATTTAATTATCTAATTTTAATTACCTACATAATTTAAAGAAAATCGAGCCGATAGTGTCTCATCTGTAAACGTCTGCACAATGCACATCCCCCCACATACTAACACACAGACAGATATAAAAACTCTAAAACCACTTGTTTTGAATCAGGGTGCAATTAAATGGATCCATAATAAAAATTTATAAAAACTCAAATTCGAAAATTCTACTTTCTCCTTATATTATTGTACAGGGCGAGACAGTGAAAAGATGATGTGTCATTTTAGCGAATTTCCCATAGGGAAGAAGCTATTACCGTAGGTCTCATGGCAAGAGTTAAGCCCGAGACCATGTTATTTTTTCTTCTTTAGGTGCCCAGAGACCAAAAACAATAGTCGTTAAATTTTTTATATATGTATATATGTATATATATATGTGTCTGTGTGTCTTCCTTTAATCGATTATCTGTTCACTTTCTGTATACTTTAATCATACCGTTTTGTTTAGAATTAAATTTTCTACAAGTTTTGTTCTGAAATTTGATCAGTTTATTGGTAAAATAACAAAGCGATTGCTGGCCAAATGTAAAAATTGTGTTTTTTTTACTCAATGTTTTTGCATTTTACACTGGATTACTCAAAAACTACTCATCTTACAGTTCTGGGACCTGTTCTAATCAATTTTTCAGGTAAAAAACCATAAGAAACAATGGCATTTGCCCCTAAATTTAACTTCCCAGAATTTCAGAGAGTCTTCATTTACTCAGCGGAACTGAAATCCAGGCGAAATCTTTAACCCTGTATAACTCGCTAACGAAACATTTCCGGACCTATGTTTATATAAGTTTTTTTCATTATTTTTACATATAGAATGAGCTCTCAAAGTTACCGCATATCCTCGTGAATCACCCTGTATATATATGTGTGTGTCTGTTAGCACGATAACTCTCGTAAAAATGGTCCGATCGAGACCAAATTTGGTAGAGACGTGTATTCCTACAAATGCTCGGACGAGTTCGTAAACCAGACATATCGGTCAATGGGAACGGGTAGTTTGGGGGGGTTTTGTACCCCAAAATGGGGTTTTTTGCGTTTTTCACATGTAATTTTTAAAAATTTCTAATTTTATATTTCACCATTGGAATCAGCTTAAAAAACTACACAATTAAGTTCCTTAAAGTTTTTCTCTATCTCCAACGGTTACCGAGATATTAAAAAAATCTAAACACAGTACGTTGTATTGTGGGGCTCCAATGTTAATCTTATGGAGGATAGGGAAAAATTAATATTTCCCATATTAATCAATATTTTTGGATAAAACTTGATATTTAGCTTCATGTGGTTGAGATCCATCCATTTATGCTTAAAAATCATAGTTTATGTGTTTATCATGGCAGCAAACCTGCATACTCTTTTCCCATATTAATCATATAGGGAATAGGCAAACTCCTTTATTTATGGACAGATGTTGATGAAAGTTGGTATGAATGTTAAGATAAAAATTATTTATGGTAGAAATGACTACTTCCAGTGTTTCTCACAGCAGCTAACCTGCACACTCTTTCCCATGTTAATCTTATGGAGAATATAGGCAAATAATTCTCATGGTTATGGACGGATTTTTATAAAAGTTGTCATATATTATTATTATATTATTGATTTGGAAATTCGCTGAGTACGCAGGTCTGCTGCGACGGGGGTATTTTTATTTGTTTTTTTTTAACACTGGCCAACTTTTTTTGTTACCTAATCTTAAATAATTTTGTCATAGCCAAACTAAATTTAGTAAATTACTAGCTATATAGATGTTTTAACAATTAGCCAATTAACTATTCGGTTTTATTTTTAGTTGTTCAAAAAGAATGACATTTATTAACTTTTTCTCTACAAAAAGGTCATGTAGGGAAAACTTAGTTCTTTAATAAATGTAAATGTATTTTTATTGTCTTATTTTTAATTTTGTTTTTTTACCTAAAATATTCTGACTTATCATTCCAACAGGAATACAAAATAGAACGTTGCCCTGTATCTATACTGCAAACTGAAAATGTTTTTTTAATTTCCCCTCTATAACTAATTGCAAGCCTACAGCTAAGATTTATTTTGTATATAAACATTTACTGCAGTCAACTTGAAGACTGTTAGTGAGAGAATTATACGAGTATCAAATAAGACAGCGGAACATGCAGTAGCACATAGCAGGTTGAGCAGTTTATGTTGAATTTGTAGAATATATAATAGCCCAAATATAAAATATAAGTAGGCTAATATAAAGATTACTATGACATGTGAATGTGGAGTGTTAAGCTTGAATGGAATTGATCGTTTGACAAGTTAAGCAGTTGAGTAAAAACAGTTGGTTGCAATTGAATACTTTCCGTTCCGAAAAACGTCGTTATTAGTTTTTTACATGAAATATTCAGAAAACAATAAATATATTAAAATATTCTCCAGGGTTTTCAAAATCAAACTAACAGTAATGTGTGAATCCAGTCGGTTGGGCCGCCAGCAATCGGTGAGTTTATTGGGCCAAAAATACTCCAGATTGTGTTTATAAGCTTGGACTCTATTGGATTTTAAAATACCTCTAAGGTTATGGGGCCGAGTATCATTACGGCATTTTCATCAAACCACTGCTATTCAACAAGGATGCAATAACAGAATTTCTCAAAACTAAGTGTTTAGAAATCTCAATTCTCTCCTTGAGATTTCTAAACACTTAGTTTTGAGAATAGGAATAATAAGAATGGGAGAATTTGACCACAGAAACAGAAAAGAATCTTTTGTGCAGCTTTGTCACATTAATAAAATAGTCTTATTAGGAAAATTAACAACAAAAAATAAAAGTAAAACCCGAAGGCTCCTGGGGGTTTCACCTACGCTTCCAAACAACGTTATGGAAAATCTTATAAATAAAGTTACATTTATTATTAATGTAATCAACCCGGCGGACTTCGTAACGCCTAACATTCGAATTTGAGTTGAGAGTGGATATATCCGTTTTGGGGTCCCCTGAATCCAAAAAAGTGAATTTCAACGTGATATCTGTCCGTCCGTCTGTCAATCTGTCTGTGTTTGTGTGTATGTCTGGATGTGTACAGAGCCACAGCCTACCCCGTTGGTCCAATTTAGATGAAATTTGGCATGTATGTATACAAATTCACCGTATCTCCAGGCCTTTTTTAATTTTTTTTATTTTAAGGGTAGTTCACACCTAAAACCCGAAAAAATGGGAACAGGTGGGAAAATAAGGAAGAAATTCTTTTTAATATTCTCCATAAGAATAACATTGGACACTCTCAAACAACGTACTGCGTTTATCATGGACACTAAAATTAACTTTTCTTTGGACCTTTGTTAGTCATACACAAAAAATATTCAAATTATTAATTTGTTTAGTTTTTTAAGCTGGTTTCAATGGTGATAGTCAAATTATGCTTTACCTTCATTGTTTTAGCTGAAGATTAAAAAATGATTTTTTGACATATAAAAGCCCATACATAGCTTTTGAACCATATTTTACAGACATGCAGGTGGTGTCATATTATTCAGTACTCTGTGCACTATAAACTATCAAATTTAATCCAGCCATTTTTGAGAAGTTTTAATTTTCACGATTTGTTAAGTTATTAGGAATTTACCCTTAAAAATCCTCCGTCGCAGCAGAATTCCCAAATCAATTACAATATGTGATAGGTTTGATTAATATCCGTAATAAATCAGAGAGTTTGCCAATTCTCTATAAGATTAACATAAAAAGAGTATGCAGGTTTGTTGCTGTGAGGAATGCTGTAAGTAGACATTTTTACAATAAACTATTTAAATTTTGACCATGTACCAAATTAAACAATATCTGTTCAAAAATAAATAAGTTTGCCCATTCTCCATAAAATTAACATAGGAAAAAGCATGCAGGTTTGCTGCTGTTAGCAACGCTGTATGTAGGCATTTTTACAATAAACTATTTTTATTTTTTACTAATACCAAATTAAAAAATAAATGTCCATAAATAAATGAGTTTGCCTATTCTCTATAAGATTAAAATGGAAAGAGCATGCAGGTTTGCTGCTGTGAGGACCGGTGTAAGTAAGTAAGCATTTCTAGCATAAACGATATTAGTTTTGACCATGTATACCAAGTTTTATCAACATCTGTCCATAAATAAATGGGTTTCCCCATTCTCAATAAGATTAACATGGGAAAGTGTATGCAGGTTTGCTGCTGTGAGGGACATGTAAACTATGATTTTTAAGAATTTGCACACTGGATAATTTTGGTTTGTTGAGAGACAGTTGGCACTACTGAGTATCACATGTTGACAACCGGATACGGAAACACTACACAATTTCCGTTGACTTCTTAGAGATATTATGAGATTAATTAAGAAATTAAGTATTAAATAATTAATTATGAAATTTTTATATTATTTTAACTGACCACAAAAGTAAAACCAAAAATAATACCCTTGTACAAAATAAATATATGAGAAATTATGTACATTAGTAAACGAAATTAACTCCTGAATCTCATTAGTTAGTTGAGCATGAATCAAAGCATGGTAGATTTCAAACATAAGTACGTTTTGATTCCAAATTCAGAGGAATGAGCCGCTGGATGATTGGTCTCTTGCCAGTTGTCATTAAAACTACAGATCGGCTGGATAGCAAGCGATTCTGAGCTTTAAACCATAAGCAATACGGTCTCTTTTCGCATTTAACTCGGCTTCTCAAGTCACTTTTAACTGAATAAGTTCATAGTAAGTAATCCTTTTTGGGCTTCTAGGGTGAAACCCAATTGAGCTACAACAAAATTGAGGATCCATAAACCTTCTCCATGAAATGTTACGTAAATGTACCAATTTTCATGAAAAAACTTACAAATATGTAATTTTTTAACCATTATTAACAGATTTATTAACATTTATTAACAGATGACATATATTTGAACACGAAATAAAAAATATGTACATAAACCTCCAAAGCTGTAAAGTATCAAACTTGGCAATTTAATTGTTCATTTTGTACAGTATTTTTAGGCCTACTTTATATTTTAAAATTGGCGATTGATACAGAAGGCATTGAGTAGCAAATCACATTGCTAATGGGAGTAAACCAACAGCAAATGTGTTGATTGTAGATAATTTGTAAACAAACTCATTTCCCATAAGGTTAACATTATAAATTTAAAACGCAATAAAATGAAAACTAATTGAATTTATGGAAACTGAATATGCCTAAAGCATGACCGGAGCAGAGACAAATCCGAAAAATCAAAGATCATTAAAATTTAAATTATGCCAAATAAAAATTCCAATGTAATTTTTGATGTGGAATTGTGACGTCTCAGACAAAAGTAAATTACACAAATTGAACAATTCATCTTGAAGTGATTCATAGCGAAGGCCACCAAAGCCACAAACAGTCGAGACATATCACATGCGCTTGTTTATAACATTTGTTTGGGCTTCATGACTAAACAACGGTGCCCAGTCAGCGCCTTGTTTAGTTGAGCGTCCAAAGAATCAGCTGACGGTGTGCTGTCCCCGCGTTGAGTTGATACTATAACAGGAACTGATAACGTTATCACAGCCCCACAGACCTGCGCTCCACAGGACGCCGAGACCTCAGCGTCTGCTAAACACTAATGTCACTGTTTTGTTTAGGACCACAGTCATGCGCAATAATAAGTCTACACTTACATGTCACTGAGATCCACTGTGGTCCATGATGAATATTTAAAACCAATATTTAAATAAAAAATACAGGACGTATTTATGTACAGAGTGGTCGGAAAAATCGCTTTTAAAATTTAAATATTTGGTATCATATTAGACACGATTTAATAATGTGTATACTTACTTCCCTTTGGGAAATAGCTAGGCCATGGATATGTCCCAAGGGAATGTTTTCAGTTCCTCTAAACAGCTGTCCTTATAACCATATGGCGTCACTTCCGTTTCAAATTTTGGTCTGAATCCCCCTCCTTAGAGCTAAGAAATATTCATGTCAAAATTATACCTCACACAACCTTACTGAGAAGAAATATTACAATTTTGTAGAAACAAAACGTTTAACGTGAGTAGATTAAATCTTTGAGGTTGAACTTATTTGAATGAACTGTATCAGGGAACTAAAGCTAAAATATTTTGGGGAGATACACGACTCACCACACCCCCCTCTTTATGGGGGTGGTAACAATTGCTTGGTAAACTATTCCTTGGCTTTTATCGGGTGATTTGACCTTGAGGTTTCATATACATAGTTGTTTATAAAAATCAATAATTAATTAAAAATAATTTTAAAAGCTTTAATATTATGATCTAAAAACTTCACAACTCAAATCACAACTAATTCGTATTTTATACATATAAACGTTCTACTACACTAATGCAAAAGGTTCAGGATAAAATTTAAAGCAATAAAGCAATTTAAAGTCGGTAAATATATATTTTACAATATGAAAATGTTATAGCTATTGATGAATTCACTTGAACAATATCGTTAAACTTAATTTTAGAATAATTCGCTCGAATCTTTACTTTATCGAGTTACTCATTTTCGGTGACCCTAAATATAGAGTGACACTTTTTGTAAAAATCATACATCAATGACATGTTTTAGAACTAAGGTGACAGAAGTATTTTTCTCATAAAAGTATTAAATACATATGATGGACCTTAGTAAGTAGAAATTTGGATAAATTAGCTCGTTACACGATTAAAAAAGTCTGATTGGGTTTCTAGATTAAAGGTCCCACTGTAATCAAGAATCAGGCGTGGTGTCCTCACCAGACCAACTGACCTTGAAACAATCATCAGCTGATCAGCTGTTATAACTTGAGTAATGTGATTGTGCGCGATGCAGTGAAGATGCGTGGTTCGGCGCAGTAGGCCTACAGGTAGGAGTCCAAGGTTGGCCACTTTCGTTCGCTCCTCTCGCAACGAGTGCGTTTCGACATCAGGTTTATGGACTTGGAGCCAACAAAGACTGAGTGGAACCAAAGATATAAAAACTAAACTGATTTTCAATTCAACACCGCATCTTAGCGACTTTCAAACGCTAGACGTATTGTATATTCTAACCAAATATACGTCATGCGTGAAATTGTCACGGAATTTGATTTGAATTTTACTCAACAGGCAATGAACGGGAAGTCGCGTCGCCGTGAGGAAGTGGATGATTTTGATGAAGTTATAGTGTTATCCGAAGACCAAATCGTGCATTCGTTTTAATCGCTTTTAGGATCGGTTAAGAGGTGTACGATCCTTCATTGTGCCTCAGCATATTGTGAACATCACAACAGAATCAGAGGCGGACATTGCGCAACGTCACTTGCGGATCACGTCTGTCGCGAACCTCAGTGTTTACGTTTTATCACTTATCTTAAGGTTTTAAATGTAGAAAACACAGATAGCAATACACTATGTATTATGTATTCCGCATGAGGTATTATTGGAATAAACCTTGTTTAATTTATTTGATATAGAGACATTTTTTAAAATTCTTTTTTGCAAACGACAGGCTTAGCTTAGCTATGATCGAGTCGACAGATATCATGGGTACGAATTTCAACTATGAGTTTTTTGTTTCGACACAAGCAGCACCTAGTAAGGCATTGTTTGTATACATCGGCCTGGTGTATACACCAGGCCGATGTGTCGTTAACTTTTTTATTACAACTAGCAGAAAGCTCGCCCGAAGTACGAGTTTTATGATTCAGCATTAAGACGCAAGAACTTATTATTACTACACGATACTCTCCTGAAATTGTAAACAAATAATTAAAAAGAAAAAGGAAATCCTCAGATCAAATTAAATGTTTATTCTATGAGGATACTTCCGTCTTCTATATGAATACCTTAAAATCGAGAACTATTGGTTGTATATATTTTTATATTGATAATATTGAATAATTTAGTTGAGTGGGTTTTCCTAGAGTCTTATTATTATTCTATCTAAAAGTATTCAAACTTCATATTTGTTACTAATACGATTTAAAAAAAATCATCATTAATTACCCAATATGTATGAAGATTACCCAAATATACCCAAACATATGAGTAATCTTCAGCCGACAAATAAAATATATAACTTTAGGATTTGCAGTATGGAATTAAAATAAAGTATTCATCAGTATAAACTTAATAACAGCTATAACACTGAACGAAATAATAATAATCCATAAGACATTTATGAGATAAATTACAAGATGATTAAAGGTCGAAAGAAAGAGGTCAAGTTAGATAAGCAATTCTTCATTTTACAACTTGTGATTTTATATTTTGTCTAAGAAAGTTTGAAAAATTACACATAGAGAGTACAATCTCAATTGGTGGATAGGATAGTATGATAAGTGTGGAGAGAGGATAACAGACGAGGGTTTGAATAATATGTATAAAGAATGGAGTGTGTTTGTCTAATCTAGGCGTTTTTGGTTAGAAAACGAATGTTTGTGTAATTTATAATTGATTTTGTTTTATGTTATTATTCACTACTTAAGTTTTTATTTGATTTAATATAAGTTTGATTTATACTTAATTGAAATAGCAACCTATCCAGGAAGGTATTTTTAGCCAGGTATGAATGACTAGCCAAAGTACCCGTTCTTCGCACGGGCTAAAAAGGCTGAAAGGTGTAGGCTCTTCTGATATATTTAAGGTATTGTTAATTAATTCTTCATTGTTTACAAAATGACAAAAAAGGAATGTCTACACCATTTCAAAGTAACTTATGTCAAATATTGGGAGAGGATAAGGATTAATGTAATAGAGACAGTCGTCGGAAAAAAACTTAAAATCTACCATTCCGCTATTTCAAATAATTCACTAATTTCGATCCAGAAGTTTATCTGAAAAATCAACTTTATTTCTTCTTCTTCCCGAACTGTCAAAATATAGTGCAAACGGATGTTGTCATTAGAAAATGTAAACATTGAAACCTAGGACGGTCACGGCAGCTCTTTATTCTTCTACTCCTTCTTCTCGAACTGTCAAATTTTAGTATTCACAGCTGTTGACATTCAAGTAATTTTATGTTTTCATTCTCTAAAAATGTAAACATTGAAACTTAGGACGTTCACAGGGCGTAGCCCGAGAGGATTTTAAGGAAATGAGTATGCCTATGTGTTGCATGAGTTTAAGATCTACCTTTGTGTAAAATTTCAAACCGGTCGGTTCAGTATTTTTCGCATTTACTTGCCACAACAAACCCACAAACCCACAAACAAACATACAGAAACCACCTCTTCTTTATAATATTATAAATAAGTTTTATATATGATAAATAAGTGTAGAATGATTGTGCGCGATCTTGTAGTCTTGTTATTAACTAATGCTGACATGTTCCCTAGACAGGACTGTTAATAGCCCAACAGTCGATGGCAGCTAAGGGACCTACGGTTTAACGTGGAGTCCGAACCACTGCCTCTGGATTACGAACTGGTCTAATTATGAGGATAGTCTTTGCGGATTAACGTTGTATTCAACGACGTACATTGAACATTACACACACCGACCATCGCTCACAACTATCCACAATTCGTAACCTCCAAATTACAGTTGGATTACAGGACGACATCACCGACCCAGTCCTGTCTAATAGAGGTTAAGTGATATAGAGGACTTGTTAGTTTTAGCTTCGGTTCGTAAAGACCATTTTCATTCCATTTCAAATGTTACGCTTGTTGTGAAAATTGAAAGTACATGACAAATAATTTTGAAAGGAAACGACATCCGCAGACTTGCCACTACGGTGGTATTTTGTGGTTACTTGTAACAATGTTGTTTTTATTACTGTTAATATCACAGATTTGTTTACTGACAATAAAAGCATTGTTATAAGATAGTTAGTTACCAAATAGCCTAAGTAATGGTTTGGCGTTACTTCATACTTCTTGACAATGACATCGGAGCTTTGCTTCCTTCTTTACACTGTCATCAGCTTCAGCAGTGACGTAATGACGCCGACTAATCGTTCTGCAGTTTATTAGCTTGATGTATTGTTCCTGAAAACTATTCAAAGTGTCTAAATATGAAAAAAGTAAATATAATAGCATTTGATTTGGAAAGTATATAAGGAATTTTATTGTAGTAACAAGAGAATAATTCCACCATAAAGTAAAATGGCTTTATAGGAAGTTAGTTAAAACAAATACCAATGTAATAAATATGCCTAATTTTGAAGAAATGATACAGTTTTTATCGATTTAAAATAAGCTTTGAACCCAGATTTGGTTACTTTGTGGAACATTATTTGGTTCAAAGCATAGGTTTACCATGTTCAATTATTATTAGTCTAGTAATAAGATTATGTATCACGGCGCTTGATTGTTAATGTAATTAAATGTAATAAGTAATAACTTATTCTTCATCTATTAAAACTTAAGTTTTGTAATTATGTGTCAAATCATAAATATATATAATTTGGTTACTTTCAAAAATGTGCGCATGTCTGTGTTGTTATGTGATTTAAAGTTACTCCTGCAAATCCTGAAAGTTCTAGTGGCATCACATTTCTGCTTGTAGGCATGCGTTCTTTTTATTGAAGGTGTCTGTTATTACGTGTGAACGCCCCATTCTAATTGAAATTAATATCTAAAATTAAAACTGGTAACGTAAAATACAAATACACAATGCTTTTCCTGGAAACAAAACTCTTCAGCTCACGGGTACCATTGTAGATTGTACGTTTCAATTGTTTGAGTTTGATTTTTGTTTTGAAATATATTTTTACAATCAACACACACATTGAGGACTATGAACAACAATAAACGGCATTAGTAAATTTTATAAGTGAATCAGGGGGACCCTTGAGTAAATTTAAAATTACAAAACTTAATAATACCATCACAGTCTTTTAATTGACATGTTCTAGGTTTATTCAAATAGGCTATCATTTAAAAAGGTTTTCATAAAAAGATCTAATAAATCCCATTTCTTAAACTAACAAAAAAGGAAAATACGTTAAAATAATTTAGGCATATAAACCCCTCTCCAAGGATAGTAAATTTAACTTTTATTTGGAACCATTAGGCGTAGACTAAACCACTGTTTTATATTCAGGGAGCCTGAAACCGGATATATCCGTTCTCAACCCAAATTCGAACATTTTGACGAAAACAATACTTTCATAATATACTATGTGTAGTGGGTATCTGGTATGGATTTTACAATTATTATGAGGTACACTAAAAGAATTGTTTAGATGCTATTTTAAATTCAAGCAAGTTTTCTATGACTACAGTATTTCCTTAGACAGACCATCAGTTACATCTTAGCTCAAATTCGCATTCATGAAAGTATCCTTTTCCAATATTTTTTATAATTTACAAACTACCGAATAATTGTTTGATGGTAAAACGTATATAGTCAGGGAAGGAATGGGAACGAAGTAGCGAGTGTGGAGCCAGCACAGCATCTCGCCGCAATCTCAGTTGTAAAGATAACATTAGACATTATACTGTACCATACAGTCGGTATTGTGGCGCGGTGTTGAGGTATGGCCGCCCGAGGGTGGTGTCGGTCCCTCGTCAGGCGTCTGCGGAGCTGCTGTTCCTGCTGCCCCAGCTACTGCCCCAGCTGTTGCCCCAGCTGCTCGTGTCGCTGTTGTGGCGACTATGGCGATTATCACCTCTCTAATACTAGTTACAGTTCCGTCCTACGTGAGTTTTCTCGTTTGAATTTTATCTTCATTATATAAATAAAAATAGAGTTGCTGGTACTGTATACATTGTCTCGAATTATGATATTTTTTGTTATTTCTACGTTTTATAAACCAGAAAATCCGAAATGGGTCTGTTTTATTAATAAAACTCTAACTAAACTGGAAAAATTATTGGAGTATCAAATGTCAAATGTGGAATTTTTACAAACACAAAACAGTACTAGTTAAAAAAATCATATTGCCTTATTGTGCCTGCTAATTTCTGCCTGTCTGACAAATGTTTTTGCAACGCTTCTCCAGCACCCACAACTAACCCCAAGTATTATTTAACCCCGCACCTGCTAAACCATACACAACTTATCTCCATTATTCATTCCTTTTGGAGAAGGTTTATGTTTACTTTAAACGGACTCTCAACCTATTAAAATATAGTGAGCTATCAAAACCCCAGTTTTGAGCGATACTATAAAAATTTGGACAAGCAAAAAATTCATGGTAAGAAAATTGGACCAACTCATCAAAATTTAAAGGCAGAAGATACATTTCCTAAAGCTTTGTGCAATACTCCGCCTTGGTACCAAAATATAAAATATAAAATTTAAGAATATTTATCCGTTTAAGAATTTGAATTGGCCATGCCTTCAATAAATGTCACCTGTTTAAAATATACGGTGTGAACGATGAACGTTGTGATTGTGGAAGAGGGACTGTTGACCATGTTTGGCCTATACTGTCCTGCCCGTCTGTCCCTATGGAATTGTAGAAATTCTTTCTACGATGAGCTAGCTGTCAAAGTTACAAGTTCAATTTCCGACTTCGGTGGTAAAGTTAATTTATAATATGGAACTGAACATTATGGACATAATTTTCAAAGTTATGGTTACGAATATTATTGTTGTTTAGTTTATAAATTATCGATCATATTGTTTGTAGTAAATACTTTTATACATGCAGCATTGTTGAAAACTTGGTTAAGTCAAAATGAAGATCTAAACAAATCAATAACCTAAAATCATTCTAAATTAAAATCTATATTAGTTTGTTTACGTTGATCATTTAGTTTAAACTTATTTCAAAATTACAAATTATATTATGTTATTGTAATTATAATATGTTAAATTGTCATTTTAACGTATTTTGCTAATGATAAACAATATATCATTTAAAGCTATTGAGTGAGAGTTTCTTTTTTCATATCTATAAATAATTTACGGCTTCAGGTGAATATTTTGTCATAATAATAATTGTCTTCAGTCATACAATCCGCACAAAGGACGTGTTACTGATACTTTAAATATATAAATATAAATAAATTGCTGTTTACTTAAGCTCATTATTTATAAATCTATACCATTAGCTTGTCTAAAATAACAGTTTGAAGACATTTTATTTTAATATTAGTTATTTTTACATTTATAAAGTTTTATTTGCCACTTTGTAAATTTTTCCCATTTTCCGGAATATATTTCATAACCCACTAAAAATCTTTTGAGGTGATTATTATCTTCATTTAGGGACAAAAAACTTGGTAAGTCACTTTGGTTGGCTTCAGGACAAAAAAATACTAACATTTACTTTTACTTAAGGTTACTGATATACTATGGGGCGCCTGAGACCATGCTGCCCATGTGAAACTGTGGACATTTTAAGGTACATATATCTCCTAAACTATATGGCATATTCGAATTTAATTTTTTATTTCATTCTGCATGACTTTTAGTGTATTTTTAGCACAAAAGTCTTTAAAATGCTATGTTTAGATCTTTTTAAAATTACATTTTATCAATACTCGTAGAAATTTTGACTTTTTAGTTCTGTAGAATTCATAAGAGCTCATAAAACAAAATCTCCTTTGTCATAAATATTCACGATTATATTACAAAACAAAACAAAAATTACACTGATACCTTTATTAGTTTGCAAGATATGGATATCGAAAGTTAAAAATACAAGGGTTTCAGAAATCAAAACAAAACAATAAAGTATTACTCACAGCAACTCATATAAAATTAGGTTTAACGAATACAGCCTACAACAGTAATTATTATTATTGCTGAGGAATCATGTAACAGTAAACAACAAACGTTGCTACCAACAACATAGTTAGTCCAAGTGTATCTTGTACATTATACATTGTTTTAACTTTTTTATATGATAGTCCTTGATTTTACGCTGGTATTTTTTATTTATTGTTTGGTGTAAGGTGTGACGGGTTTGCTGACAAACTAACAAACACATCCGTGATATACGAGGATATTAGTGTTGGCTTTACGAATTTTCCGCCTGTTTGCCTCTTACGTTTATGCCATCCCCAAAAGGGATAATGAAAATGGGGTGGTAATGAAATTAGATTATTAACAATAAATTAATTATTTCAATAAATTATAGAGAAAGGATGTAAAAGAGTAACCGAAGCCGTGCGCGATGTGACTATCCTTCAATTACAATCTACGATAACCTACAATCTAGAACAATCCTACCACCACTGTAACTCATTTCCTAGTTGTTAGGTTGATAGTATTGTCGATCTGCTTGTTTATACACTGTATTCGTCTATGGTGGGTGCACTGGGAAATTGTGTTTTTATTATTTACTGTTGTTGAATAGGCTATTTATTTATGAATGTCTATCATAGTGCGCGCGATTCTTATGAAGGTTTAAAGGTATAAAACTTAATAGGGCCATTATGTAAGGTGACTTAAAGTAATATTTTCATATTTAAAACTCAAAACCCACGCAAAACTAAATAGGATGCGCAAGTTACCTGAGGATTAAAAGAAGTCAAAACGAGTATAATACAAATTACTCAGGAAGGAAGTGATTTGTCGTAAATCACGTATAAGAAGTAATGGAGTGGGTCTTAAAATACAAATTACCACAACACCTTCCTAGGGCGATAAGATAAGATAGCGCCGTGGCCAAGTGAACACGCCTTGACTCAGTGACGAAATGGCCCTGGAGCGCATCAAGGCCTGCCTGTGCTGGCCGTGCCACTACTGCCGTAGCGAGGGATACTCTCCCTGGGGCTCCTCCCCCAGCGGGGCCGAGACTATCGTCGTCCAGCCGGTAGCCAGCCGCCCGCTCGTGCAGGGGAAGACTCCAGATGAAATACCCAGAGTGCAGGTAGTTGTGAATCAAAACGTAGGAGCGCCAGGTTCAGATGGGCTGCAGGATGTGCCTCCGCCGTTGCCCACCTCTCCTCCCCCTGTTGAAGACGACCATGAGGTTAAGGTTATAATCACTTTGAGTGAGTAAAGAATAATTACTTAACACACAGGTTTTATATTTTACTCAAAAAAGTATGTAGTAGTTTTTTTAAACTTTGTATAAAAATGTTTGTAAAAATAATATATATAATGTATACACATATACTGTATAGTAAATATAAATAAAATTTTAACGACTATTGTTTTTGGTCTCTGGGCACCTAAATACAAAAAAATAACATGGTCCCGGTCTTAAGTCATGCCATGAGACCTACGGTAATAGCTTACTCCTTATGGGAAATTCGCTAAAATGTAATAAAAGTCACTGTTTACTGTTGTGAAAATTTGATAGCTAAAAAATAATTCTTTGCTGAAAGTCTCTAAACAATACATAGGGATTTATTATGTTATTCCACAGTTCTTCCTTTAGTACTGATTTATGTGGTTTTACAAAAACTCGGAACAGAAGTTATAGAAACCAGTAGTTATTAGTTTCTATAAGACAGGAAATCATTAAGGTAAAACTTAAGACTTGGACAATGAAGTTGTTAAATTTGGACTAAGTTATCACTGTTTTTATTGTTAACTAACTGTATATTTGGGTCATAACAGATAAATGGCCCTGAAGACAGAATGCCAAGGGTATATATAGTACTTACTGATAGGAGTTCTTTTGTGACAACTGTGACTAATTTTGTGTCTTTTCAATGGTGGCATGAGTTTTTTTAAAAATGAATTTAGGTTTTAAGGTTGTTAAGCTGCTCTGGTTGAAACCTAATATAAATGGTTTTTAGATGAATTATGTATTTTTTAAGCAAAGGGATCTGTTAGTGTTAGTGGAGTGTGGTTCTGTAGTGAGTTGTATGAGTTGGTCATGCTTTAAAATAGGTAGTTGAACGTGCCACAGGCTTTGTAATGATAACATAATTACTTTGAGACACACACAAGTGGTACAAACTCGTAAAAATTGTTGTCAAAATCTTCAGAATGAAAAACTTATATTTCCCTTCAATCTGAAGTTCCATAATTAATTAATTAATTCCATAATTGTTAGGCTCTGCCTGCTTTACCTTGTCAAAAAGGTTTCATGAATCAATTAGGTTGTACATCACACTCATGGTTTTGATGGCTTCATAGCACACAGGTCCGTGGAGTTAAAAGGTTTGACCAATTTTGGTTTATTTTGAAGTAAAAATTAAATGCTTGAGAGATAGTATATCTATATGAATCCTTCACATTACATCATGAGCAGAGTTATAGGTTACACTTTGGGGGGCATAGAGTTAATTTCCTAGTTTTTGTCACAATATAGCCTAAAAATATAGAAAAGGAATCATTTACTTAAAGCTAATGTAAAACCACTGTACATTAAAAACTCATCAAAATATCTGTGTCAAATAAAAAATTATAATAGAACTAGCAGTAAGCCTTTGTACGGGTTGTAGGATTTAGTTTAATGAAGAATCATCATACCAAAATGTAAACCTGAAATCCTAAACAAATCAATAAAAAGAAAATAAATCGATACCCAGCTTTATTATTTAGCATTACTTTGCAATTAAATAGATTGGACACATTTATACAATTATTATAATTAGTTAAACGTTAAAATAACGTTTTAATATAGTATGATTTTGAAATGGGTTTAAAATCGATGACCAATATAAACTAAATAACATTGATTTGACAGCTGATTGTTTTTATTTCTATTAAATCTTCAAACTACAAAGACAGCTGATTATTATCAGTAGGTTATTCATTAAAAACTGAATCAAAATGTGAGTAATATCGCGTGAAAGTGGGTTTTTAAATGCTCGTTATTTTATTTTCAAAAGGCGGCGGGCGATTTCAAGCATTTATAAACCTTCTCTGGAATGTAGACAATACATTAAATAAGTTTCTTTGTAATCAGTTCTCCCGTTTTTTTAAGAAGACGGCGTAAAATGCCTCCTGGAGCATCACAGACAAACAGACAAAAATTGAGATAAGACCGGTTTCGGCTTCTCTAACGCACGAAAAGTAAAAATAACTAAAAAATGAATAATTCTGAGCAATGTACAAACAAAACTCTTATTTTATTTATATAGATTGTTAAGATTGGTAATAAAATTTAAAGACTTTTAAGAGGTCTGGGGGGCATTGCCCCCAACACCCTCTTTAACTCTGCCCATGCATTAAATAAGCATTTGTTCATGTACACAATGGGCAGAAAAGTATATAACTCAGCATGTTACATTATTTTTTGAAAGAGGAGTGCATAAATTATTTGAACAGTGACACTGAATGATTACCTATGAAATTTATATAAATGAATGAAATATTTTTGCTAAACAATAAATGAGTTGGGTGGCTGATTCATCTGGCCGGAGTGCTATAGTATAAAAATGTATTTTAATTCCAAGCTTGAGTCTTGGAGGATGCAAACCTTATGACTAACCAAAGGTTCCACACAGGCTTAATTCATTATGAAGTGTTGAAGAAAAATTTTGAAAAGACCCAGCAACATTTTTGAATATGTACTATCCCAAGGCTGATATTTCTGCTTCCATATTACTCTAGTCTTGGCTTATGTGAGCTGAACCTTCTTGTTCACAGAGCCTCCCACTTCAGAAAAGGAGGTGTTGACAGTGCGAGAGGTGGACATGTGCTTCAGCTCCAACGGCACTGACCATCACACCTACCGCTACGACCTCATGACACGCCCTGACAACCCTCATCTGGTCGTGAGGCGAGGCCAGGCCTTCCAGGTGGACCTGGTTCTCAGCCGAGCGTACAACCCCACTATTGATGGCATCTCCTTCGTCTTCACTGTCGTCGGTCTGAACTCTTTACTACCAAATCAGTTAAAAATAAAAATTACCCTGATCAGATGTATACTAATATTCTTCTTTATGGTAAATAAACTTTTATTACAATTTGAATGATAAAGGGGACTATGATTCAATGAATATAATAAAAAATGGATGTACCATTACCCTTAATTTTGTAATTAAAATGAAATTTTTAAATAATTTTAAGGGGTCCTAAATATTGATTATATGTGTTAAACTCATTTATTCCAATCAAAATAAAGCCTATGTTAAGTGTATTGAGAGACCTTTGAGACACCAACACAAATAATAATTATCACACAACTGCAGATGTCACATTATTGTTTCATGTGATCATCTTGTCATGTATTACAAAAATAGTTAAATTTTCAATACCTAACAATAAAGAATAGGAGGCTTAACTTGACTTAAAAATGTGTTTCAAGTCTTTGACTATGATATTCTTCAATTATCATTAAAATACGACCATTTATGATGAGTAAATATTAACAATTATAACTAATTTTTTAGGATGAAAATTTCCCAAGAAGTAAACTTTGATTACAGTTCTGAAAAAATGTGTATTACAGTGACTAAGTAAACCAGCTAGCCAATAAGAGGCATTTGCTTGCATTCAAAAATACCACTACCATGAATGCCCTTGTTTGTTGAGTTCTACATTCAGAATAACTGAGCAAACAAAACACCACAAAATCAAAACAGTCGTAAACTATTCAGAATGCAGTAAAATACTATTCTGGTCCTTACGCAGCTGTACAGTATTGTTCAACAATAAAGAGTTAAGGTGACAAATCAATGGAGATCAGTGGGTAAAAATACTCTCTGATCTGATGAGGAAAAAGTATAGCTGTATACAGCTATTTTTTCATTATTTAATTTCTCACTCCTCAATTATTATAATAAGTTCCTTGAACAATGAATCCTTGAAATTTTAACCATCTCACATTGGACAGTACGTTCCACTGTAATGTTTATGTAATTTGTAGGATTTGTTAAAACAACAACTTTTCAATAACAATTCTCAAATGTGTAATGAATGAATACTTTTGTAACAATATTAAATCCTAAAGAATGTTTATGCCTATAATTGTGTTGTTAGCAATTTAAAAAAACTAATATAAAATAATATCTTTTAATCATCCAAAACAATTATATTTTTAATAAAAATTAAATAAATTTATCAATCAGGGGCATTGTACTTTGGATAAATTGGTTTTAATTTATATACGAGTACCTCTCGTAGAAGAAATGTAAGAACAGTTACATTTCTTAGCTTAGTAAAAAAAAATAAAGCTAATACAAATAATAGTAATTTTACTTATAACAGGTCGTTTTTCATTATTTTACAATAGAGGCAGAGAGACCCAGTTATGGCCATGGAACACTCATGGTTGTCCCACTTTTGAAAAAAGAAACATCTACTGATGGCTCTTGGACTGCAATTCTACAGCGGTCATCGGAGAATGTGATATCAGTCCATGTAAGTCCAACTTGTATGATTAAAAATGAAAATAATCTTAGAAGTTTTTGAAGTTTGAAAAATGCCTATTAGAATAGTCAAATGATTACTCTTTTCAAGATGAAGGGTACCGGGCAAAAGCTTATTCAAGGCTCTCTTAACCCTTTAAGGAGTAACAACGTTTTAAAACATCATTATTTTAAAGCTGTTAAGGAGTAAGGGTAAAAACTCAAAACACACCTTGAAAGAGTAAACATTTTTTTAAATTTTCACTCAAATATATTCAAACATGGAGTAAATATAGTTAGAAACAAAACTATAGTTTTGAAAATACAGTTAGTGTTTTAGGTTCAAAATTCCCTAAAATAAATATTTTAGAACTTTTTTCAATCAATTTTTCAATTTTCAAATCTTCAAAAGTAACTAAAGAAAGCACTGAGTGATGTTTATCAAACGAATAACTCTCAGCTACAGAGATACAGGCGTCAATAATAGGGTAGTGTAGAACGCTTTCACTTATTATTAATTTATTACTTATTTATTCAGTGCTAATAAATAACAGGTCTAATAAAACTTCATGTCGCGCCGCCACTTTTTCCGCCGAAACTTCCCGCTGCGACCACCTCACCTAAGAAACCCTCCGCAGATTACCCACAACCTACCAAAAACACATAAGTACATGTTCCGCGTATCTATGTGTATTTAATTATCGATTTATTTAAAAATCAACGTATGTCAGGTTATATGTATATATATATATATATGTATGTGTGTGTGTTTTTTAACAAATTTCGTCAAATGACGTTTTAAAACGTCACTACTCCTTTTTGCGGAACCATTAAAAAGACGTTTTAAAACGTCAATCCTATTTTGACGCAAAATATGGTACTCTTTAAAGGATTATATATATACCCCTGTCGCAGCAGACCTGCGTACTCAGTGAATTTCCAAATCAATAATATATGACAAGTTTTATAAAAATCTGTCCATAAACATGCCAACTATTTGCCTATTCTCCATAAGATTAACATGGGAAAGAGTGTGCAGGTTAGCCGCTGTGAGGAACACTGAAAGTAGTCATTTCTACCATAAATAATTTTTATCTTAACATTCATACCAACTTTCATCAACATCTAAAAATCCATAAATAAAGGAGTTTGCCTATTCCCTATACGATTAATATGGGAATAGAGTATGAAGGTTTGCTGCCATGATTAACACATAAACTATGATTTTTAAGCATAAATGGATAGATCTCAACCGCATGAAGCATATTTAGCTTCATGCGGTTGAGATCTATCCATTTATGCTTAAAAATCATTGTTTATGTGTTTATCATGGCAGCTAACCTGCATACTCTTTTCCCATGTAATCATATAGAGAATAGGCAAACCCCTTTATTTATGAACAGATGTTTATGAAACTTGGCATAAATGATCAAAATCAAAATATTGTTTATGCTAGAAATGCCTACTTTTAATGTTCCTCACAGCAGCAAACCTGCACACTCTTTTCTATGTTAATCTTATGGAGAATAGGCAAATAACTATCATATTTATCGACAGATATTGATTAAACCTGTAATATATTATTATTATTATATTATAGATTTGGGAATTCGCTGAGTACGCAGGTCTGCTGCAACGGGGGTATTTTGTAGCCATGATCAGAACTAAGCACTTATCAAAATAACACTAGGCACTCATTTTGTAAAGTAGCCTTAATACACATACTCTCGAACTGAAGTGATCCTTAATACACATACCTGAACTGAACCTTAATACACATACTGAAGTGTACTGAAGCAAATACCATGGGGGAAGTGGTCTTGCCGGCTGTTGGTAAGGCCAACGCCCACTCAGCCGTACGGTCGGAGACAATCACAAAAAAAGAAGGTACACTCACACCTGCAAACTATTGACACAATATTTTCGTTTTTTTATGAGAAGCAAGCGGCGGATAACACGGAGTGGCGAATAATCAAATCGCGAATAACCAAAACTCTACTGTAAATGAGATTTTTTTGTTTATGTACGAGTATGTGATGTTCATTTTATACTCAGATAATATAATTTTATCCTTACAGTTCAAAAGATTTCAAATTAATTGTTCTAAAAAATAGTTATTACCTGTTTGTCTGTAAAAATAACTACTTGAGATTTTAGAGGTGCTATATCGTGTTTAAAATAAGAATTAAAATGAGGTCCAAAATTCTACAATTTTTCTTACTTTCAAAAGAGAAGGTTTTCAAAATCATAAATAACAGTATTAATTTATGATTGATATTGTGTATTTCTTTGATAATTTGCAGATAACACCTTCAGCCAGCTGTATTGTTGGTGCTTGGAAGATGGATATTGACACAAAATTATTGAATGATGGGGCTCTCAGCTACAGTTGCAGAACAAAAATATACATCTTATTCAACGCTTGGTGCAAAAGTATGTCAAGATTAATACTATATTATAAAATAAAACATAGAAATTTATCAGTCATAATAAATCATAACATTAAAAAATAATGATTACCCCTTATACACGTATACTAATTCAGTACCTTTACTTCAGCTGTATACTTCAGTTCTTGCTAATAAGTATATAAACATATTAGAATTTCAATAATGTTGTGTTTTGGTAAAAAAAACTATTTAGTCCTCTGATATAAAATTTGGATTTCTCTAATTTAAAAAAATACAAATAATTTTATGGAAAAACGTTAGTTACATAAGTTTTATGGATGAGGAAAATTATGCCACTACCTATACCTTAGGTATAAAACTATCTCTAATTCGGAAAATCTAAACCAAAATCATTAAATATGACCAATTATAAAAGTTATTTTATCCATGGTAAATTAATTTTATATTCGATGATTTACAGAGGATCAAGTGTACATGAAGGATGAGGACAGTCGTAAGGAGTACGTCAGAATGGATACAGGTCTGATCTGGCGAGGAAGTCACAACCAACTGCGTCCTTGCCCCTGGAACTTTGCTCAGTTTGAGAAAGACATCCTGGATTGTTCCCTTTACCTCGTTACTAAGATAGGAAAAGTGCCTCTATCGAGCTGCAACGACCCAGTGAAAATATCGAGGGCACTTTCTGCTGCGGTGAGTTGAGACATTCACAGTCTATAGAAATAATCTCTATAGATATTCAACATCCAATTTATATAAGGAGATTTACAATAACTATTGTACATCTGTAGTTAAAATATAGTAATCTCCTTTGTATGAACACTTTTAACACAGACTTTGTTTTATCCAGACAGCCAGTTGATTGCAGGTTATAACAATTACATTCAGTGAATGCCTTATGCCAATGTCTTTAGAGGATGTCAAACCACAGATCAAATTCAAACCATTGTTAAACCCATAAGGTGGGTTAAACTGACATAAACTCGGCATAAACTGACATGAATTTTCGACACAGATAAAAGAATGTTGTCAATCTAAGATAAAGAGATGCTTAATATTTATTGTTTTTATGTTTATATCAACAAAAATCACTTAACTTCCAGAGTTACCCAGAGTCAAAACTGATTTAATAAACTATATTATCAAATGTTTGAAGCAAACTAGGAGTAGAATTTCATGGACTCTATAACTAAGACTGATTTGTTATTGTGACTCACCCAAAAGAGCTATATTATGCTCCCACTTTATAATGTATATAAAAATAAAATAAAAATATGTGTTCGTTTTCTAAATAGGGTATTTTATTAGGTACAAAGCCATCTTTTGGAAATTGTAAAAGTTATTTAATTGAATCCGGACTTATTTAGCAGAATTAAAACTCCAATTAGCCTTTGAGTGTTTACAGTACCAGACTGCTAAGTTATTCCGTTAAATTGTAAGCCTACAGCAAATCAAATTTAAATACACAGTAATATACTATTGTAAAGTCCCCAAAATAAACAAGGTTATCAAAGTTAATAATATCATATGTTATAAAATAGAGTCCCTAGATAAATACTCACAAATAACTATGATATATTTAAACTTCATTTAATTAAATCTTAGATATTGGTTTATTCATTTCAATATATATTTTGCTATCTCACAATTTATTTCCTATGTTATTTCTTCAGGTAAACTCTCCAGATGACAACGGAGCTCTGATGGGCAACTGGTCTGCAGAGTTTGACGGCGGAACCCCGCCAACAAAGTGGGTTGGCAGTGTCAGGATTCTGCAGAAGTTTTACAATTCCAAGAAACCCGTAAAGTATGGACAGTGTTGGGTGTTTGCTGGTGTTCTTACTACAGGTATTTACTATCTTAGTGAATTTTGTACAGGAAAATAGAGCTCTTACTATGGTAGTCATTACAACACCTATAGCCCAGGGACCATTTTTTCATTTTAAGAGTGTCTGGTGAAAAAAAAACATTTGTACCAGCCTGTGAACACGATAACTATGTTAAAAAAGAATCTTTATGAAATTTGGTAGAGATATTTCAAAACTAGACAATTTAAAAGCCCAGGCAAGTAAGTCAGACACTCCAAAATGGGTTTTCTTAAAGGTTTCATTTTTTTCGTTTTCCTTATTTCACACTTACTTATCATTTAAAAAGTGACCTTCTTTAAAACATAAAACACTAGGTATATTGCCAATAACACTTTTCATATGGTTGCATATTTTTCATGGGCTGTTGAGATTCCAAAGGGGAGTCTCTTAAAACAAAATCTACCGAACGGGGTGACAAAGGTTGACAGTTTTTCTGGACAGTCATCTAAAGGAATTTGCCAAAACCCTGAATTTGCATCTAGTTTGGAATAGTACTTTGTATTACCTAAACTACCCAATAAGTCCTCAACTGTATTGAAAATGGTATTTTCTCTCTGCAAGAAATTATTAAAGCTGAAGGATCAATGCATATTCTAACACTACCATTAGGTTTAGGTCTTACCACCATTGGATGACACCACTCTGTAGGGCCTTGAACTTCTTCAATGATATTTGCTTCTACCACCCTTCTCAATTAATTTTTAACCTTCTCTCTTAATGGAATTAGAATGTTTCTTGGAGTCTTTAGAGCTATTGGAACTGCTTTTTGATTTAATTTCAGTTGGGCATTTGTCTTCATCTTCCCAATTCCATTGAATGATTTTGGATGTTTATTTTTGATTTCTCTTAGCCCTATTTTCACGCTTTTGATTAATTGTGTTGGAGCTTTCTTTAGTCACTCTATCATCTTTAATTTCCTAATCTCAAGAACCCTAAGGCCATTACCGAAGGTTTACCTAGTAAAGCCTCCTCTTGCCCTTCAATCACATATAGATGGTTTGAACTGTATTTTTATTCTTAAATTGAAGTAATCCTTCAAATTTACACAAAACTGTAAGATATTTCCCTCCTGGGGTTTTCAAAACAATATTTGACTTTGTCAGAAGTTTATTCTTCACTATTCTTGGAGGCACAATCATCAGCTCCACTATCAATCGTGAAACCCTCAATTTTTCCATCTAGCTTCAAATCAATTTCAAATTCAATATATACAATACAATACAATACAATAGTCTTTATTGTTCATTCATAAAGAATTACAATAGTGTCATTTGTTACAGAGATTTTATTGAAAGTCTTTGAAGTTTTCACTAAATTCCTTTAGTGAGTAGAATGGTCGTTGAATCAGCCAGTTTTTGAACTCTTGATGCAGTCTCTTGCCAGTCAGGTTCTTCATGTAGTCTGGAAGATGGTTCCTCATTTTGCGGCCTGCGTAGGATGGCTTTTTTTCCCATGATGATGTTCTATGTACAGGCAAGGCAAACTTCGAGCCATGGCGGGTGTTGTAGTCATGGCGTAGTCAGCTTTCTTTTGTAGTACAAGAATCCGGTTGATGTTGTAGGCTGAGGATCCGCCCCATGCTGTCAGGCCGTATCGTAAGTGTGACTCAACCAAAGCATAGTAGGCTGTTTTAGCAACTGAGAGTTTGCCAATATGGTTCATTCTTCGAACAACATAAATCCCGATGCTGATTTTTTTTGCTTACTTGGTCTATGTGCTCTGCCCAAGTGAGTTTGTTGTCTAGAATGACGCCAAGAAATTTTGTATGGATTTCTATTTTGTTACTTCTTCTACTTGAGGAGCTTGGTCTCTCTTTTTGCTGAAATTTATTGTTGTTTTTTTGATGGATTAATAGCCAAGTCGTTCAGTTTTGAGTAAAGAACTGCTTTTTCAAGGGTGGATTTTGAGTTTTGATAGAGGCCTACGGCTGTATCGTCCTTTACTAAAATTGTAGTGTCGTCAGCATACATAATTGTAGTGGTATTGTCACTCTCAATTTCCTTGGGGAAGTCATTTGTCAAGAGAATAAATAGGATTGGGCCTAGGACAGAGCCTTGTGGGACACCTCTGGTCAGTTCGCTTTTTGAGGACTTGTGCTTCGTTGTGATGTTGTTGTGTTGTGACGTTGTGATGATGTATGTTGAAGCTCCACAATTTGTGAGCGCCCTGTGAGATAGCTTTTGAACCACTGAAGGGCTGGATTTCTTATGCCAAGTCTCTCAAGTTTTTTACATATTAAATTGTGACCTAGGCAATCAAACGCTTTGCTGTAGTCTAGGAAAATGGCAGATATAAATTGTTCATTGTCTATCTGGTCCAGAACATACTCAATGAGGGAGGTTATAGCCGATGATGTTGATTTGTTTTTTCTGAAGCCATGTTGATTTTCGGTTAACAAGTTATAATCGGTGAGATGTGTCATTAGTCTGGCTAATGCAATTTTTTCCAGTATTTTAGAAAAAGTGGAGACAAGAGAGATAGGTCTGTAGTTTTGTGCTTGTGTAGTTGGCCCTTTTTTGTGCTTTGGGTATACTTTACTCACTTTCAAAGCAGATGGGAACTGGCCACTTTCAAAAGATTTGTTTACTAGGCTGACCAGTGCTGGAATGAATTCATGTGAGCAATGCTTGACCATCTTCGAAGAGAATTCGTCTGATCCACTTGATGTTTTAGGCTGGAGAGAGTTTATGACTGCTTGTACTTCCTCGTAAGATGTTGGAGTCAGGGCAGATGATGGCAAGCAGATTGGTGTCCCTCTGTTCAATGAGGTCGCTGGATTCACTGGGGTGGTTCTGTTCTGGCTGATTGTTTTTTCGGCTATTTTTGTGAAATAGAGATTTAGGTGCTCGGCTACTTCTGTGGGGTTGTTTATGACCTTCCCATCATCTTCCAGCACAATGTGGGGTTTCTCTTTACATTTTCCTTTTCGTTCCTTGTTAATTACTTGCCATAAGGCCTTTGATTTGTTGTCAGCCTGTTCAATGAAATAGGTTGTGGAGTTTCATGTCGTAGATCCTCTTTTTATTTATCATCTCTTCTTTGTCTTCATTTCTATTTGTCATCTCATACTTGCGTAGGGCTTCCAAAAAGTTCTCTTTGAGGATCTTTGCTTCAGGGTCATAGTACTTGAGTTGTTTTTTCTTTCTGCTCACGTTATTTTTCCTCACAGGACATGTGGAGTCAAGGGCGATTTGGAGAACATTGTTGAAGATGTTATAGGCAGTGTCAAGGTCTGGTGTAGAGTGCACTCGTTCCCAGTCTTGTAGGTGAAGGTGTGCCTTTAGTTTGTTTAGGTTTGTAGTTGTGAGGTTTCTGCTCATTACATATTTTTGAAAATTGTTCCCGGAGAACGTTTTCAGCTGGCATAGTTGGGCAGTGTGGTCAGACAGTCAGAACTTGGCCACTGAATTCTGTATGAGCAACGTTTGAGCAGATGAAGTCTATGGAGGTGGCTGTGTTGTGAGTTATTCTAGTAGCCCCAAGAGGGTACCACCATATGTTTTGCGTGTACAACTCTTCTTCAAGCAACTTGTTTTTAGGATCTTGAGCTAATCGGTCGATTTTTTTTATATATTTTTTACACTCTCTTTTAACTGTAGCTCTTATCTTCTTAACTTCTGCTCTATTAATATGATATTCTTCTACTCTATTTTTATCTTGTTCCTGTCTACTTACAACATTTTATTGATCTTGGTTAAGTCTTGGTGTTCTGTTTTGATTTTTCTCTCTTCCAACAAATTCTACTAAAGTGTCCCTGATACCCACAGTAATGACATTGTACATTATTAGCTGGACACTCTTCTTTTGGATGTCTAGGACCTCCGCTACAAAAGCAATAATGAGTTGAGTGGTTTCCTTTTGTAAATTCGTTGTACATAACGAGATTAGGCTTACGTAATTAGGGTTTTTTTTCTTTTCACACAGTCAACTTCTTCACAATATTCATCTCTTAATTTGTTTAAAAATTACTTGTTGAATTTTTATCATTTCATTTTGTTTCAATTTATTTACAGTTTCTTCTAAACTTAAGTCTGGTATCATTAGTAACTGCTTGAATATTGATTTTATTATTTATTCCAACAATAAGTTTATCACAAAAAATGGATCTTTAAGTTCTTTTAAGTCACATGTAGATGCTAAGTAATATAAGTCTGTAATAAAATCAGATTTTAGTTCATTGTTTTCTTGTATTCTTAAGGGTTAAATTTTGCCCTCTCATAGGTAAAGATTCATTTTCTGCTTGAAATATCTGGTAAGTTTCTATACTAAGTGTTGTGATACAAAACACTTCTCATCATTACCATCTATTCCTGCTGCTAATAGTACACTTTCTGCTTGGTCTCCCATTGATATTATTAGAAAATTGACTTATTTTGCTTCTACTGCTCGATCCAAGTTGGCAGCACATCTGTATCTATTGAATCTTTTAATGCATTGAGCACATTCTTCTGGTTTGAAAGAGTATCTATCTATAAACAACAAAGTTGCAGTGTGGTGTTCATCTCTGGAGCTTTTGTTTCTATCATGATTTGTTAATACTAAATTTTTAGTATTTAGTTTTAATGGTTCTTTACCGTTGCCACCATGTTCTAACTTTGTACTAATTGATTAAAAATTCTTTCATAAATTTTTAAAAACAATCTAATATATTTTCATCAACATAATAATTAAATGGGTCCCCTGGAAAACGTTCCAAGCGACAAAAACTTATTTTGAGTTATCAAGCATAGAAAGTTGACCGTGGAGTCTTATAGAGCGTGTTATATCTGACAGACAAACTCAGGACTGCAAACTCAAATGTCTTCAAAACCAAATATAACATGGTTTAGTTCTTGGGGTCTAGAACCTTTTCCACTAAATATCTCCGTTTTAGAAATTTTGTCGCTTGGAACGTTTTCTGGGGGGCCCATTCAATTAAACATCAAAACATATTAATGAAGCCAATCCCAGAACAATGGCCTTTATGAATGTTGATAGCGGCAATGTGTTTAGGGGAGAAAAGCAATTTTATCTGACGTGTCCTATGACTTGCTTCTCATGAAAGTTTTATGTCAACCATTACTATCTTCAATAGATTAAATGGATATATCTAAAACGGTAGAACCTTAGTGAAATTCGATTTAGACTCTGTATTTAGAGGGGAAAGATAGTGTTATTTGACATATCACATTACTAGCTTCTCATAAGAAATTATGAAGTTGACTTCTACTCTTACATCTTGGACCTGAGGTAGCTCCCAATATTTTAAAATACGTAATAAATAGTTAGGATATGAACCTATACCATGAATGCCACAATTGGAAATTATTACTAGTAAATTAAATGCTACTACTTAAATGTAAATTGTAGAAAAAAAGTAAGTGGAATGAAAGTTATAACTACCTTGCACATTTCATGCTTGTTTAAAGTATACGTGAGGACAAAAATTACCAAAAACTATAAGTTAAATGTGCACATACAACATTTAATGACGAGCTAAAGCACATTTTTGCTCATCTTAAAAATGATTCCTTATTAAAATTCTATAACCAGTTTGCAGAGCAATTGGAATACCTTCAAGACCCATCACAACTTACTCCTCTGCCCATGACACCCAGAACAGCTTGACAGTTGATTACTTTGTTGATGAGAAAGGTGAAATCATGGAAGAACTAACAAGTGACTCGATATGGTGATTATTATATTAATTCATTAATTTAGTTTTGTATTGCTATAATTGATTTTTTTTACTTTCTCTCCTTATACATAGTACATAAATGGAAAAATAATTGATTTTGCAAAAATTTTTGAATTTGAGTTGAGAGTGGATATATCTGTTTTGGGGTCCCTTGAATCCAAAAAAGTGGTTTTCTATGTGATATCTGTCTGTCCGTTTGTGTGTGTGTGTTTGTGTGTGTGTGTTTGTGTGTGTGTGTTTGTGTGTGTGTGTGTGTGTGTGTGTGTGTGTGTGTGTGTGTGTGTGTGTGTGTGTGTGTGTGTGTGTGTGTGTGTGTGTGTGTGTGTGTGTCTCTGGATGTGTACAGACCCACAGCCTACTCCGTTGGTCTGATTTAGGTCAATTTTGGTCTGTATCTCTAGGCGTTTTTTAATTTTTTTGATTTTTAAGAGTTCACCCCTCAAGGGGAATAAGTTTCCCCAATCAAATCTTTAACTATGTGAACATAAAAGAAGCTCTATAATTTGTAACTATATGGTCAAAATCAAACCAGGTAATGTTGGCTCGTTGACCCTATTTTATTATCTTTAGAGTAATAGAATATCAAAGGTACTGTAGAAGCCAGCAATAGTGTTTTGCATTTTGTCTTTATTTTCTTACCAATACTGAAAAAAGAATGATCCATCAGTCTATTTTGACCTACTTTGTTACATACCCATGATTCATTACTTCATTAGGATCATGATCCCAAATTTGGGTACACCGGGCACAGCGGTTTTACGATTCCTAATTTTTTTTAAATTTTAACTAGAAAGAATTTATTAATTTTTTCACATTTTAGCTATGTGTATTATTATTTTAGGAATTTCCATGTATGGAATGAGGTTTGGATGAAAAGACCAGACCTGGAGCCAGGGGACTACGATGGATGGAACGCTATTGACGCAACACCTCAGGAAACCAGTGAAGATATGTTCCGCTGCGGCCCTGCCTCTGTCAAGGTACATGATTAGTAGTGTTTGTATTGAGGAGGTATAGCTTAGTGGAGAAATTAGCAAATGGTTAGTACTGGACAATTTAACTTGAGAAATGGCGCGTTATAGGCGTCACTGAGAGAGAGAGGGAGTCACACGGACACGCACTGATGTGAACACTCAAATTAAAGATGTTGTGACTCACCATTGTTCCAGAGGATTTAGGGGTTAACATAGAGAATCCCAGCGTAGACCATGGACCTGGATAGATGTGGGCTGCAACGGCAGGTCTCAGGACCTCCGTTGCTGGCTGTTAAACCGTAAAAACCGTTGAAGCCGTTTTTGAGAAATTATTTTTTTATGTTTTTGAGAAATTAGTTTTTTGTGTTTTTGAGAATTTTTATGGGTATTTTAGGATGTTTAACTAGTCAAATATAACTAGTTAAATATCAATAATTAAAAAAAAATTACCAAAAATGGGATTGGATTATTGTAAAAGGGCACCCTTGTACTAAAGTTAATGGAAAATGGACTTCAGTGTGGTCTTGAGGTTGATACACAGACAGACAGACTGAGAGCCAGATAGACAGACAGTCATTAGCTACGTAAGAGTGCTCGACCCCCTCCTCAGTCCGGCACTCCGGGCTGTCGCAGCAGGCAGGGGGGACGGTTGGCGAAGCCACGGCAAGTAAGCAGCCTGATCGTTGCCTCAGCACGTGATAGCCACATGATTAATGACGTCAATTCCCTCGTGATAGCGCCACTATCGCACACCACCCAGTGATGCTGTTGCCCGGTCACCATTACATAGGCCCTGGTAACCCAGTCCCGAATGGAATCCCGGTGGATGAGGACGACAGGATCGCCCTCCTACACGACATCAGGTACAACACAGCCACCTCCAGTGCCGACATACGTAGTGCTGATAGACAGGCGATTCAGTTATTCTATAGTGATTTTGCAGGCCATCATAATTGGCATAGTGCTATCGGTGCCCTGGGACTTGGTATTAAATATCTTGGCGAGAGCCTACTTGGTGTTCAGTACCCAAGGTCATTCGGAGATAAACCCACCTCAGGACCTGGAGACGTGCGAAGTGAGTTTATAGCTATAGATAAAACAGGAGCAACAGGAACTACAACCACGTCGCAAATCGAAGACAGTGGTTACATTTCACAGCCAGGTACCTCTGGTCAAAGTCAAGCAGAGGTCCAAAACCACTTTTTTGGATTCAAGGAACCTCAAAATAAAAATTCCATCCTCAACTCAAATTGAAAAATTTTGACAAAAACAATACTCAATCTCCATAAACTAAGTTTAGGGGGAGAATGTCAAAATTAATATTGTATCAAAATTTTCTTTTTCTTTATTACATTTTTTTTACTCTCCAGAATTTCCCGATCAAAATTATGTATAATAAGTGAATAAACTATAACTGGAATTTTTTATATTTATTATCAAAGTTATGTCTACAATGAAATTTTCAGACAATAGTTCAATTAATTACTATGTCTTGTATGTTCTATATAGTTCTATTAGAGCCTTAGCACATGAATATGAGCTAAAAAATAAAGGTCTAATGTATGGGACAGGGTAATTTTAATGTGAGTAAGGTATACTAATTTACACACTGTTTTGCCATGGATATGTCTCAGCTCTAGGGGGGTTTGGTGATTTTTAAGATGGAAAACATCTAACAGGTTAGCATAGAAAATAATCTAATCTAATAATCTAACATCCTCCCATTAAGTCTGAATACTTTTTAGCCAGCCAGGTTTTCCAACATTTCTTTTTGGTCCTGTAGGGTGAGAAGCAGTTTGTAGGCTTCCTGAATTCGCTTTGAAGCTATTCGGATCGGGCAAAGGTATAGGATGGAAACAATTTCTTGTGACTGTTCTAAAATCTGTTTCCACCACGTAAGATCGAGGGTTGTTTGAAATTCCAACAACTTTTCCGATTATTCTCAGATCTGAAATCCATGCTGGCTGTCCTATCTGCAGTGGAGGAAAGGATCTTGCACTATGTTGCTGGTTGTTCCACCCCTTGTACTTATTTTGATATGAATCTTCCTTCTCGGCAACTTACTTACTTACTTAGATCCGGTTTTTCTTTGAGGAGACATTCTCATTGTGGTAAAGTGCTTCTCAACATTTGATTCATCCATAAGCTGTAGAAAAGTTCTTGAAAGCTGAATTTTCAAGAATTTTAAACTGTGACCCTGAGTCGGATCTGAATTCTTCGGTATCCCATGACGACAAAGTAAGCTTTGCATTTCATAATTGGGAATCATTGTCTTCCTGATATTTCTAAATATCTTGAGAAATAATCAGTGAGTGTAAAAAACTATTTCCCGTTAAGATTAAACAAATCCATGTCTATAATCCTCCATGGTCTATCAGGAAATGGAGAAGGAAGCAGGGGTTCATGATTGTTTTTTTAGTTTCTGATACATATATAACAAGATTTGACATTATTTAGATTTTTTTGCGGACATTTTCCATCACGATTTTATGTAAAACAAAGTTTCACGACGTTTCGGGATCTGGAATCTGATTCTGTCCTCAGGTGAACTAATATCTAAAACATATCACAATTAACATATAATCTGGACCAAACCATAAATTATATGTTAATTGTGCTATGTTTTAGATATTAGTTCACCTGAGGACAGAATCAGATTCCAGATCACCAATAATGAATTTCAAACAAAGAAAAGATTTGACAATTTCTTCAATAGCCGTTGATATTCCTGGCCACGAGACTGACTCTTTAGCTCTTGACCATACTTGGTGATTCCGAAGTGCCCTTTATGATTCTTCTGAAGAGCCCAAGGCTGTAGAGTGTATGGAATAAATAAACGTGAGCACAAAGAAGACGTGCTCCATTGTCTATGATCAGTTTATCTTTCAAAGAGTAATATAACTTTAAAAGGTGGTTCCAGTGTGTGTTTCGACAGCCATTCTTCAGCCAGCATAGTTTTTACTTTTGTTAGTGTTGGGTCTTTATTTTGTTATTCCAGAACTTTATGAATGGTGCAGTTATTTACCAATAGAAGACACAACCATCTGCAAAAAAGTTTGAGTTTCTTCTCCCAGTTCATGGTCGTTTTGTTCAACAAATGGGAGAGTTTAGGTTATCTAGGTTAGGTAGGTAATCTATCGCAGTTTTATATCATTTATGATGAAAGAAAAAAAAATGCCTTCAGCTTTATGTCCTAATGTGTAGATGAGTGTATTAATTTGTTTGTCATCAGGTTCTTTAGATAGTCCACTGGCAGTTATATACTGTATATATATATAAACTAGATTTGAGATATATATATTTCAAACCTAGTTTTACACTTCAGCAGATATGAATGAAGTTGATTTCTTGTAATTATTATTTCTTTACTGATAGTTTGATTATTATGATCAGTATAATCTCTCTGATTCCTATAACTCATTTTGTTTGACTGTCTATTATTTTTGTGGGTTATTCATTGCTATCACCATGAATTATTATCTAAATTTATGAATTAAACAAGTTTTAGGTTTAACATAACACCAAGTAATCTTTGGGAGGACTTCATGTTTGCGATATTACAATCGTGCGACCACATTTTTCTCATCATTCCTCCATCCATGTTTTAGCCAACAATAAAAATAATCCTTAATATATTTTATTTATTTTCTCCACCTTCTTAATTTCTATAGGTGAGCAACAATGTATTTTCAGAGAGAAAACATGGAGGAAGAACGAGATAAATGCGGTTGTAAGATTGTTATGTCGCGCGATTCCATGGACCCCGTAATCTTTATTTACCTTTGTCAAAATTCATAACATTAATCAGCTGATGACAGATTAATCATACTGTATAATAAAATTTATTTACATTTACTTGCCTGTAGATCTTTTTTCCCCTTTTTCCCAATGAACATTTCGCTTCATGGTGTAGTATCATCACAGTGTAAAATCTTGAGTGTAAATAAATAATATTAAAATAGTTTATATCTCAGATTTCATCTGTTCAATATTTTCATGAATGTGGTGTAGTCGTATTTTCAATTGTGTTAATAATTTTGAATAGTATTGAATTTAAATATCTTCTTCTTGTTTAGTAAAATTATGTTACTCAAATTCTGGATGTGTTTGTATATTTTATAGCATTCTTGAATTTTTTCAATTGATTTGGATTTGGTATTGTGTAAGATTGTTAAAGTTTCTGGAAATTTTATTTGGTTATTAATTATATTTAAAGACATACTATTAGACAACTATAACAGAATATCAGAAGTCTGATGGATCCTTCTTTTTTAGTATTGGTCAGAAAATAAGCACAAAAGCTGTCGGAAAATGGACTATAGAGGATGTGACCCATTCTTACAAGTACCCCGAAAGTAAGTAGTATCTTTTTTTAGAGTAAATTAAAATAATAAGTCAAACACAGGCAACGAAAATACACATTTTAAACATTTTCTGTTAATTTTAATATTAATCAATTTTTTTAGTTTTGTTCAAATTAATTATGCCCTATAGAAAAGTCAAGAAAGGACGTTTTACGGTTTGGTCATTAACTTGTTTTTAGACACGTAGCTCTTTTGCTTTTATTGAATATTATTTAATTGAATTATTTTATTGAATAACTGTTTGGACTTTGGACTTTTCCAACTGTCAATGTTTTTAACTACACAACGTTTATGGAGGTGGAGAAATTTCTCCCGTTTTCAAGTGATACACGTTGTGTGAGGATAATGAGGATCTATATTTTGATTTTGTTTCATATTAATGCAAGAAAATTAATGATAGTCTTTTATACTTACTCTACATCCATATTACATTGCTGATTTTATTTGATATCATAATTTGGCTTCTATTTTTAATATTTCAATAATGTCACACGTATTTCAGAAAGTCACGAGGAGAGAGCAGCTATGTTAAAAGCATTAAAACAAAGTGAAAGTCTCTTTAGCAGGTACTACTTGAATGAAGACTTTAATGATATAAAGTTTGATTTCAAATTAAGAGATGACATTGTGATCGGTTCGCCATTTAGGTAAGTAAAATGATTCCTTCAACAATAATTTCAGTTGTGTAAATTTGAATTATTTCACTATTTTAAAGGTGAATCATGTAACAGTTCTACTAATTAAAAGGGGACAAAAATCATCTATGTCATTAGTAAATTTAAAACATATAACATAGCAACAAATTTTCTAAAGATACCAGTATTTTATGAATTATATTGTATTCGATACAACTAAAAATGTTGTGGCCGTTCAAAAATTGTTCCCATGATTGTAAATTTCCACACTTTCTCATTTTAAGAACATTTTATTATTATTCTTTGAAAATAAGTGATGTTTGTTACATAGACCCACGTACAAACATTTACTTATAATTGTCACAAACTTTTATTGAACAAAATATATTTTAACTATTTAGTTCGATTCCAAAATATTTTACTATCCTTATTAAAACTTTCACAATATTAACAAATTTGATTAAAATTTCTAAAACTTTAAAGGTTACTAACCTTTTTTATAAATTAGGTTTTTGAAGTATGTACATATAAATAATGACAAAAGTATTAAGTTTATAGTTTACAGTCAAACCTCGATAAGAAAAATCTCATGGGATCAGGAATAAATCGTTCTTGTTATGGATATATTTGTAGTAAGGAGGTACATTTCATCTGTGTATTTATCATCGCTATTCGTCGTATAGAGGTTTCTCGTGTTTGAACATGCATCTGAGTCACTGTTTGTTTTGAAAACTACTTGTTATGGAGGTCGACCGTGTGGGAACAACTTCTTATAGAGGTTAAGTACATCTTGTAGGTGGTTTAAGCAAAGGATATTCACTGTATAGAGGCTTTGTAAGCCTAGTCAAAAACCACTAAAAATACTTTTTATCGAGGGATTTGCCCAAATTTATACATCATATAGAGGTATTTTTAGCATTGATCTGAAAGACCAAAGGTTTCGAGGGAATTTTGAAAATTTCGTCTTATAGAGAGTTTCGCCATACTAAAGAGGTTCAACTATAGTTTTTGTCACAGATAATTTCTTTTGTGTGAATCATGGCGTTTTTGCTGGTTGACCTACTACACCCTAGTGTTAACATATTGTTACTATTTGATGTCTACAGACTTTACGGAATATAATAAATTTTGCAGCACAGTCGTGGTGATCAAAAATAAGAGCAAAGACAAGGACTACACAATATCTGTCATATTAAGGGTGGATGCTGTATTGTACACAGGAAAAGTACAGGAATCCGTGCGGAAGGACAAGTTTGATATACTGGTTAAGAAGAAATCAGGTAAACTAAGTACCCGACATCCACAAATGATTACTACAAATTCAAACTTAAGTCATACTGTCACCTCTCTGCTTATGATGATCAAGCTATTTTAGTGGCATCGTCCACATCCCAAAGTTTGGTTTTAATTAACTATCATTGTTGAAAATATGTGAGTTAACAATAACCAAAGTTATACTAATCATTTGTTGATATAATTTTCTTTGAAAATTATGATACTTTTTCCACTTATCTTGATCTAAAATTATATTTTATCATAGGCTTTAATATCATTCTAGATGGACTAACTCGACAACTATGATATATAAAACTAATCTTTGGGATTTGGATGATGCTACAAAACAGCTAGATTATCACAATTTGATGGGTGTCAGTGTGGTCTGAGTTTGAAATTGTACTAGAAATTTATGGACACCCGGTACTCAGAACATATACATCAGAACATTAGACAATTGATAATTCTTAATTTAACAATTTTGTTGAGAACAGTCGTACAAAAAATAAGTATATACAAGAATAGTGTCGAAGAAGTTATTACCTGAGATATTCATGAAGAATTCACATATTTGTAACATTTTTTATTTGTTTTATAGACTATATCAATTAATTATGTGTAAATCTTTACCATATTCAGCTCCAGGGCTGACCCAAGGGCGGGGCTGGTATTATTATAAAAGCTCTGTTTTATAAAGGCTAAAACTCTATTTTCTATACATTTGTAGACTTGCTTGATAAACAATAAAAAGTATCTGTGTATTTGTAGTGTTTCTTTAATGGCCAATTAATGCTGAGGTGGCACCGATCAAAACATCGCCCAGGGCGCCTACTATCCTTGGGACGGCCCTGTTCCGCTTAATCTTATAATGAATTGTTATTTCTTGATACTACTTGGTTCATTATAAGTACTTCTGATACGGTGAAAGATATTAGTATCATAGAAAAGGTGGCATATCTTTCTCATATTCCCAAAACATGATTACACAATACCAGAAAGAGATTTTCTTTCCCTTTTATATCCATATTAAAAGGCTGGCTGAGTATTACTTCAGGTTGTATGATAATAATACTCCTTCAAGTGTAATAGAGAATAATTTCACTTCAATAATGACAAGTTGTAAATAAAACAAATAAAAACTTGTTTAAACTGGCATGTTAATCCTTTTATGTACCCTGTGATTAATATATAGAGGTATCTGAAATAACAGGTATTGGAATGGGAATCTCCAAACCATCATCAGGGAAGGAATTCACATCAAAATAGCAGGAACTAATAATTTTCTTTTTTATGTTTTTCTTTATTTTATGACACGGCTGATTAAAATATATTTTTCTTCAGAGGAGGAGGTGAAAATTGATGTAACATACAGTGAGTACAAAGACAAACTGTTGGACCAAGGTGCATTCAACATTGCCTGCTTAGCTACAGTGCATGACACCAACTTTGAGTACTTTGCGCAAGATGACTTCAGAGTTCGCAAACCAGACATTAAGTTTAAGGTATGATTAAATGCTAAAGATTTTTTTCAGTCAGTAAATTTGAAAGAGTATAATAAAATAAAAAATATAAACCATTGAACTTCAATACAATGAACTGTAAACCCTTTCTTATTTTCTCCACATTTCCTACTTCTACCCACTGTCATTTATCTATTTTTCAACCTTTTCTCTTACCCTCAAAACAGACTCTTATTATTTAAAAAATATATTGACGTCATAAATTTTCAACTAGTAATTTATTTTAAATTTATAACTTCTAAAACTATGTGTGATAAAATGTAATTATTTTAAAAACTTTTTTAGTTTGAAATGACATTTGGTATTGTATTTTCATAACTTGTATCCAATACTATAATACGAGCAAGGTTTGTATATATATATATATATATATATATATATATATATATATATATATATATATATATATATTTGCACACAGATCTCGAAAACGGCACTAAGGATTTTCTTTATATTTTGGAAATAACTAATTTCTGAGTAGAAAATAAGTTCTAGATAGGTCTAATGTCCAGAAAAATTCTTGTTTTCTAGTAATATTAAGTTTAAAATCTAAAAATTTAACATTACGCTTATGGAGAATCAAATGTAAACAATACAAATCAAAACAGCTGTTTATAACTGTTTGACAGTTGTTGATTGAAGATGGTGGCAAACAATATGTGAATAGAGGTTTTGCATTAATATTTATTTTATGTATGTAATAAAAGAAAAATTATCAAATTACTAAACAATTTGTAAAAACTAAAGGGTAAAATAACTGTGCGAAATAAAAGCAGAGAAAATTATTTTCAAAATATTTTGTGTTTTGAAAGAAAAGGTATTCATTCTATTTCTTGAAGCCACTGTAACAAACCAATTAATATGTGTAAATTAAATTTATCTTTTGCTTTTCAATCCTCATTCCTTTTCTAGCAAAATCAGTTGATCACAGGATAATAATAACAAACTGTATGGACATTTAAATTCAGTACAAGATTAGCTAAAACAATTGAGGTTGGCCATAAACTCTTAAACGACGCTCGACGCCGTAGCTCAGTTAGTAGCGCTCAGGTCTCACATACGCAAGGTCGCGTGATCGATCCCCACCTGAGGGCTATATATTTGTTCAGTATTTATGCCATATTAATTAAGGGGTATGAAAACAGTTTTATTTAAACCAAATAAATGTTTTCATTGAGCAGTAAATTTGTTTTAATTTTGCTAATTAACTTGTAAAAACATGTCTTATTCTATCGGAGCAAAGCTCGGTCACCAGGTACTATATATATATATATATATATATATAATATATATATATACATATATATATATATATTTGCACACGGATCTCGAAAACGGCACTAAGGAATTTCTTTAAATTTTGGAAATAACTAATTTCCGAGTAGAAAATAAGTTCTAGATAGGTCTAATGTCCAGGGAAATTCATGTTTTCTTGTAATATTAAGTTTAAAATATAAAAATTTAACATTACGCTTATGGAGAATAAAATGTAAACAATATAAACCAAAACAGCTGTTTATAACGGTTTGACAGTTCTTGATTGAAGATGGCAAAGAACAATATGTGAATAGAGGTTTTTCATAAATATTTATTTTATGTACGTAATAAATGTAAAATTATCAGGTTACTAAACAATTTGTAAAAACTTAAGGGTAACATAACGAAATAAAAGCAGGAAAGAGTATTTCCAAAATCTACCGTGTTTTGATAGAAAATGTATTTGTTGTATTGCTTGAAGCCACTGTAACAAACCAATTAATATGTGTAAATTAAATTTCTCTTTTGCTTTTCAATCCTCATTCCGTTTATATCAAAATCAGTTGGTCACAGGCTAATAATAACTGTATGGATAGTTAAACAGTAAATGATCGGCTAAAACAATTGAAGTTGGCTAAAAGACCTTAACCTGCTTGCTCATTTGGCAGACGCCGTGGTCCAACGGTAGTGTGTTGGCCTCGTAAAATGAAGGTCGCGTGTTCTAACCCCATCAGGGGCAATACTTTTTGTTCAGTGCTATATTAATTATGGTGTATTAAATCGGTTTTATTTAAACCACATAAATGTTTTCATTGAGTAATAAATGTGTTTTAATTTTTCTAATTAATTTTTATAATACATGTATTATTATAAACGAGCAAAGCTCGGTCACCAGGTACTTATAAACTATTTGGAAAAGAAATTTCAATACAGTACACCTTTTTGCACCACACAGTTTTATTTCTTTTTTACACTAATATTTTTTTTACAGATTGAAGGCAATCCAGTTGAAGGCAAAGAATTTTCTGTCACAGCTTCATTGAGCAATCCACTTCCTCATGCTCTCAGCAGATGTCGATTTGTAGCAGAGGGACCTAGTCTTGAGGCCCCAATCAAAATAAAACTAGAGAAGTATGTATCTACCTAGTTTATCATGAAAATAGGATGAAGTTCTTAAAAAACAAGCTCACTCACTTGCCCATTTAATGTGGCCCTTGGGCATAAACATACTACCTGAAACCGTCTTAAATATGGAGTGTTCTATTATAATGAATTAATCTGACTGCTATATTGGAAAATGACAGCCATTTACAAACATTTTAAGGTAACAGGAAATTGCCTACACTTTCCATATTAAAGCTAGTAGTTTTGCCTACACATATAAAATAATCCATTACAGGTAGAGTTGTGAAATGTTTTCCCAGTTTTTATGAGCCCTTTCTCTGATATTAACCTGTTATTATATTTAAAACTGACAAGATTTTTTCCCCATAACTTTTTTAGTTATGTCTTAAAAATACTGAAAAAAATGTATTAATTTTTTAAAATTCATTTCACAGCTAACTTATGTTTAAGAAATAGGACTATAATGAAGTTTAATGTGAATATAATAAAAAAATAATTACAATGGTACTTAGTTTATTTTCAAGAAAACGGTACCTACACACACAAAAACACGATTTTTCGAAACGGCTAAAAAACAAAACGACCTCAGAAAGTGGACAAATAGTGTAGAGTTTTGTAGATTATTTTTTATAAACAACAATAATTTTTTCAAGGCATGAGTATTTTATATTCAAATGTGCGGAGTAAAATTCCTAATAAAACTGAATAAAAAACAAAATTTTTCATTTTTGATTTTTGAGTTCCCGGTTACCTTAATTACATAATTGTAAATCTCTAAAAAAATGAGGGAATGTATCACATTATTTAAAGTTTCCTTTAACCAAATAACATAGATAAAAACTTTCCATGTTCTTTGCTTTAACTATGATGTTTATTTTACAAGATCCCAGTGGTGGCACAGTTAAAAAACACCCTGCATACAGTGTTTAGTTAAAGTTAGTAACAAACTTTGAGGGCAGATAAAACTCATTATTAATGAGAAATAATGTCCATTTACATATGTCAAATATGACACATCAACACAAATTTGTGGTTTCATATTTAAATGATTTGTTTTTAATTTTAAACTTTTAGAACTGTTAATTCCATCTAATAGCTGTAACTTATGCAGGGTTACAACATAGTTACATGAGTTAGCTATTAGATTATGGTGTACTAAAATGTGAATTAGAGAAATGTACTGTTTTTATAATTTGTAATGCAACCATAAAATAAATGCCTATCCTAAGAAGAGATTGTGTATTTTCCAGCCCAGTCCAGCCGAATTCTGATGCGAGTGTAACATTCAAAGCAAGACCAAGGTTTCCTGGCAAGACCACAATTGCGGCCAAGTTTTACTCCAATGAGCTAGAAGATGTGGATGGATTTATTGTGTTCATGGTGGGAGAAAAACCACCTGGTGAATCTAATGGGCTAAGCAACAATATAATTAACTAACACTCCTAATAATCAGGAAAGGAGGAGTGCATGGTTGAATCATGTGCCATTCACAGCTGTAGATTCTTAAAGAGTATATAAGTCAGACGGACTATTGAGATCAGTAAGAGACCAATAAGTTATAACATCCCTTGATCATCGATAATACCCTGATATGATAAATTTGATGACAGCAACACTTATGTAGGTACTGATGGTGAAAAACTGTTTGATAACAATTCCAAGCAAAATATTATCGGATTGCAGAACATTTTAAAAACTTGTAAATCATTATTGAGATATTTTGAGATATTTTAAAAATATGTGTTAAAATTTTATAAAGTGGTTTAAAATATATTAGTTACTAAAATTTAGATCATGATGCCTGAATTCAACAATACTGTAGAACAAGTTGTTGATTAAATATTTTTTCAATTTTATTTTTAATGATGGTGATTTTTTACTTAATTAATCTTTTGTTCTCTAATTAATTAATTAGTTTTATCCCTCAATGGAATGTAAGGTTAAAAAATTATGTCTTTGTCGTTTTACTCGCAATTTATCATGTGTCTTGTTTTTGTGTTATATTGATGGACATCTCTCCCACTCATCGATTCACTTTTTGAAAGACAGTACATTGTGAAAAATAAATAGCATTCAATGATTTGATACATTCTTTATTCCTTCTTATCCTAAAAGTATTTTAAATAAAATAATAGTATTATAAACAGTAAAACTATAATATTATGCTGTATGTATCAATATGTCTCTATTTATTTAAGAAAAGCTGTATTTATTTAAATTCAAATGTAAGTTGTATAGCTTTGCAAATTATCTGCCAAATTTTTTTCTTGTTTCTACAAATTTTTTTAAGATTTAGGGGGAGGAATGGCCCATTTTGTTCCCCCAAGAGATAATAATCTTCTTACACTAAATGAAAGGGACAAAATAAATGTAATGATTTTTTTGTTTCTCCCTGGTCAAAGGAATAAGCTCATTCAATAAAAAAATTAACGTATCATATATATAACCACGTAGCTATTCATCCTATAGGGGGTACAGCTAATCACCATTCAATTTAATCAATTAAATTAATTTAACCATTAAATTAATAAATATTACACTTAAAAACTATATCATATTCATTATTCCATCAAAAGGATCTATATAATAAATAAGCACCATTTCATTACATTATAATAACTTATTGGGTCATTCAAACATCTGATCTATGAATCCTTATTTTATATTATTTGGTCAAAACATTTTTTTTAAGGCAAGTAAGTCAAAAGTATTCAGATCCCACCACATGACAATTATTGATTTCAAATAGCTATTATGTTATTTTAAATATTTACTTTATTTTGTTTATTCAAATAAGCAGTAGGTTATAATGTATATACAATAATTAAGTGAAAAGAGTTTAAATTTCTATCATTAAATTTAATTACTAATTAATTTTACTTGATGAAACATAAGACCAGTAGGTAGGATTACCAAGATACATTTTTATCTTTGTTCAAAATTGTGTCCAGAATATACTTGTACTAAGATTATGTTTGTAGATGGAAATAAATTGTTATACTGTATCATATCTCAAAAAAGCAAAATATTTTGTTAAATGTTTTTGATAATTATTTACATTTAAGAAAGTCATATAATCATTTGTAATGTAATTTTTGTATTTAAAATTAATTTATTAATATTTGTCATGTTATATATTGTATTATTTTGTCTAGTGATTGTAGAGCAAAAGAAACATAGGCTAAGATTCTTGCAGTCCAGTAACAGTAACAAAGTTATTCCCATTGTTATCCCATTACTATTACTATTCTTCTTTCTTTTCTCCTGGTTACAATAATACTCTTTCTTAACAAATATTATAGTTAAACCACATTTTAAGCTATAAATTACTAAATTTTATTAAAATAGTTTTAGGCCTAAGCATTTACAACTTATTTAACATTCTCCATAGGCCCTACCATAAAAGATTAACTTTGTATAAAGTAAAATATGCACCATAGTGATGTAGCTATTAGTAAGATTATCGATGTAATTGAGTTAATAAATGATTTATGTAAATATCATTTCTGTCTCATTGACCGAGATAAATATTTAACTCAATATATTTTTTATCTTTTTTATTGAGATGAACATTTTATAGTTAGTGTACCAGTTTATATGCTAAGAGAGCTTTACTATGAATCAGAATCAGATACTTTTCTTTACTTTACCTTTAACTGAAATGCTACCCAGTTATCGATTGGTATTTTAAGCCAAGTATGAATGAGAAATGATTGTAGGATGATTGTGGCGCAATCTTGTGGTCTTGTTACTGACTAAGGCTATTGTGTTCCTTAGACGGGGCTGTTAATTATTAAAAGCCTAACAGTTAATGGCTTATCTAAAGGACCTACAGTTTAACGTTGAGTCCAAACCACTGCCTCTGAATTACGAATTGGTCTAATTATTATGAAAATGGTCTTTTCGGATTAACGTAGTATAGTGTGGACGTTAAACAACTCAAGAGAACACTACGCCCACCGACAATTGCTCATAACTATCCACAATTCGTGACCTCCAAGTAGCAGAATTTCAGGACACACCACGGTCCCAGTCAATATGTTTACTGTCACATATTTATTGTATATATTAATTCTCACTATAACGTTTATGCAGATTAGCATTGCTAAAAAACAGGTGATATTACCAAATAAACCATGCACAACACTATGTGAAATAAAAGTATACAGGAAAGCAATTAGATTAAACAAAAAAAATCTTTTGCAGAGGAATTGTATTAAGTGGAAAATCCCTGTGATTAATTTAATTTATTTCACAACATCTGATAAAATATCTTTGAACACTGTGATAACTAAATACATCTATATTTAAATTTTGTATACTGAGTATCGTTTAGTCCGAAAGCTATTTATCATTGTGGCGTTCATGCAGTAAAGGAAATGTTGTGGGATATGCCTCGTTCACTCATCACTTGTTGATGCATTGCTCCCAACCGCTACCCTGAAGAGGACATAGTCCTATAACAGCCGCAGTGAGCCTTCAGCCCACTGTAACCTCACATCCTGTCTAGGGGAGCTCACAACTCTACTAACCTAGGTCAAAGAGTTGTGTACTGCCACATTGTCATGTGGGTTGCATCAGCGGTCCTCGCGGCCTTCTTCAATGCACTAGAATAAATACGAAATACTATTTCACTACTAAGTGATCAGTTAAAATATACTATTATTTAAGTCAGCAGCAGAATGTTCAGACAGAGACCTTTTTTGGCATTTCCTTGCAAAAAACCTGCAGAGGATAGTTTTACAGTATTTAATTCTAAATTTATTAGTTTACTAAGTTGATTGTAGGCCTAATCACCATTTACACAGTTTAGTGTGAGGTTTTGAAAGAACAACGCTAAAAGTAATTCGATCAATTCTCATGGTGGACTGTCTGAACGGAGTAAACTAGAATCTGTTCTATTCTATTCGTTGAACAGAAAAACAATTATTCTTGAAATTCCGTGGAACTTACGTTGGAATCTTATATTCTGACACAAACGAACCATTTAAAAGTACAGTACTTTATTATAAATAACGAAGATGAATGAATTATTTTAGCTTTGAGACCTAACTAAATTGGTTTATTGAATCAGAATATGCCCAGAATAAGAATAGTTTTCTATCCTACGTCAAATACCGTTCACTGCACATTCAACACAAATTTAATAAAAAACAGAATAGTTCAATAACTTTTGCAACGCTTTGGGTTCCTTTCTTACCAATGCTATTTATAGGTATGGACAACTTTTTGCGAGGCAAAGGGTAATAACAATTGGTGAGAAGATAACACAAGACCCAAAGATAACATTGGTGTTAGGCTACGTTATCTCTGGGTTGGGGCCACGGCGGCAGCTGGTCCGCGTTTAGCTTTTTTGCCGACCCGCTGAACAGAGAGCACACTCAAAGGGGCTTTACAGTATAGTAAACAAAATTAGCGAGGAATAATTTTAATTACTATAAAAATTACAATTAAAATCTAACGTGATATCATAATAATTTCTCTAGATATTTCTGTTCGATACTGAATTACACAGAAATCGGTAAATTTATAATCAAACCGTGTGCCGGGAGCGGGGAGCGGGATACGATATACATTACAGAAAAGCGTGTAATTTGTATCTGTAGACATGCAGTGCATGCAGAGTTGTGGATAGTTGTGAGAGAGCTTGTCGGTGGATGTGGTGTTCTCTTGTGTGTATTAACGTCCGTACTATTGAATATTACGTTAATCCGCAAAGACCATCCTCATAATTAGACCAATTCGTAATTCAGAGGCCGTGGTCCGGATTCCACGTTAAACTGTAGGTCCATTAGTTGCCATCGGCTGTTGGGCTATTAATTAACAGTCCGTCTAAGGAACATGTCAGCCTTAGTCTGTAACAAGACTACAAGATTGCGCCACAATCATCATTCCTCATTAATACTTGGCTTAAAATACCTACCTGGGTAAGTCACCATTTCAGTTAAAAAGTATAAAAGTATCCACCGCCTGGAAGTCACCAAGGGCACTTTGCAAGTATTGTTTATTCTGATAAAACCTGTGATCTGCATCACCTGTGGAGATCCTGAAAAAAAATTCAGCTAGCACCTCTAGATCCAAGACCTGAGATCTTGTAATATTTTGTGGCCAATAATATAGATGGGCCACTTTATACTTTATGTACTTTTTTAATAGTACTTTTTATAAGTACCGCTTGGATATCTGTTGTATTATGAGAGAGCCCAATCAGTAACATAGTTGGAGCTATAAAAAAATATAGGAATTTCAGAATTTTTTAATGCAGCTTTGGAATGAACACTGCTATATGTATAGGGCCTTTTTTATCAAACTGAAATCCTGGACACCTTTTTTGTGACCCTGGTTGATATTGACTTGTGTTGCGGTACGGTAATACCTTACTAAGCCTCAGTCTTTGTACAGGGAGGACTAGTGTACACTTACTCTAGTAGTCATGAGCCTGATTTACGATAGACTAAGCTTCGTTTCATGACTGCCGTTACTAGCTGATAGAATGCATCTTTATAAGTGATATGGATCGTAGAGAATAGCTCCCGTGAAAATAATAAAATCTTACTGGAATGTACTTTAAAATATCCAGAGACTAAATTGTGGGGTTAAGTTTGAAAATCATACCTGATTTTTATACTTTTTATACTTTCATACTTGATTTTTTGTTTTCTCAAAGGGGTATTGTGCCCTTAAATGGGATTTTCTCATTTGTATTTAATATGTTTCACCCAGCGATTTATCATTATTTGTGTTAAAAACCCCATAATATGCATTACTGATTGCATCAAACCTTCATACTCATTTCAAGTTACAGTAGGTCTATGTGGAATATGCTGTAGGCATAACCCTTATTACAAATTAGATAATTTGGTTTAGCTCAATAACAGTAAAGATTCGCTTAGAATGTATAGTTAATTCTCAATAAGTTGAATTAATTAGATGGCTTCTTGGAGGTAAACGAAATCATAAAAATATGAACTTAACGTTTATTGACTTCCGCTCGTATAAACTCACTAATGCTGATAGATCAGTATTGAAAATATAAAAATACTATGGAGATTTTGCTAACGAAACTCCTGATTCTTTAGTATAATTTCGTTCATATATTACAGTATGATACTAGGAAACACACCAAAAGAAATTCAAAGAAGATACGATGAAAAATCACATTACTAGACTTATGGGACGCCCTCTACATCTACGACTAAGCTAGAGGTAAAAGAGATCGACTAGTGGTGACATTTGTACGGTTGGCTAATAGGCCTATGCTGCTGTAATGGTGATGTACAGGTGTATGTAATGCACTAATTAAGGCTGACTGGAACATATGTGGGTGACGAACTTGTTCTCAGTTGACATCGACAATCGAAGGCTATTCCTAACTGTGGTTTGACGACATCAAGGTTAACCGTTTAAATATTCGTATTACAGTTGTTCTGGGTCAGTCTTCAAGTTTGATGTATGCGATGAAATCAAGTTCAGTTTTGATATTCTGGTTCTCGGTCATCAGCCAGTCACATGAGTGTAAGCTGAATAGTTGTTTTCATCATTCAGATCAACCAGGACAAGTTGGAGTAATTATACAGGTGTTGGCGACAACAGAAAGGTATCCATTTCAGAAAACTGTGCGGGAAATTAAGGCAGGTTTTCAGTATTCAAACCACGTTTTGAATGATAAAGCAGAATTGGAAGATAATTGGATCAACTCTCAATCAATCTTCTACATGATTTGTGCTAAATTGACAGAAGAAGGGAAAGAGTCGTACAGAGCGATCATTTACCTGGAAAGACCTATGCAGTACCCGAAGTATTTATCCATCAAGACCATGGATGTTCAGCTGTGTGGTACATCTGTCGCGAAAGCTGTAACGATAGTTCCCATAGATGCCATGAAATATCAGATTAGGATGGTTAATCTGGGTGGACATTGCAGCATGGATGTTTACAACATTGAACTACAGGCGATGGAGCTCGAAAACCAAAACTGTCATCCACTTAAAAGAAGGGAACATCAGACAAACAATGAAATCTACACGAATGGTTGGAAGAAAACTAACCCGATAAATTTGATGGACTAATCTGCTTTGACTAGTAACAGCCACAATACTTTACAACAAATCTTTAGTAGTACTGTTTAAGCGTTCACCATACTACAATTCTTACCAATAACGAATCAATTGGAAGAATCTTTTATCTATTCAAAAATAACTATGAACTAGAACATGAACTGACCAGTGTAATTAATCAGTGTTTATATAGTTAACTGACAAACTGAAAGTGATATCGATCTTTACCTGGAGGCGGAGAAAACGCTCAAGTTCCAAGGTGGAAGAGAACTTGTGATCATACTTTGATCATAGATAAAGGCACCACGCATCATGTACGACGCACCACCATGCATCATGATGCACATACACGTTGTCATGGTATTTAGGTACTGTATACAAATCTACAGATTATACCACTCTTCCAATCTTAATGACATTTTGTATGTAACTACTACATAAACACCATATCATTCTATAGGCGCTGCTTCAACTTAAAAAAACTAGTTTCTATGATTCTATAGCCGTCCATGAAAAACGTAAAAACTGCAGTTATTAACCTATGTACATTTAAATACAAGACTTAATTTTTTAATTATTCAGATAACTATAGCCTTCATTATAACAGGTGCACTGCCCCTCCTCCTAAAGTAATCTTCTAAAAGTAGTGTATGCACACGTGTGATATAATTCTGTGGGTCTTTACGGAGTAAACATTGTTACAAGACATTTAATTTATGAATAGAAATATAAAATCATAAAACTTTACGTACCGGTACTATTAAATAAAAAAGTATGTGTTGAAATGTGACGATTTATTTTATTTTTTATAAAGAGGTTGATTTCAAAGTTACCGTAAATTTCTCAAGGGGTGAGTTCATGAAAAATATTAGTTTTTTTTAATTTTTTACTATATTTTGTCATGCATTTTTTAATATTGTACATGACTAGGACAACATATCCCCTACTATTTTTTGAAATTCCTTCCCGTGGAGGGATGGGGGCAATGATGCACATTTTTAAAATGTGCCCAGTATAAAAAGTAATTAATATATGTTAACTTATTTCTTTTTTAATTTTTTCCTGACATTAATGCTCAAAATGTGGGGCATGGGTTATCCCTAATTAAAAATTAAATTAATCAATTGTAATTATAAATTCTAAAATAATAAATACAAAATCTTTATAACCCTTAGGTACATTACACTTAAAAAATCATGCTTCACTTTGTGGGTATTTTAGTTAGGAACAAAACCAAAAAATAGGTCAATAGCATTTATATGAGTTAAATATCATTTCCACCGTCCGCAAAAAACTAACTTTCGGAAAACACAATAAAACTAAAATAAGTGAACTCCCCCCAAAGTTAAGGTATAACTTTTATTAGAGCTGATATCACCTTACAAATTATTTTGTAAAGAAATAGTTTTTTATTGTGTCTATAATTTTCTAATTTGAAAATTTTAACAATATTTTTAAGACATTGGGCTTGGTGGTAAAATTATAATCCTAGGATCATAAAGAATCTTGTAAATCTTTTATATAAATTTGTGAAATAATTAGAATATTAATGTATTTAAAGAAATTTGTATGTAAATATAAAATAAAAAGAAATTTTGAAGCAATCTTGGATCTATTTAAATCTCTTAATCTCTAAATTAATAGTTTATCTCGCTACCCCACACAAGTTTCTTCTCGGTGATCCACACTCAAAGCTAAATTTCCCTTAGGATTAACATTTATTTAGGCTTTATGCAATATTTGTTCAGAAATAGCCCACGTACATTATTATCATTTTATATTTCAAACTAATACAATCCACATACCTGGAAGTGCTTTTAGGTGTGGTAAGGGGGAACGGGTCGTAATATGAGCTCTTATAATAGTAATAGAGAAATTATTGTTTTACCGTAGAAAACAGATGAATGTTTGTTGTTTACTGAGTTGGCGAGTAGACGACCTCAGTATACAGAGTCTGGATGGATCTATCGACATTGTCGACATCTGGAGGCAATCTACATTACCGACACAAGTCAGTGCTGCTCTCTATTAGCGAGTTTGTAAACTGACTGTTCGGGTTTAATAACAGAGTACAACCAGAGACCATACTTGATAATACTGTAGTATGTGTGATTGAGACTATGGACTAAACGCCCTATGGATTATGGATTATCCTTCTTCGTATCAATCACTCTTTTACCTAGGTGCCAGTTTTTATGGTTAAATGCAGATTTGTTAAAATCAGTTGAATAATTTTATTTTAAGTCTGGAAATTTCTATTATTATTACCGTAAATTTATTATTAATTTTAGATTAAATCTCCAACGAAACGTTTCGCTATATTTAGAGTTAGATGTATGAATTTACAGAACTAATAAGCTTCCTTCATTGCTGGGACAAGAACAGTAGGGCTAAACAGGCTTAAAGTTATTGCTTGTTTTTACAATTTTTAAGAAATGAGCCTTAATAATTGAAAAATATATCAATAAACACTCACTTAATCTTTCCTTTACTTGAGTTTAAGGATAATTTAACGAATCCTGGATTTTTCCAAGCTAAACACATCTACTAAGGATTAAACCCCTACAAAGCTTATTTAAAAAGATTTCCAAAGCAAACCAATACGTATCTACTTAAAACTAAATCACTGTGCATTTAGTATCAAAATGATTTACAATTTAAAAAATCCTCCTTGTATCTCACGAATTTCATTAGCCTAATACTGTAATTAATTATTTACGACTATTAAGGATCAATGCTAGTAAGTATTGATGAGTAGTATTGATGTTATTAAGCATCAATAGAATCTATAGGATATTGAATATATAATATCGTTAGGATTTCACATCCTTCAAAAAGCAAAAGTAGAAATGAATCCTATGCCATGTTTTGTATCAAGGATTACATTAGGGCCTGTTTAGGAGTTTAGCATATAAATGCACCAAATAAAAAAACAAGGATGAGTCAATATCACATTTTTCGAAGCATTTTGTTGATAAACAATTTATATAGTTATTAGTACGAAGGTTCTTGATAAAGAGATTCGTTTTAGGAAATTATTATATTACTAAATCCATAAGTATGAATTTTTGCTATAAAAATTTGATCAAACACTAATAAATTATAAATGCTTATAGATTTCGTCTATTCTCCTGTGGTTCTCTGATGGTTCAACAATGTAAATATAAGTAGACTATTATGCTCCAATACGTCAACGAGATGCAGAGTCGAAGTAAAATGTAGGCTATGGACCGAAATAACGTCCAAAACCATATAAACGAGTAACAAAATAAACGTTCCGATCGGCGCTTTAAACAGAAAGGTAATAAAAGGCAATCGAATAAAGTGGTGTGTCGGATAGTTTTGCCATATTAACAGAGCCATTTTATCAGAGGGATATTTTATTTCCCGTATAGCGTCAGTTGGCAACCTCGTTACCTAGCTTATTGTGTTATAGACCAATATTTCCTACTAATTGGCGCGTTTCATTTTAAACCTTGACGTGTTATAAAACTAATTGAGTTTTGCATTTTCCGTAATCCACTGAAACTCGATTAATTTAGGATTTCAAAATAAATTGGTCCCCAATAATCTGCTATGATGCATGCAATCATACTTTTAATTCGACCGCGCCTACGAAACAATGGACGCTATTAATGATTCATAATACCACGGGCTTGGTAGATTAAATGCGTTACTTGTTATTCGTTTACTGTTCGATGGTCTAGAGATCTAGTGATTGAATGTCATTCAGTTACAAAAACTGATTTAAATTTTGACCATTTAATTTTTCAAATAGTCGGCTTGTTTCACGTTTTATTTCGTGAAATATACAAAGATTGTGAGAAGAATTTGAAAGGATGTGAAGGGATGTCCCCACGTAGATCACATGTGCAGGAGGGAATAAATGCAAGAGTCATACGATAACGTACTCTTGCGGTGATGAAATACTGTGCAAACACATTTTTCAAAAGTTGCTGTGCTATTGCGTAGTACACTAAAAGAAATTACTATATTTAATCTCTAATCTGGACTAGGTTGGCGATTCCCCGAGTTTGGATTATTATTACATTAAGATTCGTCAACATCTTAAACGAAATGATCTCATTTTGTAATGTTTTCTTAATTATAATCAATGTTCCTTAGGTACAAAATTGTAAATTTGGTAGTTGATATTTGGTTTTAGTTAATTAACTATTGTTCATAATTGTATTTTATTTAATGAATTTGAAGGAACTGCATCAATAGATGAAAATATTCTTCCTTGTTTTGTTTCGAAGAGTGAAATTTAATCATTGACATAATTAAATTCTTTATAATATATTTATGATAAAAAACTGAATCACCAAGTTTCTGATCTTTAAAAATATTTATAATGAAATATTTATTTTTACTACTAATTCGTATACACTTGAAACTTTATAAAGTATACCTTATAATTTTTAGTTTGAAATTTATTTTAAACAAAAATGAAGCTGTCAAAATTAATTTTAAAAGGAATTCTCTCTGTTTCTTCTTTGGTAATTTCGAACGGTTTTAATCGGAAACCCAGAATACAGTTTTCATAACTCGATACATAAAAAAAATTTATATGGAAAATATTTCTGATGAACAGAACTAAGAAGGATTACACTATAGCAGTTTGATATAAATTTTTCTTTGGATAAAAACTTAACCATCATTGAGGTTGAGGAATTGAGGTTGATGAGAAACTTAATTTGGATCGATACTGAAAATTTGTACAAATTTGAATGGATAAGATTTTATAAGGGAGGATGAATTTAACTTGCTCTGTAGATAACTTAAAGAAGGCATAATTTATTAGTTTTTACTCAGATATAACATTCATGGAATTAAATAATGGGGGGCTTAAGTAAAAAATTACACTAAGGAACATTGTATTCTTTTATTACAGAAGACTATTAGGTGCATGGCCGAATTGAATTTTAGTGATTCATACAAAGATGAAATTGAAGTCTTTAAATTTTAATCGTAAAATTACTATTATTATTAAGATATTGCTCTATTTCAAATTAAATCATTCAGAACCAACAAACCGAATTTTGCACTCATATAACACCAGAGTTATAGAAAATGTATATATTTTAAATCATAATTGTAGAAGGCAAGCATTGGCAAACATTGATACTTGGGCCAAAACTTTGGAGTACAATAATAGCAAAATTTAGAAGTTTAGGTTAAAATTTTTTGTAATCAACCCTTATACGTCGTAGGGTACGTCCAAAGAATGGAGAAGGTTGGTTTTAAAAATACAATTATTTTTATTTTTTTCTAACATCAGACTAATACATTTTACGAAATTCTAAACAAAAATCTAAACATGGCTTGTCATAACATGCAGCTTACATAAAATAGGAAATCAAACTAATGTAGGGCCTATTCACCAATCAGTCCTTCCATGCTGATTTGTCAAGTCCAGTTACTCAAAAGTTCAAAAAACCTCAATCCCAATTCAAATCACATATTATTTCAAACTAATTCATCTACATATTTATTTATTGTCTTTTGACAATTTGTTTGTTATATATTAATTCTATTTAGAAAATTTATTTGTTGAATAAGATGATTGTTGTTGTAAACTAACATTATACCCTATAGATAAATGATGTAAAGTAACTTTTCATGTAAGTATACCGAATTAAATAGCATAATATACCATATTAAATACATCTAACCATAATTAACAAATTCCAACAACTTGCTAACAATTTAACAAAAGGTATAACCATTAATTAATAGTACAAATATTTATCAATTTAATAGTAATAGATAATAAACCATATAAAAATAACATCTATATAATCGTCAACAATAATTATAAACCAAGGTTCTACTATAAAAATTAATTTATAACAAAAATTAAATGCCAATAAATCATAAAACCTTTAATTAAGTTAGTAAAAATTACCTTCCTAATGTAAGAACTTACTGAATAGCTCTTATGCAGTCAATGCGATTTGATATCTGTAGGCCCTAATGTACATATCTGGGACTACATGGCTTCCTCCATGTTCTGTGTGCTGTGCCATGTACCATGTACCTTCTGGCTCGAACCAGGGGTGGTACTTTTGCGGAAACACGATTGAAGATTTTTCTCAGAACGGAGTCATGGCATAAACGGTATAGTACAGTAATCCGACATCGGTGCTGAATGTAACCAACCACGGACAAAGACGGAAGGAGATTATTTGAGGAAATCAGAGCCAAGACTTATCTTTGCTTTCCAAAAGTGCAGTTCAATATAACTACCACGTCCCAACTCCTGTCGCATCTCTTCTTGCCTATAGCCTAAGCCCAAAACAGGTAGGTGTTAAGGTGGTCCGAGGAAAAAATTGAAGTTTATTTGCAGATTGTTTCATGAATATGCTTTTGCATGATTTTTTTAAAGATTTTAGTGAAACATTTTCGAGTTGGTGTGATTAATTTAGAAATTTGGCGGTTTTCGCAAGGTGGGAGTGAAAACGTCTAATGCTTTAGAGTTAACATTTTTGGAAACGTGGATGAATAACAGATCTTTTTCACGTAATCTAAAAAAACAATTCCCTATGCTACAGAAGATGATTTTTAAAACCATTTTGATCCGATAATCTCATAAAATATATCATTTTGGAGGTAATTTTCAAACATTTAAAAATGTTTAAAATGTACAAAAACGGAATTTTTATTTCAAACAAGTAATTCTGGAAGCTTGCATAAAACAACAATCACAAATTACAAATGTGTGACGAATAAGCGACAATAGCGCCGACTAGCAGGTTTCAGTTGTCCCTAACGCTGATCGCACCACTTTAATTCTCATATTTAATATAACACTTTTAGATGAATTTTTAACTGTTCGCTCTAATATATTACCATTTTTATTTTCTCCCTTCATTTAAGAATAAAATATGTATTCAAATGTCTTAGATTAGTATTTATTAATTAGACAAAGTGATTGTTGAATCGTTTATTTAATTATTAATTTTACTGAAACTATTCATTATTACAAACCGAATGTAATCAGTTGTAGGAATTAATCGTAATTAACTGATTAACTGCATCGTAGATCACAAATTAACTACCGTGTGCTATGTGTATTTGGGGATGAGTAATACATACTATTTACTGGTTTAAGACATAATTATTATTACCGAGCATGAGGATAACTGAAATTGAATAAATTTTTAATTATTACAGAAGTGAATGTTTTAAATTTTGATTTTGTTAATAATGGTTAGTTATTTAGTCTAATGTTGTGTTGTGATTGGAAGGAATCCTGTTACGTAATACTTTAGATAAATGAACGAATTGAAAGACTTCTCAACGCTTCTCGAATCTTATTCTTCAAACGAATTGCAATTATAAGGGGGGTTAAACCCCCCTCTCTCCTCTCTAGGAGGTTAATATTGAGATGAAAGGTTACGGGAATTGTTTTGTATTGACATTGAAGGCTTAATATATCTTTTTACGTAATGTTCAGAAGTCTACACATATCCCTATATATTTTTGAATGCTATAATTATGATGGGAGAAGTACATGACATAAAATGGAAACCGTTATACATTTCAATCGGTTTCCTATATAAAAGTTTCTGAAATAAGTTAATGCCGTTCAAGGTGTCCATTTTGTCATTGCTAAAAGTTTATAGCCTGTATTAAAAATGTGACGTTAAAGTTGACTAACAAAACAATAATTACATTATGATCGTAGTTCCTTGTAAATGTTTGTATATAAGATAGTAAAAATTATATTAAAATATTTAAGGTCAATAGATTTTATAGATTATTTGAAATTTATCAGGAGTCACTGGTTTCGAACCAGGAACGTTGGACTCTGGACCAGCGTGTTGCCCTTGAGCGACCGCGTCGGTCAATATTTTTTTCATCTCCAGAAGGATTCTTCATTATAAACTTAAACCCCTCTGAATATCCTGAACTGGCCTCTGACTTGTACCGATCATACTTTGATCTCGTAATGTCGCAATGATAGGGTATTTTTCTCGTTCATTATGTTAAGCCTAACACTAACAAGGTCATAAGCGCTAAAGTCCCGCGGGTATGCAGAACTGCAAAGCTTATTTGTCTGAGCGGCTTATCCATAAGCACTAATGTTATCGCCACGGCTGAGCAGTATCGCCACTTTTAATGGAACCGAGAGGAGAGAGTTGCGCATCCATTAGCACTGCCTCGAGGCGCCAATGACCACCTTCATTGTGGACAATTATTCGGATTGTTGAAAATGCTTCGAGATTTCCGGCAATGGAGTCTTGGGGACGAATCTTGAATCTGTTTTTGTGTTCAGTGCTTCAAGTTCGTCATACAAACAGTCGATACAATAAACTATTTGGGCTATTTATTATATGAATGAATAATAAAACTGAATAGTAATGAACTATTTTCAATATTTAAAAGATGAGGATTATTACAATATACATTCTTATAAAACTAAGAATAGCAAGAGCTTAGTTGAAAATTACGATGAAATAGTTTAGTTCAGTTCTCGTATTCATGAACTTAAAAGATAATGTTTGTTTAATTTATTTTGCTCTGTGACTGGTACAGTACAAAGATTACTTTTGTCTGTTCCAGGGCATATATTTTTGTCCCGTAACTAATTTCCACGCGTCGCCGGCACCCATTTAGCCCCCATATTATTGCTTCGGTGCTGCCAACATTCGTTCTATACTCGTTTCAATAATACCAACCCAACTGTGAGTATAATTTCATCCCTCGTTATATCAATGGTCAAGATAATTTGAAAGTACAGCCGTTGCAGTAAACCTGCGTACTCAGCGGATTTACTTTTATTTATGAATTTTTCATCGATACAAAACTAGGATAAGCTACGTGCTGAGTGTACATTATGTATGATTATAACAAAAGGATGTATAAGTTATTTGCCGATAGGTACTCCATAAAAATAATATCGGAAATAAGTAAGTAGGTTTGCTGTCATGAGAAATATTGAAACAGGTGTTGACATACATTTGTAGACATTAACTATTTAAATTACTCCAATATTTACCTTAAACCAATATTTAAAATTAAGTTAAATGACAACGTACTGTGTCTACGAGTTTTTTGGACATGGATGTTAGATGACATGGATCTTAGCTCTGGGGGGTGTTGGTGGTTTTTAAGATGGAAAACATATAACAGGTTTCCATAGAAACTACCAGAGGTATTGTATTTAATTTTAAATATAATAAACGGTACCAGTGGACTGACACATACTTTCTCCCTTAAGTAAATTTAAAAAAGAAAATCTGTAATAAAACTATCATGTTCTTCAAAGTTGATCTAAATATCATTTAATAATGTATTGTTTCAAAAATAATCATCCAATTTCTAAAAATAAAAACAAGAGAGACAAAGTTAAATTAATTGTTCAAATTGTATGGGGGGGACACCCCGCCCCCGTAACACCAAGCTTTTTTGAGCTGGTTTTGTTCGGTGATTTGACCTTACGCTTCATACCAAGTTTCATGGAAAACGGTTGGAAAGTAAGGAAGAAATTGATTTTTTTATATTCTCCATAAGAATAACATTGGGCGCTTTCAGACAACGTACTGCGTTTATCGTAGACAGTAAATTTAACTTTTCTCTGGAACCGTTAGTCGTAGACAAATAATTCCCGATAGTAATTTGTTTAGTTTTTTTAAGATGGTTTCAATGGTACCAGTCAAGTTATACTTTACGTTTATTGTTTTCGCTGAAAATATAAAAATTTGATTTTTGTGACATTTAAAAGCCCATAACTTTTGAACCGTCATTTTTACAGATATGCGGGTGGTGTCAAATTATTTAGTACTCTGTACACTATAAACTGTCAAATTTTAATCAAAATCGTTAGAACCGTTTTTGAGAAAATTGGATTTTTCAAGTTTTTTAAGGGTTTTTAGGGGTGAACTACCTTTAAAAATAAAAAATAAAAAAACGCCTGGAGATACGGTGACTATATATATACATGCCAAATTTCATCTAAATCGGACCAACGGGGTAGGCTGTGGCACTGTACACATCCAGACACACGCACACACACACACACACACACACACACACACACACACACACAGACACACGAACGGACAGACATCACGTCAAAACCCACTTTTTTGGATTCAGGGGACCCCAAAACGGATATATCCACCCTTAACTCAAATTCGAAAATTTTGACGAAAACAATACTTTCTCCATATACTATGTATAAGGGGAGAAAGTAAAAGAATAAGAACAGCTGTTTGGATGAACTAAAAATATCCCCTTTAGACATATCCATGATCTAATATATTTTCCACAGGGAAATAAATTCAATCATTTTTATATCAGTAACCGATTGACATAGAGCAAAGATTAAAAATAATAACAATTGTTTTTAAAATCATTCCAATAGTGCCAAAAATTTAGTCTAAAAAAATTATATAAATGAGTTTAAACCTCCACCAAACCCCATTTTGAATTCCCCTCCTTAAACCTCCTTCGAATTTTCAATTTTATAGAATTGTAGCACAAATACATATCTTACCAAATTTCATCAAGATTAGAGTATTTACGACAGTAATAAAGATTAAAGACACACGCTAACACACAGGACTTGACGAGTTGAACTGTCGTTGGCGCTGATGCCGGTACTGGTACTGATGCTGGTACTGGTACTGGTCGTGGTACTCGTGCCAGTACCGGTACTGATGCTGGTGCTGGTGATGATACTGATACTGGTCGTGGTACTCGTGCCGGTGCCGTTACTGATGATGGTGCTGGTGCTGGTGCTGGTACTAGTGCTAGTGCTGGTGCTTGTACTGGTGCTGGTGCTGCTGCCGGTACTGGTGTTGGTGCTGGTACTGGTACTGATACTGGTACTGGTGCTGCTGCCGGTACTGGTGTTGGTGCTGGTACTGGTACTGGTGCTGGTACTGGTACTGGTACTGGTACTGGTGCTGGTGCTGGTACTGGTACTAGTGCTAGTGCTGGTGCTTTTACTGGTGCTGGTGCTGATGGTGGTACTGATGCTGGTGCTGGTACTGGTACTGGTGCTGATACTGTTACTGGTACTAGTGCTAGTGCTGGTGCTTGTACTGGTGCTGGTGCTGCTGCCGGTACTGGTGTTGGTGCTGGTACTGGTACTGGTACTGGTACTGGTACTAGTGCTAGTGCTGGTGCTTGTACTGGTGCTGGTGCTGCTGCCGGTACTGGTGTTGGTGCTGGTACTGGTACTGGTGTTGATGTTGATGCTGGTGCTGGTGCTGGTACTGGTACTAGTGCTAGTGCTGGTGCTTGTACTGGTGCTGGTGCTGCTGCCGGTACTGGTGTTGGTGCTGGTACTGGTGCTGGTACTGGTACTGGTACTGGTACTGGTACTGGTACTGGTACTAGTGCTAGTGCTGGTGCTTGTACTGGTGCTGGTGCTGCTGCCGGTACTGGTGTTGGTGCTGGTACTGGTACTGGTGCTGGTACTGGTACTGGTACTGGTACTGGTACTGGTACTGGTACTAGTGCTAGTGCTGGTGCTTGTACTGGTGCTGGTGCTGCTGCCGGTACTGGTGTTGGTGCTGGTACTGGTACTGGTACTGGTACTGGTACTAGTGCTAGTGCTGGTGCTTGTACTGGTGCTGGTGCTGCTGCCGGTACTGGTGTTGGTGCTGGTACTGGTACTGGTACTGGTACTAGTGCTAGTGCTGGTGCTTGTACTGGTGCTGGTGCTGCTGCCGGTACTGGTGTTGGTGCTGGTACTGGTACTGGTGCTGGTACTGGTACTGGTACTGGTACTGGTACTGGTACTGGTACTGGTACTAGTGTAGCTGGTGTACTGGTGCTGGTGCTGCTGCCGGTACTGGTGTTGGTGCTGGTACTGGTACTGGTACTGGTACTGGTACTGGTACTGGTACTGGTGCTTGTACTGGTGCTGGTGCTGCTGCCGGTACTGGTGTTGGTGCTGGTACTGGTACTGGTACTGGTACTGGTACTGGTACTAGTGCTAGTGCTGGTGCTTGTACTGGTGCTGGTGCTGCTGCCGGTACTGGTGTTGGTGCTGGTACTGGTACTGATACTGGTACTGGTGCTGGTACCGGTACTGATACTGATACTGATACTGGTACCGGTACCGGTACTGGTGCTGGTGCTGCTGCCGGTACTGGTGTTGGTGCTGGTACTGGTACTGATACTGGTACTGGTGCTGGTACCGGTACTGATACTGATACTGATACTGATACTGGTACTGGTACTGATACTGGTACTGGTGCTGGTACCGGTACTGATACTGATACTGGTACTGATACTGGTACTGGTACTGGTACCGGTACTGATACTGATACTGATACTGGTACCGGTACCGGTACTGGTGCTGGTGCTGCTGCCGGTACTGATACTGGTACTGGTGTTGGTGCTGGTACTGGTACTGATACTGGTACTGGTGCTGGTACTGGTACTGATACTGGTACTGGTGCTGGTACTGGTACTGATACTGGTACTGGTGCTGGTACTGGTGCTGGTACTGATACTGGTACTGGTGCTGGTACTGGTACTGATACTGGTACTGATACTGGTACTGGTGCCGGTACTGGTACTGATACTGGTACTGATACTGGTACTGGTGCTGGTACTGGTACTGATACTGATACTGATACTGATACTGGTACCGGTACTGGTACTGGTACCGGTACTGATACTGATACCGGTACTGATACTGATACTGATACTGGTACCGGTACCGGTACTGGTGCTGGTGCTGCTGCCGGTACTGATACTGGTACTGGTGCTGGTACTGGTACTGGTACTGGTGCCGGTACTGGTACTGATACTGGTACTGGTACTGGTACTGATACTGGTACTGATACTGGTACTGGTGCTGGTACTGGTACTGATACTGATACTGATACTGGTACCGGTACTGGTACTGGTACCGGTACTGATACTGATACCGGTACTGATACTGATACTGATACTGGTACCGGTACCGGTACTGGTACTGGTACCGGTACTGATACTGATGCCGGTACTGATACTGATACTGATACTGGTACCGGTACCGGTACTGGTGCTGGTGCTGCTGCCGGTACTGGTGTTGGTGCTGGTACTGGTACTGGTGCTGGTACTGGTACTGGTGCTGGTGCTGCTTGCGCTGGTGCTTGTGCTGGTACTAATGCCCGGTGGTGCCCTCAACCATGTAATTGAGCCAACTCTCCGCCCTACGGTCAGATTGATTTTCCACATGCTATGCCTCCACCCTCAGGCTTCAGGCCCGCTATCGACATGACCAGAGTAATGAGAGAAATCTAAGAAATGTGATTCAATTATTATGTAGGCAACCAACGACAATACAGGATGAAATCCTGTTAGAGGTGTCTTAGTTACCTAACCTACACGTTATTATTTTAGATATATTAATATGTCCTATAATTCAGTATTGAGTTGACAAGTTTTGTTTCAGTTTTATACAGTGTGGTTGAAAAGTCTGTACCTAATGTTTAAAGTTTCTTATCGTAACTCCATATAAGCACTATATAAGCGAATAATGAGAGGTTTTCTGAAGACATATTATCAGCTGTTTAAAGCAATTTTGCTACCATCGATGATATTAGTTTCATACTATGGTTGGTGTTTTAAGTATTGAGGAAAGGGCAAAAACTGGCTCACGATTTGAGGTGTGGCAGTCTGTTATTCAGGTCTAGAGGTGGTGGAGAGCACAGAATGGAAGGAATGTCTCTCTTAATGCAAGGGCAATACACCATTTTCAAAGTAAACTGTTTGAAAGTGGCAGTGTGTAAGACAAGAAGAGATCCGGAAGGCGGTCAACAGCAAATCGAGAAGAAAACGTTAACAATGTTCAGGCTATGTTTGAGCGAAGCCCGACAAAATCAGCGAGACAAGGGAGAAAGCGGACTTACCTTATTTTTACATAATATTTTTTTACATCGTTTTTGTTTTTATAAAACGATGTAGTAATTATATGTCGGATTGTGATAAGAGGCGATGTATCGTGTTCATGTTAAAGCTTGTGATGAACAGGTTACTGCAAGAGATGGCCCTACATCATATATAAAGCAGTCTCTAGGTCTTCCATTCCCAACAGCAGTTGATCGCCCGCCTCTCTACGCGCGTTTACATTCGCATTATGTTCATGTTAAAGCTTGTGATGAACAGGTTACTGCAAGAGATGGCCCTACATCATATATAAAGCAGTCTCTAAGTCTTCCATTCCCAACAGCAGTTGATCGCCCGCCTCTCTACGCGCGTTTACATTCGCATTATGTTCATGTTAAAGCTTGTGATGAACAGGTTACTGCAAGAGATGGCCCTACATCATATATAAAGCAGTCTCTAAGTCTTCCATTCCCAACAGCAGTTGATCGCCCGCCTCTCTACGCGCGTTTACATTCGCATTATGTTCATGTTAAAGCTTGTGATGAACAGGTTACTGCAAGAGATGGCCCTACATCATATATAAAGCAGTCTCTAAGTCTTCCATTCCCAACTGCAGTTGATCGCCCGCCTCTCTACGCGCGTTTACATTCGCATTATTCGTCCGTTACGTTTTTACCGCTTAGATTATAACGTAATTCATGTCTCTAACCACTTGTAAAAAGTAAATGACATAAATTTCGCTGGTGACATTAGAGAGTGGCTGGGCCATAGCTCAATCCGCGTCACATAATGAGTGACCCGTGCGCTCGGCGCCATCTGTCCGGAGGGTGGCCGAGGACTGGCCGCCCAGGAGTTGACGGATCACCTGGACTGCTTCATTAGCTATGAATTCATTTGTTTGTGGTTTTCAGCTGATAAACAGTTTTAAACAAATTTTTAGTCACGATGCCAATCTCTTAGATTGAGGGCTCTAAATAACCGAACCGTCACCCGTCCAGAGTATGAAAGTGTATAACATATGAATGCATTCTAAATTATTAGTGCCTATTCAAAAAGTTTGGAAATAATAAGTAACGCAGTTCTATTAGATCTAGAAACTTCATTCAATACATTAAATTCATACTAGAACAGAAAAAAACATGTCAAAGTGAATGAAATTCAGAGTTTCGTCAGGGGCTTATTGCTTATTCACTGCTAAATTCATCAATAACTCTATCACTCTCAAAATCACTCTATTTACATTATAAAGGTATAAATACGATTAAAAAGTTTATAATTGTTACCCTCTACCACGAGTAGATACTACAGCCTACGTTCCGCCGTCTACGATACTCTCTACCGCCCACCACCCACTACCATCTGCGATACCTAAAACTTACAGTGTTTATCCTTAATAACGCTAACAGCATCATGGACCATGTAAAAGTTATTTTTCATCAAAGTAGTCTATTTATTTCTCTTAACTAGTTCTCTTTGAACCATATTTAGTGATATACCTATCATAGTGAATACAGCTACCATAGGGTTTGGACCCTCTATTTTCCTCCAACAAATGAACACTTGGTTGATGCGAGCCAGTGGGGCGGAGCCCGGCAGATGTCCGAGGACCGGTCACTCCCGTGTCCACCTCGTACGTCCAGCTGTCGTGATGGTCCATCGCCACCATTGTTCCGGGAGGTGACTCTATCAACCGCAACATCATAAATTTGACCGGAAGGCAATGGTCAGCAGGAACCCGTTAAATTATCGGGGTTCCAACAGTCCGGTCATCGCTTTATGAGGGGGTGTTCTTTTGTTGGATTAGAAGTAGGATAAACAGTTCGGGCGGGATGGGAGACTGCGGTCAACCGTAGGGAGAATGAGGAGTTGAAATCGTAAAATATAAACAAGATTCATTTACTTATTGATTGAGAGCCCAAAACTCTCCGTTTTCCAATTATTTTTTCGTAACGGGGAATATTTGTCTAAATTCAATTAACACAAAATATTTGTGTGATTTATATGCATTTTTGGTGATGGTGGATTTATGTTATTTCGTTTATTGTGGAAATTTTCCATAGCGAATAGTAAAAACAGTTTCACGACTTTTCGGAATCTGGAATCTGAACCCGTCCTTAGGTGAGCTATAAAAACCGGTGGAAAGCCGTTGTCTTAGTCTGGATTATGTACCAATCTTGTTATGTTTTAGGTTCTAGCTCACATGAGGACGGGATAAAATTCCAGGTCCCAAAACGTCATGAAACTTTGATTTTACTAACCGTGATGGAAATTAAATTAAATTAAATCTGCAATAAAAGTCTTAAGCACAACACATTTCTGAAAACGAGTAAGTTTTCCAATTTTCAAAAACAAATTATGTTGATATTTTTACCTTTGTTTATTAAATTTCCTAGACAATATTAGGATCAAAATATATAGTATTTGCTTTTAAAGCACGGGATTACTGAGTGCATTAATATGCCTTCTAGTACTGTATCACTTTTGTTGTCCAGTATGCTATTTATTTATTATGAATTTTATTTATTAATAATCATTGAATATTTTTCCCTTTGCCATTCAACCTTCTCAAATAAGTCTAGAATATACATAACTGAGTTCGCGATAGGGTTTCTGATAAAAAGTCAAACAAACGTCGGACCCCTGCCCAGAAATTCAAAGTTTGATTACGAACTTGTTTCGAGTGTATATTAAGCATACTGCCAACCCCATTAAGAGTATATGTCAGTGTGTAACCAGTCACCACAGCGCGAGAATCTGGTTTTCGCTTGGTAACCAAGTGCAGGGAACGTTCCATCTAACACGACGGGGCTGTGATGTACTTACGTCATCACTTAATTATGATGATGATATATGAATATATAAGTAATTATTATTTTATTTGTCGATCGTTCACTTATTAGGGCTACTAGTATAATTACGAAATAAATAATGCCAGAGTGTCCTTTTATTTTATTACGAAACACGTGTCAGAATAATAAAAATGAAAATAAATGGGAACGCTGGGATTTATTTCGTAATTAATTATTAATTGAAAACATTCTTAGTAGGAAAAATCAGCTGCTATATAGGCCCCTTATTTGTATTTTTGACATGAATATGTCTTAGCTCTGGGGAGATGTTGGAAATTTGTAAGATAAAAATGTAAAACAGATTTCCATAGAAACTATTGTATTGAATTAATTGTATTGAATATTGTATTGAAGCTATTGTATTGAATTTTTAATATATAAGAACAGTAAAATATAAGAGCAGGTGTTTAGAAGAACTGAAAACATTCCCTTTAGGCAATACATGATTTAACCTATTTCCCACATTGAAGTAAATACAAACATTTTTAGAGATAACCTTGAAAAAAACTCCAACGAAATTAAGCGACTTCCTGAACATCAAATTGGTGGGTGGTTCAAAGCATGACTATAATAACCGCTTCACAATACGAGGCTCACCGGATCGATCCTGAGAAAGATTCTTAACATAATTTCGTTACAATAGTTCGATACGAGTCCAGTTAGTTCATTTGTACATTGTTCATTTGAATAAGCTGATCTTAAAAATCGTAAAAACATGGCGAAACTCCATCAATTAATTGTAGTACGTAACTTTGCTTCTAGGTATTAGTTTCTCTTTGAAAAATTCGTAATAATGTACAATAATTCAATTAGGTTATTTTAATGAATTTCACCTTCAGTTCAAAAACATATTTTTAAAGTTACGTGAATCACAAATCATATCAAAGTGCAGTAGCAGATACTAAGATAGGAAATAGCAAAGTGGTGATATCGACCCAGCTGTCAGGCCGAGGCAGGTTTGAAGATCACCTTGGCTAATCCCCTCCCCCAGGAGAAGATTCGGTTAAAGGAATCGCGTTAAACATTGAGCAGTTGAACAAACGGACGCCAGGGAGCGGCCCGCCGCGCGATCTATCTCTAACACGGTTACTATCAAATAACAATGAGGCTACACGGTTCACACCCGGCCCACAAATCTGTTTATCCATTCCCGCCTTGGACTGGTTTATTGATGATGTGTCCGACTTCCTGATCCGATAATCAGCTGACCGTGAGTGGACGGACCACCGATTGGTCGGCAATGATTTGTATTTAATCAGTTGCGGTTGCGTGTGAGGATGCAATCTCAATCCTTCACTGAATACCGTATACTTGGCAATCTTCTGCAAGACTGGACTGTGAGACCTGATTAAAGCTACGGGATAGGAGGTTGTTTATGGTTAAAAAATAATGCCACTTTCAATATAATCCTACAATAAAGACTGAATCCCAGAAGGGTTGGAAATTTGCGAGATGAAAATTAAACAGTGACGTCATATGTTTAGTGACGTCATATGGCTATAATGACAACTGTTTAGAGGAACTTAAAACATGCCCTTTGAAAAATACATGATCTAACCTATTTCCCACGGGGAAGTAACTACAATAATTTTTGTTAATGGATCATTTGTATTTGGAGCTTCAATCAATTAAGGTCTTGTATAATGTCAGCTACAAGTTACTTAAGAGTTAGAGATTATATAAAATTGTAATCTAGGATGTTGTAAGTTCGGTATGGTAATTAAATAACGACGAAGGTATTGTGTTCAATACTCTCCTGTTATGTTCGTGGTCAAAGATTAATTCATTACGTTTGTTACATTGTAATAATTGCCCTCTCCAGATGTATTTTCTACAATTAATAAAATGAACGTGCTCGAGAGCTTAGTTTATAAGCCACCTCATGACTGGAAATAATCCTAAAATTGCATTTTAAGAGTAACATATCATCATTGTGGTTTCACGTTGGTGACACTTGTTTCTCTCATGTTATGTGCAAATAAACCCCCTTTCCATGCTTAGACGTCATATCTGGAGTGGAACTAATATTGTTTACTTTGCTTAGTTAGCTAATTGTCTAAACCTTGTAAAACTGTTTCTTACTTTTAACATTGGTGTAGACTAAACAAGCGTGGCGAATTGGAGATAACTGGGCTCAAATACGAGTGAGCATGGCACATGTTTTCCATTAAGTTTAAATGTCAGTAATTTTAAATCTTCACCCTAATTGCTTCGTCCTATTTTTCCTCAAATTGCACGTGACTTTTAAACCCCCATTTGTTTATTCCTGGGAATTCTTATTTGGACTACTAATGAATAAAATAGTTGTAGTGATAATTTAACCATCAAAACTCACAAGATAACTGAATAATTAATTTTTTTTTTAATTGTAATGCCTTTCCCTCCCAATAACTGTTGAACTCATTCATGATAACATGACGTTTCCAATATTGTAAATTATTGTAATTTTTTATTATCGTCGCGTTTCAGTAGAAAACTAAATCTCAGCTTCAATAAAAAGTTGAAACAAAAGCAAATTGATGCAAAACATGCATATTATAATTTAGTTGAAAATTAATGTACGTTCTGTGAAATGTTGTATGAATAGTTGAAAGATGTGATGAGGAGGAGAGAAAGGCTTTGCTCGGCGCGGCTCGGCGCGGCGCGGCGCGGCGCGGTACGATGGAAGACGCGCAACGGAAGTCATTTGGTCGTGCTCACTCCTATGGACAATTTATATAAATGGGCTAATGTGAAGGGTTATTAGCATACACGCCCGGAGTCACAATCCATCCCGAGGGTTTATGGTTGGAGAGAAGCAGCAAGCAGCTCTCACTACTGCCAGCGTCTGGTTCAGTTGTACCAGAAACCTGAGAGGACCTCCCCTTTACGAGTTCTGGCAAGATCTGGATTAACTATACCTAGGTAGCGCGCAGTACTCAACGCTGTACAAGGTGTGGAAAGAAGGCTACTCCTACCATAGAGACGAATAAAAATAAATAATTTCTTTAAAAAGGAAGGTCACAAAGCGCTGTTGACAAAACTTGTATCTAATTCTCTGTGGAAAATGGTTTAGATCATGGATATGTCTGAAGGGAATGTTTTCAGTTCCTCTTAATAGCTGCTTAATAGAAGGCTCTTTACTTAAAGGACCGCATTACATATACTGTTGGAAAAAAACATGTGTGTTCAAAACCATATGCACTTACATGCCCAGCACGGTGCGGGTCCAGCGGAAGCTGAATAGTTGTGTACAACTTACCATGCACAGCACGGTGCGGGTCCAGCGAAAAACAGCTGTATACTTGTGTACCCTAACTTACCATGCCCAGCACGGTGCGGGTCCAGCGGAAAACAGTTAAATAGTTGTGTACCCTAACTTACCATGCCCAGCACGGTGCGGGTCCAGCGGAAAACAGCTGAATAGCTGTGTACCCTAACTTACCATGCCCAGCACGGTGCGGGTCCAGCGAAAAAAACTGAATAGTTGTGCACCCGCACTTACCGTGCCCAGCACGGTGCGGGTCCAGCGGAAATCAGCTGAATAGTTGTGTACCCCAACTTACCATGCCCAGCACGGTGCGGGTCCAGCAAACAGCTGAATGTTGTGTACCCAAACTTACCATGCCCAGCACGGTGCGGGTCCAGCGAAAAACAGCTGTATACTTGTGTACCCTAACTTACCATGCCCAGCACGGTGCGGGTCCAGCGGAAAACAGTTAAATAGTTGTGTACCCTAACTTACCATGCCCAGCACGGTGCGGGTCCAGCGGAAAACAGCTGAATAGTTGTGCACCCGCACTTACCGTGCCCAGCACGGTGCGGGTCCAGCGGAAAACAGCTGAATAGTTGTGTACCCCAACTTACCATGCCCAGCACGGTGCGGGTCCAGCGGAAAACAGTTAAATAGTTGTGTACCCCAACTTACCATGCCCAGCACGGTGCGGGTCCAGCGGAAAACAGTTAAATAGTTGTGTACCCCAACTTACCATGCCCAGCACGGTGCGGGTCCAGCGGAAAACAGTTAAATAGTTGTGTACCCGCACTTACCATGCCCAGCACGGTGCGGGTCCAGCGGAAAACAGCTGAATAGTTGTGTACCCCAACTTACCATGCCCAGCACGGTGCGGGTCCAGCGGAAAACAGCTGAATAGTTGTGTACCCCAACTTACCATGCCCAGCACGGTGCGGGTCCAGCGGAAAACAGTTAAATAGTTGTGTACCCCAACTTACCATGCCCAGCACGGTGCGGGTCCAGCGGAAAACAGTTAAATAGTTGTGTACCCGCACTTACCATGCCCAGCACGGTGCGGGTCCAGCGGGAAACAGCTGAATAGTTGTGCACCCGCACTTACCGTGCCCAGCACGGTGCGGGTCCAGCGGAAAACAGCTGAATAGTTGTGTACCCCAACTTACCATGCCCAGCACGGTGCGGGTCCAGCGGGAAACAGCTGAATAGTTGTGTACCCCAACTTACCATGCCCAGCACGGTGCGGGTCCAGCGGAAAACAGCTGAATAGTTGTGTACCCGCACTTACCATGCCCAGCACGGTGCGGGTCCAGCGGAAAACAGCTGAATAGTTGTGTACCCCAACTTACCATGCCAGCACGGTGCGGGTCCAGCGGGAAACAGCTGAATAGTTGTGCACCCGCACTTACCGTGCCCAGCACGGTGCGGGTCCGACGGAAAACAGCTGAATAGCTGTGTACCCGCACTTAGCATGCCCAGCACGGTGCGGGTCCAGCGGAAAACAGCTGAATAGTTGTGTACCCGAACTTAACGTGCCCAGCACGGTGCGGGTCCAGCGGCAAGCGGCTGAATCGTCGTGCACCCGCACTTACCATGCCCATCATGGTGCGGGTCCAGTGTGAAACAGTTGAATAGTTGTGTATCCGAACGTACCGTGGCCAGCACGGTGCGGGTCTAGCGGGGGATCAGCTGAATAGTTGTGTACCCCAACTTACCATGCCCAGCACGGTGCGGGTCCATCGGAAAACAGCTGAATAGTTGTGTACCCACACTTACCGTTCCCAGCACGGAGCGGGTCAAGCGGAAAACAGCTGAATAGTTGTGTACCCGCAATTACCGTGCCCAGCACGGTGCGGGTCCAGCGGGAAACAGCTGAATAGTTGTGCACCCGCACTTACCGTGCCCAGCGGAAAACAGCTGAATAGTTGTGCACCCGCACTTACCGTGCCCAGCGGAAAACAGCTGAATAGTTGTGCACCCGCACTTACCGTGCCCAGCGGAAAACAGCTAAATAGTTGTGCACCCGCACTTACCGTGCCCAGCGGAAAACAGCTAAATAGTTGTGCACCCGCACTTACCGTGCTCAGCGGAAAACAGCTAAATAGTTGTGCACCCGCACTTACCGTGCCCAGCACGACGCAGGTCCAGCGGCAGGCGGCAGAAGCGTTGCGAAAGCGGCAGCGGCCACAATAGCCCGGGTGATGCGATTATTTTTCAATTAGGCGCTCATGACAATGATGTATTCATGTAAGTGGAACAATCATCCTGGTGTAAAACACTTACACGGACGTCGGCGATAAAAAATGGTTTGGTAATTGACCGGGCAGGTAATTGAAACAGGAGAGGTCTGTAATCTGCGTGCCGGCCCCGGCGGCGCCCTCCGCCCCACAGGTGTGCTGATGTGTCTATTTGAGTTTGACAAAACCGCGTACGCACGTCCTCTCCTCGCACACGTTTCCAAAACTAATTTAAAATTGTTAAGGATTTGTTGAACAACTCGAATCATATGTATCAACCTCATTTGAATGATATTCTCTTAGGAGTTTTTCTAAGAGAATACCATTCAAATAAAAAAAAACTATCGTCTTAAACAAAAAACTTCCAATTCTTTGAAAAACAAAAATGAATTTACTAACAATAGTACTTGTCTTTTCAATGTAGTAACTAAAAGACGAGAGTTTTATATGAGATTTTAAAGTCAAGCGTATATTTTTAGCGAATTTCCCATAGGGAAGAAGCTATTACCGTAGGTCTCATGGCGAGACTTAATCCCGGGACCATGTTATTTTTCTTCTTTAGGTGCCCAGAGTCCAAAAACAATAGTAAAATGTATTTATATATATAAATACATTTTACTATAATACTATATATGTGTGTGTGTGTGTGTGTGTGTGTGTGTGTGTGTGTGTGTGTGTGTGTGTGTGTCTGTGAACACGATAACTGTCGTAAAAATGGTCCGATCGAGACCAAATTTGGTAGAGACGTGTATTCCTACAATTGCTCAGACGAGTTCGTAATCCAGACATATCGGTCAATGGGAACGGGTAGTTTGGGGGGGTTTTGTACCCCAAAATTGGGTTTTTTGTGTTTTTCATATATAATTTAAAAAATGTTTGGATTTTATCTTTCACCATTACAATCAGCTTTAAAAACTACACAATTTAGTTCCTTAAAGTTTTTCTCTATCTCCAATGGTTACCGAGATGTAAAAAAATCTAAACACAGTACGTTGTATTTTGAGGCTCCAATGTTAATCTTATGGAGGATAAGGAAAAATTAATTTTTCACTTATTAACCAATATTTTTGGATAAAACTTTATATTTAGCTTTATGTGGTTGGGACCCATACGCTTATTCTAAAAAATTACAGTTTATGTGATATCATGGCAGCAAACCTGCATACTCTTTTCCCATGTTAATCATATGGAGAATAGCCAAACTCCTTTATTTATGGACAGAATATGTTAAATGATATGAATGTTAAAAATAAAATTATTTGATGGTATAAATGAATACTTTCAGTGTTCCACACAACAGCAAACCTGCTCACTCTTTCCCATGTTAATCTTATGGAGAATAGGCAAATGGTTCTCATGTTAATCGACAGATTTTGACCAAACTTGTCATATATTATTATTATTATATTATTGATTTGGAAATTCGCTGAGTACGCAGGTCTGCTGCGACGGGGGTATTTTTACTTATTTAATTCAATTTTACACACTTAAAAAATTATGATTAAAGTACCTGGATGTGACAGGGTCACGGTTTTTATATAGTATATAATTATTAGTTTTGTTTTAGTATATTTTATTTATGTACAAATTGCTTATTTAGTTATAGGCTAATTGTGGATGTCAGGCACATATGTTTCTAAACAGCTACCACAAGCGATATACTGTTTACCTTGGGGCCTTGCTTAGTTTAGCATTCCTTCAAGGGCAGTTTAGTTTAAATAGTCTGGGAGGTTTAGATTCGTGGTCTATTGGTGTGAGGGGGTCAGTCGGTGTGTAGGGGAGTTGACTCTGGGGAAGAGCAGTGTTCCCCTGGGCAGCAACCTTTCGGGGGAGTGTTTTGGTTGGCAAGGTTTCGTTAAAGAGTTAGATTTGTTAAAGTAAGGAGTTTTGTTAAAGTAAAGAGTTTTGAGATTTATTCAGGGGTTTAACGTCATAGTAAAAGGGATTTACATTTTTGGTTTTATTGTGAAGGATTGTTTTGTGTTTTGTTTTAAAGGGGAGTACATTGGTTATTTAATGTATATGTTCAATATCGCTTATGGTAGCTAGATGTGTCCCAGAGAATAGGTATAATCAAATATTGTAATATTGAGACTTGTATAAATAAATTGTGAATTAGTCTACCAGTACAGTACATATTTTTATTCTTCCTTTGAGATACGTCCCCATTGTATTCTGGCGAGGTCTTTGGTTTTTTGGGAAGACCAGATTGGTGGAGATCCCGCTCGTTACATGGACACCGAACATTGCTTGGAGAGAATAAGACAATTTTAAGGAGATAAATATAATATTAATAATATTAATAATACAAATAGTTTAATATTTATTGTTTTAATTATAACGGCGACAGAACATGAAGTTGTTAGTTGCTTTCTTGAAAAAAATGATAGTTGTTTATTGAACAACTAACACAAACAATTTTTTACTAACCTACATAAACTCTAAACCAAAATATACCCGCCACGGTCGGGGATCAATTCACTACCTCTAACGCACGAGTCCACCGCGTAGGCAATAAGCTAAGGCGCATGTTTAGTGGCATGTAATCGTCTCAATGTTTTAGCGAGGCTCAATTGTTGGAGCTATTATAATTAATTATTTGTACGACCACTGTATAATAAACTGTGGTCAACTGATTGTGTTAGATACGGAATGAGGATCAAAAAGCAAAAGGGGAATTTAATTTACACCAAGTGGTTTGTTAAAGTGACTTCAAAGAAATACAATGAATACGTTTTCTATCAAAACACGATATATTTTGGAAATACTTTCCTCTGATTTTTTTTCGAACAGTTATTTGCCCTTTAGTTTTTACAAATTTGCTAATTTTTCATTTATTGCATACATTCATAAAATAAATATGTACGCAAAGCCTCTATTCCCATCTTACAAAGAACATTTTTTTAACCATCTTCACTCAACAACTGTCAAACGGTTATAAACAGATGTTTTGATTTGTATTGTTTACATTTAATTATTCTCCATAAGCTCAATGTTAATTGTTTGGATTTTAAACTTGATATTACAAGAAAACCGGAATGTTCCTGGACATTAGACCTATCTAGAACTTATTTTCTACTCGGAAATTAGTTATTTCCTAAATTTAAAGATATTCATTAGAGCCGTTATCGAGATCCTTGTGCAAATATATATATATATATATATTTATACGTATACAAACCTTGCTCGTATAATTTCATCAGTAGGATCAAAAACGGGCGTTTTTGATACGAGCACAAGTTTAACAACTGAGGCTGTTAAATGCGCGATTATATAACAAAAAGCTAATTTGGGCCGTGTGATTAAGTATATTTTCGTCATACTGTAAATAAAATAAAACAAGCTCTTAAAACATAAATTATTATTACCTGGTTTATTATACATAATTGTCAACCATTTCGTCGCTTTAGACTAATCAGCTGTTATGTTACTAACGATGTAACATGTTTATCAGTTTTATAACCGATATACGGAACCTCCGAGATATACAAAAAATCGATAGTTATTGTTGCAGTTACTTTATCGATTATTTACAGTCGAATGCTGACCTCGAATCTAAAGTATCATCAACAATGATGTTTGGCGGCCAAGGAGTCAAAAAAATCAATCATCATAATAGGTTAGGCCTAGGAATAAAAAGAACAAATTTCGCTCTTCATCACATGTATTTAAAACACCTAAAGAAGTACGACGAAAATATTTTTATGAATATTTTGTTCAATTTGATCTAAAATTGATTCGGAAAATTAAATATGAGTGCAATGAAACATTGAATAATTAATTCGTACATATTTTCTCTTCACATTGAAGATGTTTTTAATTTATGTATTGTTTTAAGGTCAAGACCTCAAGACAATACTTTGAAAGACATCTGTGATAGTACGAATAGTCAAAGAAGTCTTCAACAAATTCTGTAACTATATTTTATTCGACGAATAAAAGGAATTGGGTATCCCTCGAAACCAGCTAACACCTTCGCCCACAACGTCGTTCATGTAAACTGAGATATGCCAGAGCAACGATATGTAACAGTGGGAGCGGTGGGGGGGGGGGTAAGCCATATATATGATCATACGAGAGAGAGAGAGATGCGGAGTGACGTCGTAACCGCTCCGAGAGCCTCGAGACGGACAAATCTGGTTACGTCCGTCATCCCAAGTTATCCGGAAATATGGCTACGGGTACCCGCTAGTGGATTGCGATCCTCGCATTGTTTCGCGTTATTGGAGTTGTCGTGCTCGCGCCTTAGTCGCATCAGACGGATGAGACAGCTGATGTTGAGTCGGTGTGAAGTTAGGGCGGCTTTATGAGATTTAGAGTTGTCTTGAAATAAAATTAAATATTTAAAACTAGCTGACCCGGCGAACTTCGTAACGCCTGACAGTAAATACATGTTAACTTGAAGTTTGGCCATGTTCTGAAGTCGAATAGCAATACGGCTTTATTGTGAAAGGTTATATAGCCTGGGTCGTGGCATAGAGAATAACAATACTGAAACGATAAGACATATTAATACCCCCGTCGCAGCAGACCTGCGTACTCAGCGAATTTCCAAATCAATTATAAATAATAATAATATATGACAAGTTTTATAAAAATCTGTCCATAAACATGAGAATTATTTGCCTATATTCTCCATAAGATTAACATGGGAAAGAGTTTGCAGGTTTGCTGCTGTGAGGAACACTGAAATTAGGCATTGCTACCGTAAATAATTGTTATCTTAACATTTATACCAACTTTCATCAACATCTGTCCATAAATAAAGAAGTTTGCCTATTCCCTATATGATTAACATGGGAAAAGAGTATGCAGGTTTTCTGTCATGATAAACACATAAACTATGATTTTTAAGCATAAATGGATAATCTCAACCAGATGAAGCTAAATATCAAGTTTTATCAAAAAATATTGATTAATATGGGAAATATTAATTTTTACGTACTGTGTTTAGATTTTTTAATATCTCGGTAACCGTTAGAGATAGAGAAAAACTTTAAGAAACTTAATTGTGTAGTTTTTTAAGCTGATTCCAATGATGAAATATAAAATTAGAAATTTTTAAAAATTACATGTGAAAAACGCAAAAACCCCTATTTTGGGGTACAAAACCCCCCCAAACTACCCGTTCCCATTGACCGATATGTCTGGTTTACGAACTCGTTCGAGCAATTGTAGGAATACACATCTCTACCAAATTTGGTCTCGATCGGACCATTTTTACGACAGTTATCGTGTTCACAGACACACACACACACACACACACACACACACACACACACACACATTTTATATAAATTTTAACGACTATTGTTTTTGGACTCTGGGCACCTAAAGAAGAAAAAATAGCATGGTTCCGGGCTTAAGTCTCACCATGAGACCTACGGTAATAGCTTCTTCCCTATGGGAAATTCGCTAATAACATTCCTATAAAACAAATAAATCTGAGTGGATTAATTCACAATTTTCAAATCGAATCCAAACCCAAACTAAACTGTAATACGGCTTTTATAGTAAAGATATACAACAGCTGATTATTATAATAAATGTAATAATATAAACATTTTAATTATCACATAAACACGTGATTTTTAATCAGACAGAAAATGAAAATATAAATACATAATCCCCCAAAACCGTAAACTATTAACGTGGTGAATAAAGCTGTTCATTTTTTACAGTACACATTTACTTCATAGTTTTACATTAATGAATGATTCAGATGGCATTGGATAGTAAAGCATATTGCTAATGGAAAGTAAACCAATCAGCTGTAGCTAAGAAATCAATTGTTTTCATTGTAGACAATTTGTAAACAAACTTACTCTCCATAAGGTTAACATTAGAAATTTAAAACGCCATAAAATGGAAACTTATGGGGTTTTCGAAAATGTTTTTTCACTAAAACCTTCCCGGACACATATAGAGCAATATCCTAAAATTTCATGGCGATCGGATGAGTAGTTTGGCAACGCATAAAGGACATACAGACAGACAGACATACATTCAATTTTATATATAGAGATGAAACATTTTATTGCCGTGAGCCATACACAATGAGTCAAATTGAGCCTACAACACCAGTCCTTAGGCTTGATGCAAAGGCTGATGTACACATTAGCTATCATACACATCATAACATCATATTATGTAAAACATCCTGACTAGGCAAGGTAAGGATCCAAAATTCTTTGAAGAAAGGCTTACAACATTTTCTTCTAGTGCCTCCTACTAAGATGGGAATAGCCTTTTTTGTTGTTTGAAAAATTAAAAGCCCCAGAGCTGTTTCCTCATAAAATAACTCCATAAAACATATGAGAATGTAAGAAGGCATGGTTTTGAGCCTTTTAAATAAAAACCATGCTTAGCCTAGATACAATCATTTCTCTGTGCTCTTGCCAAGTCAACTAATATAATGTCTAACCATTTGCCACAGGTTGGGTTAGATTTGAGGTCTCTTTATACTCATTAAGAAGTGAAAACATTCTAGAGACTGTTTTTTTTTCATTATTGATGGTAAATTTGATTGCAGAAAACCATGTGTGTGCAGCTAATTTTATATTCTGTCTGTTTTTTAATTTTTACAGATATTTGTTTGAAACAATTAAATAGGTATCATCAGCACATAACACTAAATTTAGAGCATATAGGGTTGGAAGGAAGGTCATTTATTTATTTAAGGCTATTCCATTAATCATCAAATTAAATTTATATAAGGTTAATAATTTAATTATTTAGGAAGGTTATTTACTTAAGCCCAACGATTCCTCCTTGATTGATCCATTGTTTGCAAAGACTAGTTGTTTTCTGTTGGTTAGATTGAATAATTCTGAAGGTCTGTTATAGGTGTAAAACTTTGAATTTGTTTGATAAAGCTCGCAACCTTTTTTCAAAGAAAATAGGTGGGATTTTACTAAAAAGGTTTAGAGTAAAAAATAATCTAAGTGTAATCTCTATTGTTAAGAGTAAAATACCATGTTTACTTTTTACTTTTACTTTTAACTGAAATGGCAACCTACCCAGGTAGGTATTTTAAGCCAAGTATGAATGAGAAATGAATGTAGGATGTTTGTGGCGCGATCTTGTAGTCTTGTTACTGACTAAGGCTGACATGTTCCTTAGACAGGACTGTTAATTAATAAGAGTAATTAATTGTAAAGAACATTAAAATGTTAACAAAAAATCAAAAAATGACAATTATAGGGTATAGAGGTCATAGATCATGTGGAATGTTTGTGCTATGTCAATCGGATCATGAAAATATTTAGATCAACGCCTTATTGTTCGTAAGGAACCAAAGTACAAACATTTGTGTCTACTAACTATTACGAATACTCGACCAAGTAGACCGCCAGCATGCTTTTGAGACGGTAAACTACTCTTCAATCACTTATTGATCATTACATTGAGATTGAGCACAAATTAGGATAGTTTTCTGTTTATAATCGTAAATCTACCTACAGTAATAATATTTACTTTCGTGTAATAAGTTTTAAAATTTAAGAGTATTGTTACTGGATTGAGACTTGATGTTCCATGTGGTCGAAGGGGTAGGGTCTCTCTACCAATTCAGTGGAAAATTTTTCCAAAACCTCATTTTTAAGGAATTCAAAATACACCGTGAATACTTTTTCAAATACGATTCCTATTTTCCAAAGCTAATTTGTAAATTCCAAAACTAAATGAAGATTTGAACAAATAAGTCCAAACCCACATTTTCTTCATGACCTAGAAATTTTACCTCCCATCCGACTTCCCCCGGGGAGTTGGACGACAAGAGGCTTTTGAAAGTGAGGACCGTACAGAAGGGAGTCGAGGTGACTTTGACAAGCGCAGAACGTTTGGAGCTCACAATACGGATGGTGGATGGTGCGTGTCGGACGAATGTTATGACAGGTTCGGTTACATTGTGTTGGCCGGGGGTCCGCAGCTGCGGCGGCGTCTTTAGCTGACAGCCGCTCATCTTCGGCAAAACCGCAGCCCCATTCATGACGCCGGAAACCGCGGCGATTATGCAATTACAATCCGCGGGAGTAAACAAAGGCGCGCGTCGCGCTGGCGGAGAACTGCGTTTACGTTCTAAAGAGGGGAACTAACTTAGTTGAAAACTTTCAATGTCATTTTAAGTTTCTCAAATTGTCGTTTGCTACTTATAATGTCAATAGCCTTAATGATGATATGCAAAGATGAAAGTACCATACCGCTGAAGTGAGGACCATAATAAATAATCGGGTTCACATTTTAAATTTCGGGAGGATATTATTTCCTTGTAGATACGCAAGTAATAAAAAGTATACTTCCAAAATTAAAAACTATATCATTCTCAAGGTTTCATTCATGTCACAACCTAATCAGGACAACTGGTCAACGGTGAAGTCACACAGCCTATGCAGGACAACTGGTCAACGGTGAAGTCACACAGCCTATGCAGAACACATGGTGAACGGCGACGTCAAACAGCCTATCCAGGACAACAGGTCAACGGTGACGTCACACAGCCTATGCATGACACATGGTCAACGGCGACGGCACACAGCCTATCCAGGACAACTGGTCAAAGGTGACGTCACACGGTCTCTATAGGACTACTGATCAACGGTGACGTCACATAGCCTATCCAGGATAACTGGTCATCGGCGACGTCACACAGCCTATCCAGGACAACTGGTCAAAGTTAACGTCACACAGCCTATCCAGGACAACTGGTCAACGGTGACGTCACACAGCCTATCCAGGACAACTGGTCAACGGCGACGTCACACAGCCTATCCAGGACAACTGGTCAACGGCGACATCACACAGCCTATCCAGGACAACTGGTCAACGGCGACGTTACACAGCCTATCCAGGACAACTGGTCAACGGCGACATCACACAGCCTATCCAGGACAACTGGTCAATGGTGACGTCACACAGCCTATCCAGGACAACTGGTCAACGACGACGTCACACAGCCTATCTTGGACAACTGGTCAACGGTGACGTCACATAGCCTATGCAGGACAACTGGTCAATGGTGACGTCACACAGCCTATCTTGGACAACTGGTCAACGGTGACGTCACATAGCCTATCTTGGACAACTGGTCAATGGTGACGTCACATAGCCTATCCAGGACAACTGGTCAATGGTGACATCACACAGCCTATCCAGGACAACTACATCATTAAAAGGATTTTGATATGTGGAACTTAATCCATAATTATAAGCATCGACATAAGCTATTGCCGCTGTTGGTGTGTGTAAATAGTGTTTAGAATACCGAGTTTATTAATTAATTGTGTCTCGTGGTATTTGTTACCAGCCGTCAGACTAATTAAAAAATTCCTATTAGACTATATAGGGGAACATTCATTATTCTAGAAAACGAAGTCCTCCCACTTGAATGATGGTGGTTAAATGTTGATGCTTTACGCATGAACACCTCCCTCTCCAGGTGTTTGTCCCTTAAACCCATCTCCCTCTCCTCACTCCCACGGACCTGAGGAGTGTGATCACAACGAGTGTTAATCGTTGGCCTCCCGGGCAAAGTCTGGGGAACTATGAATGAGCTAAATAACCAAAAATAACGAGCTTCTGTAAATCAAACAATCAATTAAACCGTGTAGTAAACTCGTAAAACCAACATACAACAACGAACATAACATATAACGTCAAGGGCCGCCCACATCGCTAGACCACCATTAAACGAAACAAACCTACACGACAACAAGACTAAAACGGAGATGAAGATAAGGAGTCAACTCGGTAGCGAGCGACCTTCAACAAATGTGGTCCCCGTAACAAGAGGGGCGATTTATCAAGATGGCGGAGGGAAGTGGTAACTAGCCTGTCCGGTCGCTACCTGTGGGTCCTCCACTCCGCCCCCTGCGGCGACTCGTCTGACTATGCAAATATCCAACATCAACGGAAGATAACATCGCGACGCGACAGACGCTTCAATTGTTGGGCTCTGGCTAATTTGTCACTGTCCAATACCGAGGCGCGAGGGGGATCCTCGTGGACAGACTCTTGTGTCATCTCACCTCTGACTTGACTGCATATGCAAGTATACGAGTCTACCCCTCGAGAGAATCAACGACTAGTTTTGAGGAATAAAACCTTCATTGAAGAGGAATCGATATGTAATTTGCTACGGTAAATATGAAGATTCTGAGATCAACAAACACGGGACTTTGCTATATGTTTGGAAAGGCACGAAAACTTCATTCTTTATGTTAAGATATTCTGAAGTTATGTTGAACTTTCAGTAGGTCGCCATTGATTTGGTTCATCTAAAATAATTTACGAAATATCAGTAACTCTTACGGTACTTTTCACATAGATATGTCTTAGTTTTGGGGGGTTGTTGGCAATTGCGTGACCAAAATTTGAAACAATGACATCATGTGGTTAGTGACGTCATAGGTTGGTTATAAGAACAGCTGTTTAGATGAGTCACTGAAAACATTCCGCTTAGACATATCCATGATCTAACCTATTTCCCACAGGGAAGTAAATTATACAAACATTTTTTAATTAAAGTTTAACATGCCATACGATAATACAAATTATTTAGTTTGCATTAGGAGATGAATTTCCCTCTCCTAAGTTTATATTACTCAAACTTATGATAGGTTTTCTAGTTTTCTAATGGCTCGATTAGTATAAAAATTATAAAACTTAAATTACAATGTATGTTTCAACATAAATTTGATTACTGAACTTACCCGTTTATAGAATGATCAATCTTGAAGGCCCGGAAAGTATTCCCATCAACATAATATGAATCCGAAAGTCCATCCTGTTTCAGGTCAACATAATCTTAATTTAAATATACTGCTACATTAAAATAAATTTTAATGTAGCAGTTAGATAAAATGTTGTTTATCTGTATTACTGTAGTGCCGTGTTCAGTGTTAATGTCACTGTGTGGATGGAAGCAGCGGAATGTGCGAGTCATTGTCGATAACATCACAGTCCCGACACCTCGACCGATCCAAAATGGAAATTAGTCTTCACAGCCTATGGACCAGTCATGTATGTAGAAGTAAATTTTATATGACAACAGTTATGTAAATTAACATTATACATTATGGACCACCTTAACAACTAACGTGAGACAAGTTTACTCTATTGGATTCCATTCGACAACCGTAGTCATATCGGGAATAGAAGTAATATAATTATTTATATCTTAAGTATTATGGGATGTGAAAAACAAATTAATATAGGACACTTGTTCATTATACTCGTAAATAGTATGTGGGTAACTGACATGGATATGTCTTAGCTCTGTGGGGGGGGTTGGCAATTTGTAAGATGGAAAATATGTAACAGGTTTCCATAGAAACCACCAAAGCTATTGTACTGAATTTGTGTAATATAAAAGAATAGGAACAGCTGTTTAGATGAAGTGAAAACATTACCTTTAGACATATCCATGACCTAACCTATTTGCCACAGGAAAGTAAATAAAAACATTTTTCCACAGAAGATGTTATTTTATACCAGAAGACAGACTGCTGTGTATACGACTTAAATGAAATATGTGTAATAATATAATTATTGGTAATATGTGTAATAATAAATATTTGGTTCGGTCATCATCTACTGAGAAATTATCTCTAATCCGAAGAGAAGCATTACTAGTAAAAGAGAAATACCAGTTAATCGAGAAAATTTCTGAACCACGACTCAAAGGTTTTTTAAGAGGATGAGGAGTTTTCTGCTGTATGAACAACTAACCTCTCGTCTCGACCTCATCTCCCACTCCCAAACAATCGGTTGAATTTGACCGATCTCCCAATCATAACAAATTCAAACCTTGTCGTTGACTATCTAGTTCACCCTGGGTTTCTCCTCGGAACTGCCGACCAGGATGTTTGGTAGATCAGAAAATCGAGAAAATCGATCAACTGCCTTGACCTGTTTCGGGTAAGCGCAATCTCCAGTTCAATTCTCGTCTGAATTAGCTTATTCACAGCGAGTTTCTCCACCGAACTGGACGAATATAGTGGAGGAATAAATTAGATGATCTGCGCGGCGGCCGGCCTGAGACGAAAGGCGCGACCCGCGAGTTAGCGGGCCCGCACGTCCATTGAGCTCCGCAAAAAGTATAACTCCCAGTCACGTCCCGTCCCGGCGATTACGGCGCCGAGATTACAAGTCGGGTGACAACACCTACGCGTGGGAAACAGTGCCGCCAACCGATTAATTATTGTGGCCAAATTACCCTGCAACTACTGCCCCGGCAGCATTGATAATCGGTAATGAGTACGCGCGGACGGCGGGCGGCGCGGTGGCGCAGTGGCGACTGGCGGCGGTGTTGGCACGACTGTCCGACACCCGTCATGCGCCTTGCGACCTGCGTCCTAGGCCCACGGCGAATACTTAAATGTAACTGTGCAACGTACGCGTCTCTCTTAGAGATTCTAGTATCCTAATAGTTTGGATATTATAAATGCAAATACTCGTTTAGGCCTAATGAAAAGATAATTCTATTCATATCTTTTCTCTAGATCTCCCAATATAATATCGGGCTCACGACAAGGTAGAAGAACAATTATTGTTCAAGTATGATTATGAAAGTAGGTATATGTATATTAATCGCGCGTGTCAAAGTAATGAGGATTACATGAAGTACCGCCACTGACTAACATACGCTAACTGCTCTAAGGTTCTAGAGTTCTACAGGTCTAGCAGTACTGAGTGAGAGTGACGCACGCGGTAGTACAGCAGTGATGGATGAGTTATCCTCGATCTCGCCCCGCCCATCGCCCAACTAATGACCAATGACGGGATTACATGAAGTACCGCCACCGACTAACATACGCTAACTGCTCTAAGGTTCTAGTGTTCTACAAGTCTACTAGTAGTGAGTGAGAGTGACGCACGCGGTAGTACAGCAGTGATGGATGAGTTATCCTCGATCTCGCCCCACCCATCGCCCAACTAATGACCAATGACGGGATTACATGAAGTACCGCCACCGACTAACATACGCTAACTGCTCTAAGGTTCTAGTGTTCTACAAGTCTACTAGTAGTGAGTGAGAGTGACGCACGCGGTAGTACAGCAGTGATGGATGAGTTATCCTCGATCTCGCCCCACCCATCGCCCAACTAATGACCAATGACGGGATTACATGAAGTACCGCCACCGACTAACATACGCTAACTGCTCTAAGGTTCTAGTGTTCTACAAGTCTACTAGTAGTGAGTGAGAGTGACGCACGCGGTAGTACAGCAGTGATGGATGAGTTATCCTCGATCTCGCCCCGCCCACCGCCCAACTAATGACCAATGACGGAATTACATGAAGTACCGCCACCGACTAACATATGCTAACTGCTCCAAATTTGGTGCTCGCGGCTTCCTTAATGGACGCAAATTGAAAATATCCGCGGGATCAGTGGGCCTGGGGAGGCGAGTTCGCCAACAGGTTTCTGAGGGACTTGGCAACCTCTCTGAGTCCGCGGTGTCAACTAAGCTGTTGAACTAAGCATTGTTGTGTATTCACGCTCTCTAACGCATGTACCCGAGTATCTGAGAGTTATACATCGGAATCAGATCCAAATCAACGCAGTCTTAATTAGCTCTTAGTGGATACCGAGAGGTTCAATGCATGGCTCTAGTAAATGTTGCAATAGCCTATGGCTGATATACTATCCTCAAAACTTCAAGAAGGAAAAGACTGTGTTCCTTTTGGTTGAAAAAAAATCTGAAGGTTGCCAAAAATACCTTTACTCCTACTAAATTGTGAGTGTAGTAGTGGTCAAGGTATAGCCAAATAATTTTGCCTGTAATTTCAGACAGCTGTTAACATACTACCGGCTCAAAATTGGTGATTTAAAACATTTTTGGAATATGTGTAATATTCCAAAAAAATGTATTTGTTCTATTATAGACAAAAATTCAGAACCTAGAATAATGTTTAAAAAGAAATGGGATTTTGTGTAAGTATAAAATTAGTAAGTAACCTAAAATAAAAATTCTTCCTAATAAGGAAACCATTGTAGCAGTTGAACAAAATTGTTAATCACATCCCTGACATGAATTTATTTCTCAACTTACTGATAGTGGAGGTATCTCCAATAATAAACTGGTAATACTTTAATAATTTTAAAGAAAAAATGATACAGTTAAAAATGTACTAATTGTATAAACAACACAAATCCAATAAAAACAAATTGCAAAGAATAAAAGCAAACATAACACTAGTGAAAAGTGATTATAAACATTTGTTTTTATGAAAGTACGATTTTACAAGTTTCAGTTTTTCTGTTGGAATTCAAAGGAAAAAATATTTACTTCCATTTAGGAAATAGCCAAATCAGACCATAAATTGTCTGATATGACGTCACTTTCATAACAATATTCGCATGATGTGAATTGCTAACATCACCCCCGAGCTTAGACATGTCCATGTCAACGTTATTAGCGAATTTCCCATAGGGAAGAAGCTATCACCGTAGGTCTCATGGCAAGACTTAAGCCCGGGACCATGGTATTTTTCGTATTTAGGTTGCCAGAGACCAAAAACAATAAATTTATATATACATATGTATATATATATATATATATATATATGTGTGTGTGTGTGTGTGTGTGTGTGTGTGTGTGTGTGTGTGTGTGTGTGTGTGTGTGCGTGTGTGTGTGTGTGTGTGTGTGTGTGTGTGTGTGTGTGAGTGTGTGTCGAAGGTTAGCTGCGATGCTAAACACATAAACTATGATTTTTAAGCATAAATAGATAGATCTCAAACACATGAAGCTAAATATCAAGTTTCATTCAAAAATATAGATTGATAAGTGAAATATTAATTTTCCCCCTTCCTCCATAAGATTAACAATGGAGCCCCAAAACATAGCGTGCTGTGTTTAAATTTTTTAATATGTCAGTAACCGTTAGAGATAGAGCAAAACTTTAAGTAATCTATTTGTATAGTTTTTTTAGCTGATTCTAAAGGTGAAAGATAAAATTGAAACTTTTTAAATTACATGTAAAAACGCAATTTTCGAGTACGAATAACTAGTTCTTTCACAACGAAGCCGTAATGCTATTCGACTTCGGAACATGGCCAATCTTAAAGTTAACACTTGTTTACACTGTTGGACGTTACGAAGTTCGCCGGGTCAGCTAGTTTAGGATAAACGCCAGGGCAATAATCAAAATTGTTGGATTCCTTGATCGTGGCCAGTCAGGGGCCCGGAGCAGGGCAGGTTGTTCACGTTCAGGCGGTCCCCTCGGGTCCGGACGGCCAGCAAGTGTACGGGATCGATTATGAAAATGAGTGACATGTTGTAGCAATGCCGTCTTGTTGGGGATTCAATCGACATCCGGGGGTCGTACCCTCAAGAGTTGTTACGTCAGTGATGTACGACGTGAGGGCTGGGTCCCCATTGTCATTATTGGAGGATTAAGCAACAATTGCCTGTGTTGCGGCCCGGCCCGATGTTACGCCAACCTCCCCCACTGTTTGATTCACTTCTGCAAATCGTACGCAAGCTGTCAATTAAAATAAGTTTAGATCTAGGATATTCAGGTGGCTTTAAAGGCTCCTTAGTTTACTGGAATGTGAAAATGTGTAGTGACAAATTTAAGGTATGATAAGTTTAATTTAAAACCAATTATTTTTAATCGATTATTTAGACGAACTTTAGAGTTTGTATTGCGACTATTTAAGCACAAAATAATTAATCTAAAATGTAAAAAACTCAGTCTGAGATTGACACGGTACTGGCATGACCTCAAGTCGTGAACTATTGCATTTTCCAGACGTTTCCATCGGTTATGGCAACATGTCAATCCATTACTAATTGTTATACGGCTTTAATTAACACACTAAAGAACAAAGTATGAAAAAACAACCGCAAGTGTTTGAATTCCAGGCTCTGAAGATTAGTATCTAGATTTAGTTCTAAGATGCGTACATGAGCACATGAGCTGTAGCCATTATTGTCAGGATTTTAAAATTCTGTAAATCTCATTAAACTACCAAGAAAACTACTTTCATTATTATGAACAGTCTTCGCCAACTCCATTATTTGACTCAGGTCTTTGCAATGTGATAACGAATCATGTAACTTGTTTTTCTTGGAGAGTTTACTTGGAAGTCACCGAAACAAATAATTACAAGTTTCATTCTTTCTTCGCATTTATTAAAATACCATTACAAATACTTAGAAGGATCTCGTTTAGTCCACAGGGCGTTCGTTCTATAGCCTTCCCACTTTCAATAATTAAGGGGACACGCCCCCAGACAGCGCTCTCCGGAGTTTCGTTAGGTTTGTAAATAGTAGCATAAATAGATACATATATTTAGGGCAATATTTATAGAAAAACAACTGATAAAGACGCCGGCGCCATAGTAAAAAAACAGTATGGATCGATCTCACTCTGGCCCCCTATTTATAGGGCCTACTTGATTGGGATTCAAAAATTATAGTATTTACTTAATGAGATAATACAAACACGTGATTTCCCAAATCTGAATGGTAATAGACGAGGAGAGAAGTAGGAGCGACGGAATGAAGAGGTCTGTCAAGCGTCTGTAGAGCAGCGACAAAAACTGGCGATGAAGAGTCTGAAGCGTTTACCAGAGTGCGATAAGCCTAGGATCAGGTGGCGGCTAGGAATAGAGAGAGGCACATGGCACATGGCACATGGCGCGGCGGCCACCCTCTTGACGCTTGCAACACCCCAGAATTATGAGTATTGGTCTACTACAATTTTTAAACGTAAAACATTAAAAACTCTTTATTTCATATATTATACCGCGAAAGGCCCCTAAGAGGCCTCACGTACGAGGTACGAGGCCGAGCTATTACAGCCGCATAAAAGGGCAAACAAAAAATTATCAATGACTCGCTATATATACATTTTATGAAGATAAGGAAAAATTTAAACAATGCAAATATCTTTAGGAAAAAATACAATTGACAAAAACAATAAGCTCAGATTCATCCCACCCAAAACCACAACCACACTCCCACACACACACCAACACACGTGCACACACATCACTCGATATAGCAAACAGGCCGAGGCTCCAGGTAGCCGAAATCTAACCAACGTAGCCATGTCATCGACGTGTCCTGCCAAGGGTCCGTCAAAGCTCAGACCCTGCATGGTCCTCACGCACACGCCAAAGCCACACTCACTCAAATATAGGCTCGCATCTCCTGACTTCCTGAAGGATATTAATTATTGAACGTGCTTATATTACACGGATGTGGATTCCGGAGCCCAGCAGAAAGCTTTTGTAGCAAGATATAGGCCATATAATATGAGTTCGATCTATTGATTGACCTTATGATTCTAGGTGTTATAAAACCAACATTAATTAAGTTCTAGTTCTATGGAAATGGGCAATCTTAGGAAAGTTTAGAAATTTATTTTTAAAAACTACTTCAATAATTAACCTTGTGTATATATTTAATTCCCCAAAATACATAAAATAGTGGATCTGAACATATTCTTATACTGTGTATTCTTTTTCACATTTTCCTTTTTTCGCGAAATAAACGGTTCTAATTAGATACATAAAGAGAATATTTGAAAGATGGAAAATATAATACAGTTTTCCTCATTCTTGAATCTTAAACTAATGTAAGCTAGATAACATGAGGAACACCATTTAATCTACAGAAAAAATATAGACCCAAATACGAATTTACTTACTCTCCACGCACTCACACATCACACCTCACACCTCACACCTCACACCTCACACCTCACACCTCACACCTCACACCTCACACATCACACCTCACACATCACCCACGCCGCCTTAATCAGAACCGGTTCGCAAAGAAATTGGAATACACTTAGTTTTGTTTAGATTGACGGTGTTTGTAGCCCCTGAGCTGCTGAGCATAATGTAAAATTGAATTGCTTACGTAATTATCGTCAGATTAACTGGCTGGGCGGCTGAGTGGTTATGGTGCCTGCCTCCAAAATAATTTCTACATAATATCGATATTCGAACTCCATAACTGTTGTTCAACTATCTGGATGAGAAAAATTCAATAAAGTGGCTTATCACAAATATTTCAATCCATATGAAATGTTTAGTTAGTGGTCCAATGGTTCAATGTTTCAAATAGCCCGATGATAACTTGAGGACAAAGATGATGGGTTGTACGAGAGGGCGGCTTGATCAGAGGCCGGGCGGCTGGCTCTAATCAGCTGATACTAGGCGCGTGGCGGGACGGACGGCGATAGCCTGGTTGACACTGGCGCCGCCACTACGCCACTACGCCACTACACCACTACGCCACTGCGCCCTCCACGCTCGAGTACCCTGTTCGCTGCTCTGTTTCACCGTAAAAGCCTCTAAACGACGAGCAACATCACTGGAGTATCTCTTTGTAACGCCGCGTCCATAACTTTTTTCAACGAGTGATTTAAAACAGTGGCTATCGTCAACCCTTTTTGGCGGTTCGGGTTCAACTAAGATTGGCCATGTTGATGTGATATAGGTTCTAGACATAAAACATTGTCCTAGTTTACTGTTACGGTATGACTCCTTGATATTTTGACTTGTACCCCAACTTTATATAACATTAATTTAACTAGGACGTGGGTTCTTCTATGTATATTACGTTTGTTCAATTTGTAATAATTTCACATATAAAGAAAATTAAATCACAGAAACTGCTGAAATAGCCCTCTTTAAAAATAATTTATTACCGCGTATCACTTTTCTTAGTACAACAATAAACTTCTAGTGATGTTCCAACAAGATCTTTATACATTTTTATTTTTTTTAAATAATAGAAGTACCATACTTATTTTTAACAGAACCTACCTACATTCAACATTAAAACTTAAGAATGCAATTATCGTAACCTTAGTTTTGATTAACATGTAAATATTGATATATTAATCTGTATTTTTGCAGTCATAAGGACGAATATTGCATTAATAAAGTAGCCACCTCACTGGATTCTATAATCGGGTCTCCATGATTATCCATCAATCCACTACGACCAGGCAAATGCTTTTATAAATACCGCAGCGTTAACTAAACACGAATCCTAGCCACATGGAATACTTTTTAACTTGGGCCAGCATGGGTTTTAACATCACCATGGGCAGTGACGTGGACCACAACAGGCTAGCCCGGTGTGACCGGCCGCTCTTGATCTGACACGAGTTGCTAGCCTCTGGCTTTGAACTAGGCAATTTTGACTGCTGGGCCACACAGGTGATGACTTCCATTTTATTAAAATGTTTGCTTATTGAATTCATTTAAATTCATTAAAAATTCAAATTGTATTGCAGCTGTCCTTTTAACAGAATTCTGATAAACAACCCTTATATCATTAATTATGATAAATATTTAAGGTGACATATATGCTTAAATTAGTTCATCGTGCAACTATTATTATTATTTCCCCATACATACATCCTGCAACCTCTGAATAAAATGCAAACTGGTGTAAGTTCCAGTGTAGTGTAGTTTACGCATCTGAGATACAGTTATGAACAGTGATACAACTTGGCGAAACAGTCTCCAGATCAAAAATACAAGCGACGTTGAAGAGGTCACAAATTAAAAATCACAGAAGGGAAATCCCATAAAGGAAAGTCAGGAAATTTGCATGATTAGTACAATTTAATTTTTCGTATAATTATGACTGTTAATGGCCTTGTTGCGTGATATTTTCGAATATGTCAATACCTCGGGTCCAGTTTACCTTTTTATTATTTTAAATATAACATTGTTTAAGTTTATACCCAACTCACTTTGGACCAAAAGAAGATTCTTAGTAGATCCGATATTTGTATAGTCCTGCGTCGTTACTTCTACCAGTGGTGTGACGAACAAACGGACTTATACCATCATAAAACAGCATATTAATCCAAAATTAATATTCCACCGACACACACAAAGCCGTGATGCTGATCATAAACAGGATCTGTTCACTTTACATCAAGCGATTATTAAATCTAGGTTGAAAATAGCGCATCCTCTATCTGTGATTGTGGCAGTCGTTTATGTTCGGCGTTTTAACGGCCCGACAGACGCCTCGGCGTTTGAAGTGCACGTGTGTCGAGGTCTTGAACGTTTTTGTGCCCACTTCAAAGACCGCTAAACAAACTCGACCACAGATCCCTAACCCTGTCTGGTCAAAGAGCGCCGCTCAGCGACGTGCTACTGCACCGAGCAACACTCGTCACTCGTAGCACCCCTCAGGCGCCTCACGCGCCTCACGCCGTCCGTCTTTCATTTATAATCAGTTGAAATACATGTTTCTATCTTATCATATTTGATAAATTATAATTTATTGTTCACTTTTTATTTTATTTTATTATTTTAAAATATTACATGAAATTGAATTACATGAAATAATTTGATTTTCAAACTATCAATATATTTTTACTGTTTTACTTCCTAGAGCGTAATTTAATTCATATTCATTAGACCCAGAACCAAACGACGAGTCTTTGCGCATGCAAGAGTAAAATGTAGTTTATGTGGTTTATTCCCATTTATGTTTGTTTATTCACACCCCATCATGTGTATAAGAAACAAAACAAGTATACGGGGACAATCCGCCATGCTTTTTCTGTAAATACTACCCTAAATATATTTATACTATCAACAACTAACCTAACACCGCAGTGTTGACTGGGGGTGTTTATTTATTTAAGTACATTAATAACTTTGGCCCTTTGGGGATTTATTCAGTTGTTTCCCATGAGTATGCATATCATGAATCCTCGTGGCAGTAAACCTGCTCTTTCTTATAGTAAAAGGGAATGATGAGTGGGCATAAGCTATATTCTAAGGAAGCTTGGTAAGTTCGCTGAGTATCGCAGGGGGCGGGGGCTGCAGGTGGGACCCGCCAAGTTGACGAAAGGTTGACGCGCCCCGAGCGGTCACGTCGTGTGGGTGACGGACGACGGAGACCACACAGGGGATGCGTGGAAAAAACTGGCCACACACAACCTGACCACGCGTACCGGTGCCGGCACTCGTCAGCTGATGTACAGTGTGTTGTTGTTTTGTACCTTATCTTACCTTAGTAGCGGAGTCACAGCAACACTGGCTGCCTTCCGCACTCTACTACACACTGCCTCCGATCGCTGCAGGCCTCTTCATTCAGTCCTCACTTTTGTATGATTTTTATCATTTGGCCATACCACGCTGATCGAGGTCTCCCTACTCTTACGTCTTCCCAGTAAAAAAATCGAAAATATTCCTTGGTATTCTGCCCAGATTAATCCTTTTTAGGTAGGCATCCACTTCATCTTGCGATTCTTCACCTTATACATTTGTATCTTCATTTCTAACTATCTTCTAAAGTAAGTCTGCAGTGCCTTCGCCAGTAGCCCATCCCCATTCCATTCAGCACTCTTCATGTTCTCCCTCAAAACCCAATTCCCTCCTCCATATGTCACAAAACTCCCTACCATAGCCTTAAAAATCGGTTACCCTTCCTGTGATTTGATTGGACCATAATAATGAATTAAGTCTTTCTTTGATTTATTAGTCTCATCACTTCCATATTATATCCCTGACATCCTCTACAATTCATTACCGTTTTTTAATTCGATTAATTCCCTCAAGAATAACGTTTTGGAATCAATAAATGTTCACAACATGAGGATGCATAACGCATAAGAGGACAAGGGTCATCTCACTGAATCTGATTGGTACTGAGAAGGTTCGTTAGGTTTGGTGGAGGCTGGGCAGGAGTGGGATAGTGTTAGACTAAACGAGCGGGTTTTAGTAGTATATTTGTGTCTTTATATATTTTCATATCTACGCAAGGGCCGTTTCACATTGTAAATTTATTGAATTACACAAAGGGATTTTTTTCGAAAAGCTGTCTTGCTTCAGCTGCAAAGCCTATCATTATTTTTTAAATAACCGAAATTTTGCCAAAATATTAATTTAAGATAATAATTATTTTCAATATTATTATTATCTAATGGTCAAGTGTAAGTTTATTGTAGATAAACTATTTGAACGCAAATAAATTGGGCTGCCTTATTTAATAATTCCATAGCAACACATTTTTTGCATATATTCGGGTTTTAGTACTTATAACGTATTCTTTAGTCATTAATCTTTACAAGTCTTTAATTTTCTTTTAGTCTGCCGCGTATTTAAAAAAATATTTTTCGAACGAAGTTTCACTCGCTCACTCAGAGCAGACAGCTGTTGCTACTAGCCGTGTTATGTTAGAGTTGTTTTTGTTTACGATACGTGCGAGTTAGTTTGTTTTTATTGATGTATTGCTACACCACTGTTACATAGTTTAGTTTTATAGTTAGTTATTTTAGTTTTTCGTCCTTAGTGATTTATTTAATATGAGTGACGATCCATTGAAAAGTGAAACGATTCGAGACGTATTGCTTGATGAGAGTATCAATAGTGATGACAACGAAACTTGCAAATTACTTACACAAATCTTTTACAAATATCAAATAACAAGTATTTAATGTTTCTTCCTATTCTTTCTTTTGCACTATGTGTCCTTGAATGTTATACGATATCATATAAAGGCCAATTCCTGTACATATAAACCTCCATAGCTGTTATTGTTTTCGTAAATTTTTCCCTAATTATTTTTAAATACATATATCAAAATTACAATTTTTTCACAAATAGATGTATTTTGTGTTTCTTACAAGGGTTCTTTCTATTCTTCCGGTTGCACTGTGTGTCCTTGAATGTTATCAGATATATCATACAAAGGCCAAATACTATCCATATGAACATCTGTAGCTATTTTTGTTTTCATAATTTTTTTCCTAATTTTTCTATATTTATGTCAAAATTAATTTTTTGTTACAAATGACAAGTATTTTATGTTTCTTTCAAGCGGGTTTCTTTATGTTTCCAAAATATATAATTGTATAGGTTATATAAAAATTATTCAAACAATTTTCTTTATCACCCTAAAACCCCCAGGCCCCAGTATTAAACCAGTGTTAGTGGCTCTTGGCTCCAAAGTGTTAATGTAATCATATTAGAACGAGTATGATCTAATGGTCAAGTGTAAGTAAATTGTACATAAACTATTTGAACGCAAACAAGAAGTTCCATTGTAATTGTTCAATCTGGAATTGTAAGAATAAAGTACTATATACAGTAAAACTGTCTAGATTAATGTGACAATGCTATGTTATGTGACTATGCATGTTATTGAATGAATTCAAATATAATGTCTTACCTACAATAATCCCTAAATATTCAGACATACAGGTAGTTTTGCTAAAATATCTTGACCAAGCGTTCGTTACACGCCTGAGTGATGACCAGAACCCATAAATAAAGGGAAAATGCAAACAAGGGCATTTAGGGAGCCAGACCACAGTCAGCTGACATAAGCACGAGCAGCGTTCTGTTCTGCCACCCTGGTCGACTCTTGAGGGACTTCAAAAATAACCCATTAGGACTCTAGACTAGAGACCATTCGACTAGAGGATTCGGATCAGTGACTAGAGACCATTGTACAAAAAAAATATCATGTCCTCCAACGATAGCCTAAACCAACAAGAATGAAGTGATCAAGAGGCCTTCAGAGAGAAGCAATACACATGGAGACTCCCTGTATTAAGTTTAATAAAATTAAATTAACTAGGTCACAGAACATAGTCTTTATAAATCCCAGTGTAACCTGTAGTTGCATTCTCAGGTTTTAATAATTAGGGACTATTAGCTCACTACAATATAAATTCACCTTTTTATTTGGACATATTGTCCCAGCTAGTAGTGAGTGAAGAAGATGACTATTGGGTAACAACCATCTTGTATTACCAGAGAATCAGGAACATAAAGACTTCAAGTTTATTAACAATCATTTTTCACATAATTTAATTTCCAAACTTATCAATACAATTTTTATTCCAAATTTTATTAAATTAAATTCAATTAAAATCATTATTAAATTTTTTTGAAATAACTAATTAGATATCTCCTTACGAAACATCCTTTTGATGTCATACCTTAATATTTATAGGCCTAATTTACTAATTTGTATTCAATAATAATATAATTATTAAATATTCCAACATTATTTAAATAGCCAGCAAGAGTGCCCCTGTCTGAGAAAGAATCTATGCATATTTGAATTTTATAAATATATTTATTGTTTTTTAAAATTAGATCGAGCGTTACTTTAAATTAATTTCATAGCGTCGTCCGCCATCTTTGCATTCAGTTCTACTCCAGGTATGTAACACCATTGTTAATCCCTTTCAACAACCATAAGAATATGTAAGTATTTAAATAAATATTGTCATCCATATTTAAAGTATTATTATCTAAAATATATATAAGTAACAATGTATTCACCTCATATACATATCCAACACATAAATTATATAGAAATGATATACAGTATATCACAACAACAAAAGCTATTAATTCCATATGCTATAATAATAATAGTCCACATTTAGTCCACAGTTTTTTCATAAGGTCTGTGATTAATCATACGGTTAAAATTGAGGCATTGTAATATAAATTTACATAGTTAATCAACTATTGTGTACATTTTAAGAGAATTTATCCATATGAACATATTGAATACTTATCAATTTTTATATTAGTTTGAATTTAATGACCTGACTCGTAATTTCAAATATTACCATCAATTTCTTTTCCAAATACTGTACAACCACATAGAGCTGTTTAAAGTGTTCCTCTAGCTTTTCTCACTTATTGCGCTGTCACTTCAACATTTCTGGCGATTTATCTTCGTAGACCAAGACAAACAACGTTCTACTGTATCTCTTGAAATCCTCCAACTTCACTCGATCACTATTAAATTAACTCGCACCACAGTAAATGGGTTCGGGTCGGGGGTGTGAGTTTTGAAAGTTTTATCAGACACGATGTAATTGGAGACAGGGGGCGGATTAGGAAGCAAATAAGGGGAACAGATTTATCACGAGTCTGTGCCTGAGGGAGGGATGACTTTGAGGGATGGACGGTCTAGTGGTATTAACACCACACACTGTCTTTTGGTAATAGCTACCTCTCTCCTCTTCGGAGGCGATGTAAAAAATTGACCCCAGGTATTTCTATCTCTTACAATTAATTACTCTTTTATTAGCACGTTTTGGTGTTTCTATTTAATTAAATTCCTTTGATTAACCTCTTAAGAAAGTGCCAGAAATGTTAAAACAACATATAATTAACAGAATGATAACAGATGATTTAGTTCTATCAATTTTTAATAACAAATTATTTTCAATGTTAAATTTCTTAAAATACAATAGATATAATTTCTTGTCAGAACTCCGTGCCATATTTTAAAACCGAGTCTCGTAAGTATATGATTGATTTCTCTTAAAATAAATCTTAAAAAATGAGATCTCATTCCTACCTTCTACTTGCATACCTTTCAATTTGTTAGGCGCATTACTCGCGACCAATGCCATAACCTATAACCCAGTACTACTCAAGGCTACTAGATTATTAAAGGGAGGTAGGGGTCACGAACAAACTTCCCGCCTGAGAATATGGTAGTTAGACACCAGTGACGTCATTATTTATTTACATAAATAACATATGAATGTTTGTTAATTAACATATTAAACATATTAAATTTGGTTAATTTCTAAAATTCGTTGTTAATTAATGTAATTAAAAAAAATTAAGTAAATTATTCCTTGGCGTTTTTAACAATAAATTCTGAAAATATCATCTACTGTCCAAGTTAAAATTAAACAAATCACTGAAAATTGTATTTATAAAGAAACGTTAAAATGTATGGTAGTTATAAATAAGATTGCAATTCGTTCAACATTTAAAAATGATGTGTAATATTTTACTGTGCGTATTAAGTAGCCTAATTAATACGCACATACTCCGTTTAAAACCACAAGCTAAAAAACACACTGTATTAATTAGTGTTTTTAAGGGTCAAGAATATCAAAATGTATTGAAGATTTGGACATTTTTGGTTGCTAGAATCTAAACCTAAACACTCTAGACACCAGTGACGTCATCGGTTTGTTTACGTGACCCTTTCCTCCCTTTAGTATTCTAGTTACCTTGATACTACCGATAACCAGAATACGATTGTATATGTTTCGAGTTCTATACACGACAATCGATACGATAACTATCGAACACTAGGGCAAGCGCCACACAGTCTCGACAAGTATGATTAATCGCGGAAACGTATCTTTGCTGAGCGATCAGCTGTGAAATTCCCATTAGGTTTCCCATTTTTCCCGCGAATCGTCCAATACTCGGTGGATATCACACCAGCCAGTGTTTTATTGCTTGTATCGCCAACGAGTCTGAATTTATAGTTGGCAAAACTGCCGATTGCCGGGATTTCGACATTTCAAACCGAGATTAAAACCAACGTTTATAATGAACTTCACAAATCATCTATTCAATTACCTAGGCGTGTGTATTTATCGTTTCATTTTCGAAATGACGGTTCGCTCTTGTTTATCGGGAGCATTCGTTGTGAAACCGTTGGTAATATAAAACCCGAATATGTCATAACTGTGTAATAGCACCTCAAACGGGACATTGGATCTTAAACATTAACATATTTAAAATTTGATTACATTCTTTTCAATAACGTTCTACTGGTAATTATGATTAAATTTCAGTTATTCTTAATAGAATAAGTATAAAGCTAATGAAAACATATATTAAAATATTCAAGGATATATAAATACAAATACAGTACACACATATACGTTACCACCGCATCAGAATCTCAAGTTTTATAAATTGAGTATTTACGTAGGTAAAAAAATGTGTTTGTACAGGATGTCTATTGGATAGTCTGACTATGTCTATTGTACCTCAAGCTGTACTGAATTACAATATAGAATCTTAAATTTTGAATCTTGAATCTTGCCTTGACTCTTGACTCTTGATCCACCTCCCTGACACCGCTTACCCCGTGACAAGCGAAGTGGCTCAGGAGCAGCTATGTCACATGATAAAAGATTTAAAATTGAATTAACTTAAATAACAGGTATTCACAGTTTATTTTTTGTTATGATCGGTTTTTGAGATATTAACGTTTAAAACTTAGCATTAGACAGCCGTCATTTTAAAATTAATGATGGAAAAACTATTTCTTTAGGCGGTAAAGCAACTTTTAGCAACAAGATTTTATTTCGTAATAAACAGTGCATCTAGGATTAAAATTTGCTATGCGCAAAAACAAATTGGTGAATTTTTGGATATGCTATTTTAGTTTGTCTGTGGTTCAGGGTCCAGGAATACCACAGGACTTGGACGGTGGCGTCGTCCTGTAATCCAGCTACTTAGAGGTCACGAATTTTGGATACTCATGAGAGATGGTCGGTGGGTGTAGAGTTCTCTTGTGTAGATTAACGCTTGCACTATTGAATACTACGTTAATCCGCAAAGACCATCCTCATAGTTAGACCAGTTCGTAATTCAGAGGCAGTTGTCCTTTAGATATACCATTGGCTGTTGGGCTATTAACAGTTCTGTCTAAAAGAAAATGTCAGCCTTGGTAACTGATCGCGCCACAATAATCTTACACCCGTTTCTCAGTCATACTTGGCTTAAAATACCTAGGCATACCTTGTGGTACAGTCGCCATTTCAATAATCTAATCTAATCTATCTAGAAAGGTTAGTAAAGATTTCAAGGACACCCTGTATATACTTGTTTTTAAAACTAAGTTCCAAAACTAGCTTAGGCTTATTTGTTTATCAGTTAGAAATATGAGGAAAGTGAATGCCATATATACTAACGGAATCTTAATTTGAAGGCCAAGCAGTGTCATGGAGGTGGGTCAAGATTCAAGATTCTTTATTGTCGTTAAGTACAGCTTGAGGTAATATACCAATCTGACTTACAATGCTTACAATGATAAGGCTCCATGCAAGGTACAAGTGATGCGTTGGAACTAGATAAACACTCTAGGTCTTAAACCAATATTGTTTGTCTTAAGTAGTTATTTGTTCGCCTCAACATGTCCTCAGATCGGTGCTTATCATACGTTGTATGTCATTTTGAAATTCTTTTGAAACCACACGCACGTCATTCCAGTAATGTTTGCTATGAGGGTTTTGTTACAAAAAAATCAGGAGATACAAAAGGTCTAGAACCGTAAGTTTAGAAGAGTGGAGGACGTGGTGGAGGAGGGTGGGAGGGTGGGACGTCTGGAAGTCTTTCATCTTTGAGCAGTGGCTAATTACGATGTAAGTGGGTATAAAGTTATTCATGTAAGTCAGTGATGTAGAGCAGACTTGAGTTGTATTTTAAAATACCTTTAGTCATACAAATTTTAAAATAAATTCCAAGAGATTATTATTCAAAGCTATCAAGTCTGGACCTTACCTCCACGTCTTGCTGGAATCAGTTGAGATGCAGGATGCAGGATAGTACCTCGAAGGTTCGAAGCCAACCAATCCTTGGCACATGCCGAACATACCGTTGTTCTTGAGGGTTCCACTATTTATAAGTTTAAAATATATCTATGGATTATGAATAAAAAGAAGTGTACTGTAGGTAATATTTTTGAATAACAATAATTTACTTGTTTGAGTGTTGTTCCTTAGACTGGGCTGATGGCGTCTTTCTGTAATCTAGCTATTTGGAGGTCACGAATTGAGGACAGTTATGAGCGATGGTGGTTGGGTGTAGTGTTCTCTTGTGTGGATTAACGTCCGCACTATTGAATACTAGGATAATCCGCTAAGACCATACTCATGATTAGATCAATTCGTAATTCAGAGACCGTGGTTCGGATTCCACGTTAAACTGTAGGGTCCATTAATTGCCATCGGCTTAGTCAGTAACAAGACTACAAGATTACAATCATCTACACTCAATCCTCATTCATACTTGGCTTAAAATACCTACCTTGTTGTGTGGTCACCATTTCAATAATATAATCTAATCTAATTTAGTAACTGATAAAATTAAACTTCAAATTCAAGTAAAATTCTAGTTTTACATAAACTAGTATCTTAGAGACTCAAAGTAAAGTGCAGTGGTTTATTGGCGAAAACAGATTGGTTCATAAATAATACAGCCCGGTGATATTGTATAGTAATAATATTACAGTATTACTATTACAGTATAATTATAATATTTACTACAGCTATGTTGTAGTTGAGGGAACACACGACCACGACCGGCCTCGATAAACATCGGCCAACCTCCGCGATTTGTAGTTTCACATCTACTTAATAGTTCCCGCGTAATTAATGCAATTAACCAGGTGTAAGGAAATTAGTTCACTGTTAGTGGTACGTTTAGTGCGGCCTGTGGCAGATAGCATCTGACCAATCGTGAGCCGTCCAGATGCTGGAGATGTTTATCCGGTTGTGTTTTTCGCAAATAGTCAATTTAGCGTGCGCGGTCGCGGGAGTGATGTTATCGGATCCAGGCCACCGGTCTTGGTCGAGATCTTCATTCGGATTCGATCGAACAATACGGTAGATGAAGCCGAAATGACGGTCTTTGGTAATGACCGGTGTCTTTGTCCGTGCTCGGGCCGGAACCATCTATAATGCAGCGTCCACGCCACGATAGCGACGTTGGGCAATGCGGAAGAAGATATCGAGATATCGAGATGGACGTGAGTGGAATAGTGATGGCACAATGGGAATTCAGACATTAAATTGGTTTTCTGATATCATTCAATATGGTGGTTATATTCACCACATTTACATTTGCATGTTATCTCGATACTGGACCCTAATCTAGGAAAATGAATCATCCGATTTTTGTCAGTAGCAAAGCTACACGCCATTAAACCCATTACACCCTCACACTCACTATTCACCAAGATTCACCTTCAACTACCCACTCAGACCTACCATTGTGTCTATTGCTCAACTATGAACTGCTCGTAGTGCTTGTAAATGCTGTCGTTCAGGCCTACTGAGTGGCTGTGAGGTTACAGTGCCAAGGTTGCCGGGTATAACCCCGCAAGGATCGAATCTGGACCCAGGTGCCATTTCCGTCACAACATTAACAGGATGACATAAGACCGGGGTTTGAACTGTTCCCCGTCAAAATTTTAGAAAATGCCGAGAGGCGAAGAAAACACAAAATAAAAGATTGTTTGTTTTTTCAGTTGAACGTTTAAGTTAATCGAAAGATCTTTCTCTATTATCTATAATTTGCTTGCCAGGTAGCCTAATAAAGAAACTACAGATGACATATTGATACATCGGTAACTACTACAAGACAATGCAGTGTTTGAAACCACCGGAACAATCCTGAACAAATTGCTGCTGTGGTCCCAAATTGAGTTTATATGCCTTTATTCGAGAGACTAAATTAATAGTTCTGAGACGTTATTGAGATGGCTTCATTTAAAAAGATACATTTGCTAGGTACCCATATTTGGTTATATTGACTTTAAAATGCAAACCAGTGTAGATAACTTGTTAGATAACTATATAGATAACGGTTTGGACCACTGATATAAAGTGCTTAATTCAACAAATTTAAATGATATAAAATCTAACTTCCACTTAAGGGACTCAAAAATCTAGTAAAGACCGAAGTTATTTGAGCGGAGACCTCTATTAAGCACGAGCTCATTTAGTAAAAGGAAAAGAAAGCAGAAGGTTGAAAGCTACAAGCTATTCAGTTACTTCCAAAATGTGCGGGCGCTTTACGTCTGAGTAATGTGACGTCACGACGGAGATGAAGACACGTCCGCGTCGTGACGAACGTGGGACGGACCAATCACTGGATCGCCTCAGTTCCAGCCCAGCCCAGCCCGTGTAATGAGAGACTCGGCAGATACACTTAAGTCACCGCCACCTCCAGATCACTCGGCAGATACACTCAAGTCACCGCCACCTCCTGCTCACTAGGCTTGCAGATATGTTTAAGTCACTACCACCTCCTGATCACTCGGCAAATATAAAAATAGTCACCGTCATCTCCTGCTCACTCGGCAGATACACTCACGTCACCACCACCTCCTACTCAGTCGGTAGATACACTCAAGTCAATACCACCTCCGCCTCACTCGGTAGGTATCGATCAATGAGAACGGGTAGTTTGGGGTGTGTTTTACACCACAAAATTTTTTTTCGCATGTGCTCTTTAAAAAAAATAAATTTTATCTTTTACAATAATTAGAATCAGTTAAAAAACTACGCAACCTAGTACTGTATCGTAAAGTTTTTCACAGTAGTTACGGACATATTTTTCATAGCCGCATGCACTTCTGACAGGTTTCCAAAATTTATAACTCTGTCAAATAACATGTAGTGCAATAATTTGGCGTCCATCTCATTAATCACACCTGACGCAGTGTTGCACACCGACCGATGGCGATAAGACTCTAACCACCACACAAGCTCATTACTGTTGGAACCTGTTAATATTTTAATTACACAATTAACCTCACCAGTAGTTCTCATTATTTGCATGCGGTAATTAGATTAATACGGCGGTCATTAGTTGATCATCTGCATCTGTACATTGCCAGGTACAAAGTCGCCCGTTCTTGGTAATGAACACTTGTTTATTGGGCGATAAAGCAGTCGATATTAAATTACCTGCGGTTCCCTCTTCATTAGAGCGGGCCGTGTCCGCGTTCAATCATTCCGCCGGTTGGCAGGCTCCATGTTGAAGTTCTCATGGAACTCGATGTACAATGTAACTCTAGGCTCCTACTCACACTTTATCACCGACAATGGACGTTCCATTTTAATGATATCAAATTATAATGAACGGTTTAAGTAATTCAAAAAGCAAGAATAGAATAACATGAAGATATTATTACTTTATAAAACATGCTCTTGAATTATACCATATATTATGTTCAAGGGTATAACAATAAAACGTTTATTTCACCTAGAATGCCAATCAAATATTAAAACAGAGCACGAAGTTTTTATAATAATCGAGTTTCGAATAAGAGCTTGTTTCTAACAAATTCGTATGAATGTAGTTTTGGTATCACTTCGCTATTTATTTTGGTACAAAAAATGTAACACGATAACGGCATGTAATTCTTATAGCTGTTTATTCAAAGAGTCAATAAAGCAAAGTTGGGGATAAACTGGCACAGTAGCTACACAAGATGGTGGTGTACTGACACAGTAGACACACAAGATGGTGGTGTACTGACACAGTAGACACACAATATGGTGGTGTACTGGCACAGTAGACACACAATATGGCGGTGTACTGCAACGTCTGCAACATAAGCGTGTAAGTGCAGTACTGTACATAGGTTCCCCACAGACACAACAACGCAGTCTTTGGTTCCATCACATACAATACTTCGCTCCTCCACTTCTCATCTATGACGTTCTGATGGTTACTGATAAGGTCATACCTATGAACATCAATATTCTGAATGGAGAAAAGCTGTAGATTTTTAGACTTACATTTGAATATGTAGCTTAATTATCTGAAAAACGCAATTATAGTTGGTGAGAAATGTGTTTTCACAGTAACGTTGAGGCGTGAATCTCACCATTGTTTAAAGGAAAAGTAAATATTCGTTCAATCAGTCTGTACAACCGTCGAGCTGATGTGTTGGTGAGATGATTTCGATGGAGTAGCCCCACATCATCCCATAAACTCCATTCATAATCTACAAAACAACACAATCTCAATGCGAAGTAGAACCGAACCCATAAATCAGAGTTTAAAATAGATCCGTAATGCAAGATGAACATAAATGCCGGTTTACAACCAGTTCGTATTTTACAGCTTGGCCAGGCTCCCGGGTTGGAAATCCATCCCATGTTAATTTTCACTCCACACTCGAGGGAGTAACAAAATTGCACCTCACAGTTTCCGCTTCAAATTATATGATTGCAGGGAACTTGGTCTTCTATAAATAGCAGGTGTGAAAATTATTCCTGAGTAATTGCAAGTTTGATGTAATAATTAAGGTGGAGGATTTATAGCTTTACGGCTTTATAAATATATTAAAAGTAGTGGACTGTTATATGTGAACCGTTGTATTTTAACAAGACAACTGGAGGGAGTTTTTTAAGATAACGTAAATAAAGTATTGTAATAAATAAATATATAAAATAGGCTAAAAATGATTTAATGGTCAGATTTTATTTACATAGTAATTTTAATATTTTGTAATAATTTTAATTTAAAATCGGTTGTAATTAGCTCAAATCTACCTCCTAGCCTACACTTTTATCGTTTTAACAGGACACATGTCACAGTTCACACCTCTGGCTAGCCTGTGTGACTAATGCTGCTGAGGACCTCGCTGTCCCTCGGCTTATGGTGTGGGTAGTTGAGGTTTGCCAAAGAAACAATTTTTATTATTCACTAATAGAACTGCGGTTTCAGCTAGGGAAGACTAAGGATTAAGGAAGGGTTGGATTCAGAAAGTATTTTTTTATAAATGCACATTTTAAACTAATTTGCTAATTAGGTTATAACACGACTGCCTGCAGAGATGGTACTCGTATATTCTTCTGTTTTTGCTTCCCAATATAAACGCATCTTTCCAACAATGTAACACTTACTTCTTACATTTACTGTGTTGTGTATCTTCAGAAATGAAAATCAATTTATAAAAAAAAATAGTTTACAATTTATAATTGAAAAGGAAAATGATAGCAATAAATAATTATTAAAATATATACACTATTTTTCGGTTTTCAAAAATACCATTAAATGTACCATCAGACAAAAGAAAAGAGAAGTAATGTAAGCATTTTCATAGCCATTTCAGCCTTTTTCTGGAAAAAAATCATAGGAAACAAATCACGCTTAAAAAACAAAAATAATTGTGCATAAAAACTTGCTTAGTTACATGATTTACCTGAAATTATTTTTCCACACCAATTTCCAATCACTCTATATAGTAGTCTAAGATTGGCATGATACTTTAGAAGAATTGATTTGTATGCAATCGAATTGAGTGTTTATTTATTATTTGAAATATAAGTTATTTAAAATGTAATCAATAGTTATAAAGTATAAAAATAAGAGTTGAAAATACTGTCCTATAATAATAATTTAGCTTAGGTAAAAAATGATTATGAAGTCCCAACTATTTACACATCATAGTTTTGGGCCTGCATTTATAAAAGGCATATGATAATCAATAATAATAATTTAGTAAAATCCCCGCAAAACGCAAAATCCCTTGAAGGGGTTTATTGTGCTAGTTGAGAGTTTCGTTGTAAGTTTTTAATTGCAGGAAACAAAGGTAAATATTAGTGAAAATGTAAAAAAGAATCATATAAAGTATTATGTATAATGTATAGTAAGTGACACAGTATCTCAAAAGATATATATATTACATTGGTTAATACGCATTATATTGCATTAATATAACAAGATTCTTCAATAAAGGTGGTAAGAAATACTTCAGATTTCTTTGAAAGCACTATCAAAGTTGTGGAGGGCCTAAAGTTTTTTTTAACTGACGATAAAATTGGATAATAATTATGTTTCTAAAACTTCCACAGCAATTTTGATAAATTTTGATGAAATATTTAAAAAGTTTAAATTGTATATTTAAAAAAAACATAGAATGGGATATGTTCGAATCTGCGAATGTACGCCTAATAAATCTCCATTTTGAGTGTTTGAGTTAACTGATAAATTTGCGAACCGTTGAAACAGTCTAGGCCTATTATGATCTAAGCTTACGTACACAGAATAGGGAACTACAAAGAACTCTCTCTTTATAACAAGCAAATCAAAGCCAGAGACCAAAGTTAGTTATTGTATAAAACTAAATTTATTTTTTTAGCCCCTCAACTGCTGGACATAATGTAAGACAAAATTACTTAAGTTACGAAACCTAAATTTTCCGACTCAGCTCAAATAAGTGATAATACTCAGATCATTTTTCGAAGCCAATGTTTAGAAAATGTTTTGGTATTTTTAATACCAAAACATGTTCTGAATATTAACCTTTATTTGAGCTGTATGACGGGAATCATTCGTACATTACACAGTATATTGTATAAAGTAGCCTTTACGTAAGCTAAACAGTTAATATAAGTTTTTTTGACAAGACTGTCTGGATACAGTTAAGAACAGTTCAATAGTTAAAAAGGTTAATTAAACAGTAAAATATGCATTAAGCCAGTAATGAAGTGTATCATCAGTGTTATAATACATAAGACACTATATAGAATAATAATATGCACAGACAATATACAGGCCTGCTGTAACAGGACAATAGGCTTATATATAAAATAACAAGGCATAGCAATTATTTGTCGTAACTTAACGTTTACATCTAAACAGAATTATGCATTATATAAATTAAAACATTAGCAAATTATTATTCAACAACTTAAAATATAGACCCTAGTGATTATTTTTCATATAACGGATTTGAAAATAAAACTTAAATTCAAGTCGTAAATAGACTGTTGTCAGAGATCAATTGTTGGGGTATGTTTGTAGGCCTTATGTAGTCCAAATGCTTCGTCAGGATGCACATCATTCTCAGTATCGCCCTGAACAAATAATCTAAGAAGCAGAAAATCTACAAATCTCACGGTTTGTGAGATTGGCAGAAGCAACAGCCCCATAGACCATGTTCCATTAATAATCGTAAAAAGCCTGCGATTTATCAGTGACAGTTTCTCTTAAATATGTTTAAACCAGCAAAGGCTATATTGATTGCTTCACATCGGATATAATTTCACTTTTTTAAGTTTCCCATTGCTTGGTATCGTTGTTTGCTCCCTATCAACCAACCCACACAGGGACAGTGTCTGTAGAGCTGAGTGTTGTGACAAATTTGACACATCTAGCCAATTATGAGACCTCCAAGTACCGGTTGCTGTTGTTTGTTTATTTAGCCTGTTAGTTTAGGACTGGTGAGGCCCCTCTCAGGCTACCCTTGTCACCCCTATTTGATTCCAGCACACCCCCCCCAAGGAGCGTTCATGGATTAGTTCAACTCTTGGCATCACGCTGAATACAGTCCAATTCATTTGATTTAGGAGCTCATACTGTGAATACAGTTTATTATCCTTAAACTAAATTGTTTGTTCTATTAATAAATCAATGTGTTGACGATAGGTCGTTTCAAATACAGGGTTTGCATAGTTTCCCGCAAAAACAAACAAATTTGCATCGAAATTTTAAATACAATATTAAATTTATATAAACTACACAAGTGCATCAATTTTAACCAAAGTTAAAAGCGTAATTTTATACAGTTTTCATCTCGATAGGTTTAAATAAATCACAGAATCCTTTAGAGTAAACCCATAATTTACTGTATACAGAAATCATACACGTAAATCCACCTTACATACGCTTTGCTGTTTATAAACTGGTTGCTGCATAATTTTCCTCCGTGACCCTTTTGCATATAACATCACATTATTCCCATATTTTTTGACAGTCTTATAAATATAATGTCGTCCGTCCATCAGTTTACAATAAAGAAGAGAAGTACAGTACTTATGTATAGTTCAATACGTCATCGATATTGTAACAGAATCATTCATATAAGCTTTGGTTTGACGACGTTTTTTATTTAAGTTTACAAAATACTTAACTGTAAAACATTTGCCCAATTATAGTAGTATTCATAGTTATACTGTAGTTATTTATAGTTCATAGAGTTCAGAAGCTTATGACGTTCTTGATGTCAGCTTCACTCGCCCCTCTACGTTCCAAGACGAATATGATTTTTACTTTTACCGTCGGGTAAGTTACCCTACATACTGTTGAGGTGGAATATATAAATTTTAATTCAAAAGGTAACTTTTTAGGAAAGGCCTGGGGAGAAACCAGAAGATTAACAATATCAAACATAATCATATCAAATTGATTAAAGGCCTAACTGACGTTCAAAATTATATTTGGACGTATATTTATTTGTTTATGGTCCCTATTAAATGCGATAGACGTAAGTGTAAGTGAAAATTACTAAAACACAATTTCTATATTGATTTAGAAAATATATTTTTATTTCTATATTGATATCTAAATACTGTATAAATTTCTATACTGATGAATGTTGGCCTAAATATTAATTAATTTCAATAAGAGAAACCGTTTTATGTAAAAAATAGAGTATGCCTACCTACATTTTTGACATTGGAAAGTATTTCACTCCATTGCATGATGAAACGAAAAATTATATTGGTGAGCTTTATGTTAAAACATATTAGGAAAATACCAGCTGATATTTACTAGATACCCCTTATTATAACAGAGTATTTTCGCTTAGCACCAGAAGTTATTAGGCTATGCTTTATTAAAATTCATCCTAATAGCCCTGAACTGTAATTAAATCAAAAGATAACAAATACCTTAGTCAGTCTGCAGTTCAAAGATTTAAGTTTATTTGTTACATGCTTCGGCTTATCCATTTTCAAACATTTACAAATCTGTGTAAATAAAACCTCCATCATGAAAATCTACGTAAGCCGAAACATGTAACAAATGTATTTAAATCTTTGAACTGCAGACTGACTAATGTATATTTATTATCTTTTAATGTATGATTTATGTTATAAAATTGTATTAAACTTATAATGGACATCAATTATACTATTGTAAAATTTGTCCTTGTTGAAAATCATAATATTGAGGATTTAATTACTAGGTAAACCTAGTGTAAATTTTTATCGAATAAGAAAACACCCAGTTGAGTAAAGCAACATTTAAAAATAGCATAAACAATTTTCTTATTCAATAAATATTGTCTTGATACCGTAATTATTCTAAATAGCTTGGCGTACAAAGCAAATGTTCTAGTATAATGTATTTTAGAAAAGGCCTATACAAAAATAAAATTGAAAATAGGCTATATTGTAATTCTGTTATGATATGAATAGGATTGTCCTGCCGATTCCCTGGCAAAAATAGGTCCTTCGCGTGGTGGCTCGGATACTGTATTTATTGAAATATTACACACATAACATATACTAGGTCTCACCTTAAAAAAGTGAGTAATTTTATTTTTGAGTCCGTATATTTTTTGCTTTGACAATCGGTAATGAAAATACAATAATTCAAATATCACAATCTATTTTTAAATTTGTAGTGTATTATAGTATTTTCTTAGACTGTGGGAGCATTTATTCGGATCGTTTGATCATGTTTGTTACGTTTTCTTTCTTGTAGTTGGCAGCTCTGACGTGCAGTTTCAATCACAATATCCCTTCATCACATGAAGTGGAGTCAGGGATGTATGTCTTTATAGCCTACTGTGATGAGAGTAAAATTTATACTTCCGCTTATCATGTTCTGGATAGAGTAAACATTAATAGCCTATATTATAATATATGCTGTATTTAAGTTTATTGAATCTAAATAAATAAATAGGCCTGTAAGGTGTAATTAAATAATTCTAACTAAGTAAAATCAAGCCATTTAAGTGGCTATAAGGGGCCTATTCTAACCTTTTATTTAATTGATTGCACATGATGTAACCCGAGATGTGCGGGCTGAGTCCTGACGCATTCTCATCGCAGGTTTCGACAACAATCAATTCTTCTTCGTATTTTATGGATTCAATTAAGGGACAAACTTACAGACCGTAACAGTTAGTGAAACTCAATATGCGATGGTGTTAATGTTAATAAAAATACTATGCGTTTCAAAATTAGTAAACAAACTGCGTAGATATACACAGAAATACACATTTTATGTATATGATGGTCTATGCAACCTCTACAGCATATATGTATTAAGATAAGTAAGGGTTATAATGTTTAAGTCTTGATCAGATGTAGGCTAAGTCTGGTAGTTCAGAAAATTCACTATATACTCTATAAAATCTAAAAAAATATCACGAAGCGTAATCGTAAATCGCAAATCAAATAATCAGAATTCATCACAAAATACAAAATGAAAATTGAGATATGCAAATTTCTGATGTTTAGAGATTGCATAGACTATAAGAGTATAAAATGCGCACCAGAAAGTTTGTGAGAAGTCCTTATGAAAACATTGCAATTCAAATGGACAGTTGTGGATAAACAGCGAGTTATATGGCTATATCAACAATATATTACTAGCTATAATAATTTATATACAGTTTACTTAGCATACTTAAATGGCTTCAGCCTATATGTGTAGTTCCAAATTATTCGGAACTATACACGGCACGCACGTATATATTTTATTTAAGTTTTTTCATACAAAGGTTTTTCATATTTTTTGAAATCATCACGATTTCATTGTGTTGATAATTCGACTATTGACGTTAACTTATGTATGTAGTATATAATTATTTTTATTTGAATTTCGTCTTCGTTTTACCCTTTTTGTCTTAAGTTCTATCCTTAAGAAGAATCTTTAATTCCATTAGGGTTATCATATTAAAATATGTTAACCTTATTCTACGGTTTTATAGAAGAACAAATTTTGTTTCTAATCAATTCGGCAATTGTACTGTTCGATTTGTGATAGGTTTCAAATGATAACCCCGGTAAAGGAGGTGTTGCGGAGATGGCCCAAGGAATCAGAAGTGTGGAATGTGGAGTGTGGAGTGTGGCCGCGCGGCCGACTGGATCTCGGAGTCATCCCCCCCACCCACGGGGAAGGGGAGGGGCCGGCCCGCCCGCCAATAAAAAACCCCTCATCAAGCACCAATACGAACCGCGCTTTCCAATAGCACAGAGCAGCCGACTCGGGCGGTCAAGCCGAAATCAAGGAGGAAATTAACAATAACCCGCGCCGTTGTGACTAGGTGTCATAAAGTCGCCGGAGCGAGCGCTGGACGTCTAGCGGAAGGATTTGATCCTGGGACGCAGGCTCCTCCCTACCTGGCCCCCTCCCCCCGCCCCGTCTGTCAACGACGTCCCGAATTGATCCCGTCCCCCTCTACGACTAATCCCGTAACTTTTCTAATCTCTCCGCTCGGAGTCTGGAAAAAATGGCAGCCTCAGTGTGCCGCGAACTGTCGCCGCGACGCCGTGCTGGTCGTCACGCCCATCCCACGTGGTCGACGTGGCGCTAGTGTCCGCGTCGCGACATGGACGGATGATGGACGAGTGTTCCTTGAGGCCCGGCGCCACGGACTTCTCCATCGCCGCGATCATGGCCCGCCAGGACCGTCCCCGGGCCAAGAGGAGCTCCAAGAGGGAGGAGGAAGTCGTGTCTCCAGGTAGGCGATATGCGATAGGTGATAACAGTGTAACAGTGGTGATAACCGTGCAGCCTTACTCGACACTGATTACTGTACTAGAGTAGCTTACAAATAAATATATTAAAGTCTCCTATATCATATTGTCCCGTATATTTAGCAGTCATAATAGTAAATTATATTTAATATTACAACCCTATATACTTCAACAATAATATATTTTGGCTTAAACTTTAACACTAATTTTTAGTAACAGTTGTGTATAACATATATTGAAACTAACTTAACTTTTTTCAAATATATGTTTATTAATAATTTATTGTTTCTAAGTATTTATGGATTGTATACCAAACATACTTCAAAGTAAGTTAATCATTGTAGTTTTCATTAATTCCGTTTACGTACATGGGTTCTGTTAAAAATATAAAATAATTACTCGTAAACTTATTAAAAGAACTATTCTTGAACTAATTTTGTCTATACATTTATTTTTACTATTAAATAAATGTGTAAAACAGTCATATAACATGTTCTTATAAACATGTCAAATTCCAAATTATTTCATCATAATTTTATCAATGTTTACAATGTTATCACAATTTTTTGTGTTACAAAAGTGTAGAAATTTCCTAACCATCGAACTATCGATTACGGTTTTTACTCCATCATTACAGTAATTAAAAAATACTTTGTTTAAAATTTCGCATGGTTACTGACAAGGTTATATATATACTGTAATATTGTAATAACGTAAGGTGTGTTGTGTGTAACAATAATGGATGTGAGATTTTTTAATTTAATTGTATGTTATTGAACATTAAGCCTACACGCAATCGATTTGTGGAATTTTATAGCCTATGAACATAAGAAAATTAATAAAAAGCTATCAACTACTCACAAATAGGATTGACAACGTTCTACGTTGGCGGTGTGTTTTACATGCCTAGACTTAAACCTAATTAGTCTTTGCATCTTGTACACTTCTTTGTGGATTCATATGTGTTTAGCTATCAAAATTGCCTCATAACTAATTTCTCTCGGTAATTAAAAATTATGTTATTATATTAATTTGATCTACTTTGAATACAAATTGATATAAGTTATTTGTCAGTCTTTTTTTAGTAGATCTGTGATTATAATTCCTTGAAGTTTCTAATGCAGCCTACCTTGATGTATGTTTAATACTTGGCTACATTAACCGTAATATGAAGTGTTGTCACAATAATGTAAGCCACATTTACATACTGTATTTTTTTCAACCACATAAAACAATCGGTTAATTCACATTACGTTAATACCCACATTAACAAATTTTTATAATGCTTGAGTACGGTTTATTTGCCCTTAAATTATTTGAAATCACAATGTCAAATAATACATATACGTTACGTATTGTTCCCAGGATAAATTAAGAACAGCTGAAAAAATCCACAAAACCCAACAACGTCTATCTAAACTTTTCATTAATAGAGATTGATGATGCTAAAATACGAATAATAATTTTCTATAGAGAAACATAGTAGTAGTGAGGTGATTGATTATATGGGGGATAAAATAATTGGAAATAAAATTTTAATAAAATAAAATCGAATGAAATAAAATCGTTTGTGAAATACCAATTCCAATTTTCAAAGACGAAAGTCATGAGTTTTTTATTCCAATTTTTTTACCGATAACTTGTGTTCTTTGGAGTAAACTCACATTTTACTGGTGAATGGGCCGGAGCGTGCAGTGCTGCACTCAAGGTTGTTGCGGCGAGCGTTGGAACTACGGAGTTGTCTAACTCCTGGCATTGTACCAGCTTTTAAGAATCTATTTAAACCAATCCACTTATAAGTAGTAATACTTTACTCTGATTCAGTCATTTATTTATAATTTAAAAAAATCCTTAAAATATAAACTAGAGAGATACAGTAGTAAACTTAAAGGTAAAATGGGTGGATATGACGTAGGCCCCCTAAGACCTTTCATTTGACACCACCCTCGATATCATCGGGCCTTTCAGAAAATAAAAAAGGTTTAATGTATAAGATAGCTTAAAGACTCAAAATTATAATTTAATGCCATACGTTCTGAAGATAAGTAAGTGACTAATAAACCAAATAAACATTGCCATCTTGAAAATACCACAGTTTGAAGGTAATACAATTAAAATACTTTATTTTTGTAATTTTATAGAATCAAGTTTTAAAACCTTGACGCAGGATACAATTGTGCTTTTAACAGTTAATTCATCTGTGAGGTTCAACAATTAATTTTATTCTCTATATATTGTATTGTAGTTTTCCACTAAGTTAATTATCCGCGGGATAGAAAATATTTAAAGCTTAAATTTAACCTGAAAAATAATACACTTCAAATCAAATTTAAATAGCTAAATATGTGTAGTCTTAAAAATAAAATAAAATATAAGGGCAGTATTATCTCAGAAAATGTTTATTTGGCAACGTACTTGTCAAATTATTACTAACACGCGCATTGAAATTTGAGCTACCGGTATTTAATTGTCCTCTAATTTGACAAGAGCACCTCAATGTCTGCTATAGAAGTAGCAACTAAAAACTTTCAGTAGAAAAATGACGTCGTTTAAACTTATAATTTATGCGACCCAGTTCTATTCAGAGTAAATAAAGAAAAGTCGTCTCACAAGAAGTTTGTTCATGAACATCTGATCTGGGAGTTTGTTCCGTCCCACTTTCTTTATGACCTCGTGATAAGAAAAACATGCATGTTTATTTAATGAACCACATGAAACATTAATTTTACCCGTGGTCCTGGTAGAGCTACAATAGCCTACGTGACTTTGTGGTATGAGTCATCTGAAATGTATGTAAGCAAGCCCTAAGCAACCAATCATAAAATAATACTGTCTTTAAATTTTATTTTCAATGGAACTATTTAATTATTTTCAATTTTTATTTTCACGTAAATGAAGATTAAGTCCAAATAACGTAAACCAAAATTATTAACTAATTGTTTTACCAAATTAACTTGTATTGTTTTCTTAATATTTTGACAGTTTTTTTTATATTTAAATGGTAATTGCATTAGCTTCCTCATTTAAAAAAATAAGGAATTGGTTGACGAAAACTATTAAGTGTTACCCTACAATTATTTTTCACTTAAAGAGTACAGAAACAAGCTAATACAATGTATAAAACTATAAAGTGTTACCTTGCAATTTTCACTCAAAGAGTACAGAAACAAGTCAATAAATGTATAAAACTATAAAGTGTTACCTTGCAATTTTCACTCAAAGAGTACAGAAACAAGTCAATAAATGTATAAAACTATAAAGTGTTACCTTGCAATTTTCACTCAAAGAGTACAGAAACAAGTCAATAAATGTATAAAACTATAAAGTGTTACCTTGCAATTTTCACTCAAAGAGTACAGAAACAAGTCAATAAATGTATAAAACTATAAAGTTTTACCCTGCAATTATTCATTAAAAGAGTACAGAAACAAGTCAATACAATGTATAAAACTATAAAGTTTTACCCTGCAATTATTCATTAAAAGAGTACAGAAACAAGTCAATACAATGTATAAAACTGTAAAGTGTTACCTTGCAATTTTCACTCAAAGAGTACAGAAACAAGTCAATAAATGTATAAAATTATAAAGTGTTACCTTGCTATTATTCACTAAAAGAGTACAGAAAGAAGTCAATACAATGTATAAAACTATTTATTTGAGAAGAAAACACTTATTACTTTAAAAAAATGCATGTGACCATTTTGACATAGTGACGAAAATGTACATCCTTACACCACTGGAATAGATTTTTGTGTGTCTGTTCCTTGAAAAATAAAAAAACGAAATTTTATTAATAAGATTGGACTAATAGTCTACTAATTAACATTACGGCTGATCTATTTATATTTCAATGATAACCTTTATTTTACCAGTATTCAGAAAATAATATAAAATTTACCCTTTAATAAAAACACAGGAAAGCAGCGAATGTTTATTTTAGCTAAAATTTCCTAACATATGTTACATATGGTTGTACTTTTCACTGTTACAAATCGTATCGTCATCAACGGCAGGAAGGTGTTCACTGTTCAGGCCCGGTTTGGGACAGCCGAAGCCGTCATTGACGATAATTTGAATATGTAGCACAAACACCCTTCCCGCAGGAAAAGCTTTCTCCATATCAATATCCAGTTCCGAATTACAACGTTATCAATGCTTTAAAATTATTTGAAATCAATTTTAAAATTGATTGATCGAAAATGCATTTATTGTGTGAAAAAGTTCAAATCCTGGAATATGGTCGTTAGAAGTGACAAATAGTCGTTTCAGCTTTTAAGAAAGAACTTTATTGCTAATGGTGTTCGGTAGTCAATAATACGATATTGATGGACCATTAATTCCACTGATCACTCTGCAGATAGGCCTATAATATCGAGCTATTAAAAAATTAAAGAATTGAGCTTACGTATACTAGATTTAGCTTGTTAAAGTATACCGTTAATCGTATATTACTTTTATATAGGACTACGCATAAAAATTACCTGACATAGATAACTTACATTTTTTACATATAAATATTTGATTTTGCCTAAAAATCGTGGCAACATTAGTAGACTATGTCCGTTAATATAAATCACACGAATGGATTGATAAAGAACCGACTGTAGGCCTACGTAATAATAAATTATTATCTAGACAATGAGACAAAAAAATGTAAAACACTACACAATTAATAGGCCTAAGTACACTATTTTAACTAAAAAAATGCAAATTCTGATATTAACTTGAAAAACTGCTATTAAATTTATCATTAAACGTTATTAAAATTATAACTAATTAATTAATCATTACACTAATGACAACATTTCACTTTATTTTAAGTCTTATAAACTAATGTTAATTTTTATGAGGAACAAAAATTTAAATCTACCACTTTATAATACAAAAATTTCACAGTAGCACATTTACTTTATCGTGCTGCGCAACAATGCGTTAAAAATTCGTTATTATTATTTTCCCAACAGCCCTACAGGTTGAGTCTACAGCTCACGAACATAGAGAGACTTCAATGTATGGAAATAAAAACTAGCAGAACTAAATTCTGAAAATAATAATATAATATCGATAGTAAGTTTAGTATACAGGTATAAGTATCAGTATTAATACCATATTAATTTAGGGCATCTTATAACTGTTTCCGTTACCTAACTTTTAGTTTTGTCTCTTCCAATATCAGACTTACGGTAGGGTAGTGTTGATGTCTGAAAAAATCATATATAACAAGGACAAAAGATCATTTTTTGTTTTGTTGGTATCTTTTTTGTTGAGTCTGACGAAGGACAACCGTGATTTATTTATCTTTGTGAGTACGAGTACAGAACAGTTGCGCTTGAAATGTAAAATGTGCCAAATCGTTTAGCGTGTGGGGGTCGCCGGTCATAGCAGATGTCGGAGATGAGATGGGTCCAGGCTGCGATTGATCCAGGGCGTCTTTCACGTAATTCCGCCATGCTCTTTCTATAAAGAAATACTCTATCTCGATTTTACTGATTAAATATCTCCTCACATTCGATTTTATTGGAAAGAAGGAGATGCTAAAGAATAGTCGAATGAAAACAGATACTTTATTTAATTCTATTTATATTATAATTATATTGGTTATATCCTTGGGTAGTAATGCAGTAGGTAGTAGTAACCGTGGCCACAGCCTGGCAGTTTGTAACTACTGTATTTCATCGGTTCGTGGATTGGAAAAAGTACAGCCTACCTATTAGACTAATAATAGTACTTTTGTATTCCTTGCGTTTTATGGAAATTTAAACTCACACAACCATGTATTATAATAATTCCAACCTATTATAAACTATGAATTATATCGGTTTAAGTTGCATGTGGAAAGAACATTCACACAATCAATAAAAGTAAACGGTCGAACAACACAAATCAACATTTGCAGCCATACTTAAAACATGAGGGAAAATCAAAGAAAATAACATGTTCCTGTTATAAAGGGATTGGAAAAAGGCTGACGAGTTAATGTTGAAAAAAAATTTTAAATCTAATTCCATATCCTAAAGAACCAGAAAAATATTAAACATTATGAAATCAGATGAATCCTAAATTTGACAAGGTCTATGTGAATAGTACACAAAAATTCCTTTTACTATACTTTTTGAGTTCATATAATGATAAGTTATTCGCTACATTATACCAAAAAATTAACGTGTGTTTTAAAATCTGGAATTTTATTATAGATTACTTTTCAAACAACTAAAAATTGGATAAATATATAAAATAAACAATACTAATATCCATCAAAAAGTTTAATCATGTTTTTGTAAAATGTTAGGTTATATTTTCTATGTGCCATATTTCTCAGCTTGAATTCCTGCTATTGCCCTTATGTAGTTATTAATAATTCGGGTTCTTTTTTAATCAAACAGAAATACATGATCAATATTGATTACGCAGGTTGATTTTTATTATGGAATCACTCTCTTCATTGTGTATCTCACCAATGCTAGTATAAGTATATGTTCATTTACACGGATACAGTTCTTATCCAAGAATATAGATTAAAGATTTTGTGCAAATACGATTAGCCTACCCAACCAAATATAAATAATAATCCTATGTACTGTTCTTACCGAAATAAATTCTACTACCATTTATTTAAGAAGTAAGCCAATATTGTATTACATGTATAAAATACTCATCAATAATTCAGTACCTCTCGAATAAATGGTATTTAGAGCTTTTAGCTCAAACAGCGTAGTCGATTTACTTTACATTATAAAAAACGATATCCGAATCTTTTGCAATTCACCTAATTTAATGTCAAGATATGGGGATATCGTTGGACATTAGGACAATATAGCCGTTTTGCTACATTGTCCTCAGGATTTCGGACTGCTTTCAATTCAGTATTTGAAGGTACATTTAACACTTTTTGTATACGGATGTTCATTGTATGGTTTATAGTTGCGACATTAACATATTTATAACAAGTCTAAATGAGATGGTCTATAACCATTCTTGAGGCCTTTAGACATGCTCTTTATTTTTCATCGTTACCCATAAAATATCTTTAACTTATAAAACCGATTACGTTTTGAGATTGTGATGCTCGATCCGGCACACAATCTTTCTCACAATCAAAGTCCTAACATCTTTGCTTTCCCGCGCCGATGTGGAGGCGGCACGAGTCCCCTTATTGTTCAACGCTGGGAATGACACAGACGCGGGTATGCTATCCGCTATCCGCTATCCGTCCGATGCTATCCCGACCCCGTGTCGGTGTCGGTAGTGAGGACTATAATTATCCCGTAGTTTATCGACAGAGAGCGTTATAATCGTGCCCCGCGCCGCGCCGCCGTCTCCGGGCAAACGCTAAATACCGCCGCCATCTTGGAAATAGAGAGGTATTTAAGTTATAACCGCGCAATGATTTGGGCCGAACGGTAAAAGCGGTCTTTAACAAAGAATAGTTAACGTGGTTAGCGTTACTGGAATCCTCTAGGCATAAAGATTGCTAGACTGTGTACACTAGACTGTGGACAGGAATGTGAGGTACAGTAGTAGGCTTACTGCAATAACATGGGTTGCGACTAGTAGCAATCAACTAGCAACATGGACAAGATGAAGATTACTGGACAGTGTACACTAGACTGTGGACAGGAATGTGAGGTACAGTAGTAGGCTTACTGCAATAACATGGGTTGCGACTAGTAGCAATCAACTAGCAACATGGACAAGATGAAGATTACTGGACAGTGTACACTGGACTGTGGACAGGAATGTGAGGTACAGTAGTAGGCTTACTGCAATAACATGGGTTGCGACTAGTAGCAATCAACTAGCAACATGGACAAGATGAAGATTACTGGACAGTGTACACTGGACTGTGGACAGGAATGTGAGGTACAGTAGTAGGCTTACTGCAATAACATGGGTTGCGACTAGTAGCAATCAACTAGCAACATGGACAAGATGAAGATTACTGGACAGTGTACACTGGACTGTGGACAGGAATGTGAGGTACAGTAGTAGGCTTACTGCAATAACATGGGTTGCGACTAGTAGCAATCAACTAGCAACATGGACAAGATGAAGATTACTGGACAGTGTACACTAGACTGTGGACAGGAATGTGAGGTACAGTAGTAGGCTTACTGCAATAACATGGGTTGCGACTAGTAGCAATCAACTAGCAACATGGACAAGATGAAGATTACTGGACAGTGTACACTGGACTGTGGACAGGAATGTAAGGTACAGTAGTAGGCTTACTGCAATAACATGGGTTGCGACTAGTAGCAATCAACTAGCAACATGGACAAGATGAAGATTACTGGACAGTGAACACTCTGGACTGTGGACAGGAATGTGAGGTACAGTAGTAGGCTTACTGCAATAACATGGGTTGCGACTAGTAGCAATCAACTAGCAACATGGACAAGATGAAGATTACTGGACAGTGTACACTGGACTGTGGACAGGAATGTGAGGTACAGTAGTAGGCTTACTGCAATAACATGGGTTGCGACTAGTAGCAATCAACTAGCAACATGCACAAGTCAATACAAACTGGTATCACTGAACTATTTTTTTAAGTAAACGGACAAACTTATCATAGGTATATAATGTCTCTTTTAATATTTGCATTTGTTAAAACTATAAACTACCTGATACTTTTAACCTTATACTCGAGTATTTGACTTTTGGTACTCTGGTATTAGCCGGATGCCACTGTTACGTTACATCGTAATAAATGGAATGTAACTGAATAATAATCGCTAATAATATTTTATTCAATCCATAACCAACCTAACCTAACTCCGCAGAGCGCTGCATGTAGGCGACCAAGCTGCATCCGGCAAATACCAAAGTACCTAAACCGAAAAAGGTTTTTAAAGACTGGTTGATTCTTTAAAAATCTTTTTAGACTCAAGGACTCTTTTTTATGAGTGGTTTAGACTCCCATAGTTAAATTTTTCAGTTAAGATTAGGGTTGCATGTGTACAAATATGAGTTTAAAAGGTCTTATCCCATTTTAGCCTAAATTCCTTTTTAATTTTTACGCAATTTAGATATTAGACCTAGCCTACTCTTAAGAAAACTTACATGCAATTTATATGGTGATATTAATGTATACTAAATTATTGGCATAGCTATATGCTGAATGCTAATATTTAAGTATGGATATGATTACCTTTGACCCAATAAAAACTTAATTAGTCATGAGTTCAAGAACAACTTATTAAACCTTTGAGAGGAAATAAGGATCATTACTTATGCAATTACTATAACTTATTATAAAACTAGCTGACCCGGCGAACTTCGTAACGCCTAACAGTAAATATGTGTTAACTTTCAGATTGGCCATGTTCTGAAGTCGAATAGCATTACGACTTCGTTGTGAAAAATTAGATATTCTGGGTTGCGGCATAGTTAATAGTAATACTGAAACGATAAGACATATCAATAACATTACCGCAAAAATAAATCTGAGAGGATTGATTCACAATTTTTCTAATCCAACCTAAAACCAAACAAAACCTAATTGTAATACGGCTTTTATAGGAAAGATATACAACAGCTGATTATTATAACAAACGTAATATGTGTAAACAACGTAATAATTTTCGATTTGACCGACATAACTATAAACACGTGACTTATAATCAGACAGAAAATAAAAAATATATAAATATATAATCCCCAAAAACCGTAAACTATTAACGTGGTGAATAAATCTGTTCATTTTGTACAGTACACATTTACTTCACAGTTTTACATGAATGAATGATTCAGGTGGCATTGGATAGTAAAGCATATTGCTAACGGAGAGTAAACCAACAGCTGTTTTAAGAAATCAAATGTTTTGATTTTAGAAAATTTGTAAAACAACTTATTCCCCATAAGGTTAACATTTGAAATTTAAAACGCCATATAATGGAAACTAATTGAATTTATGGAAACTGGATATGCCTAAAGCATGACCGGAGCCGAGACGAATCCGAAAAATCAAAGATCATTAAAATCGGTCCAGCCGTTCTCGAGTTATAATGGGTGTAATTAACACGCGTTTGTTTTATATATTTAAATTATTATAAATAATAAACTTTTCAGTTTCCGATTCTAAATAATTATTTACTTTTGTAATGCCAATTATATTACAAAATTTCTTATTCTGAACTATTTTTCATCAAATATAACAGTTGGTACCCATTACAACGGCAAAACCAAGATATGAGTGGGTGTATTATTACAACATTAATAATTTCTTCATCATTCCAAGGAAGTGGTATTTTCATAGATTTCCCATATCAAGTACTAACTACTACTTGACGAATTATATCCTCAACTGGCTTTACAAAGCTTCAATGTCACGACCAATTAGACTGTAACAGCTGTCTCGGCCTGAGCAGCGCCAAGGCAAGGTCCTTGTAGTAGCGAGTTATGGTGAAAGCCCCGCACTCCTGTGGTCGGGACACCCACCTCGACACGACCCCCCTCTCTCCCCACACCTCGGGACTCCCACACCCGGGGCACCGCTACCACGACCAGTAGGGAGGTCACGGTAGCGTGTGTTGAGAATATTGAATTACTGACATTGAATAACATCAGGAAATCATATTTAAACCCACCTGATTAGGACAAAGAAGCAACAATTAATAACATATCCATATACTTGACAGTACATCCAAGTTCTACCCATCTCCTTCATATGCATCTGCCCTTCGTTGACGTTTACCATGGTTTCCAGACGGCAGCCGCCGCCGCGACCGCGACACCCCGCCGGAGATCTCATCCTCCACCGGCGGCGTGGGCGACGACCCCTCCCCAGGGCTGGGCGTCGGGGGTGGCAGCCAAGGGTGTCCTGGGGGCTTCCCCAACCCTGCGCTGCAGGAGCGTTGCAACTGCGAGGAGTTGAGGCACGTCACGTGTCACCTGGAGACCAAGGAGCTGTGGGACAAGTTCAACGAGCTGGGCACCGAGATGATCATCACCAAGACCGGCAGGTAGGTTCCTCTGAGAGTTAGTTCAGTTAGGTAGATATAGTAAAGTTAATGGGAGAAAAAGATTATATACTTGACATACTTAGACCCTAACCCTAACTCTCGACCACGCCTTCAACTATTATTTAATCGTAATTAAGTCATGATTAATTTATCAGTTTTACATATATACTTTTCAAGAGGTGAACTTAAGTACATGGTTAACTTTCCTATATTTCTTTCCAATAAGAGTGTGGTGCTAAAACAGATTATGTATTCTAAAACCGTCGTACCACGAACCTCTGGAGCGCTTGTTTCTGGTGCAATGCTTTCGTTGTCGATGCTTAGACCGTCCAAGAGTGGTAAAATCTGTTATCATCTATGATACTTTGAAAATAGCTTCTTCCCTATGAAAAATTCGGTAAAATAGCTAAGTAAAAAAAATTATTCTTAAGTTAAGCTTTTAACTTTCATTTAGCCTATGGATATTACAAAATGTTCTTATGAAAAACGGGATATGTAGGGAGAGCTACAAAATTTTGTTCTTTGAAGAATATTTCTTTGTGTTTACATATATTTTATTTGATTTTAACTTTAATATAGCGTAATTACATGTATGTACCTTTCGATAACATATTTGTTAATTAGACTATACGTTGAAATTTGTTTCACCGATAGATAGTTAGAGCTAATTAAGTAAGAATTAGATATTTAGGTTATATACAAAAACTATAAACCTTAAAAACAACGAGAGAGTTGGTTAACAGTTATTGTGTTTTATTTTTCATCGCTAAACAGATATCGTTCGTCAGCGGCGCGGCGGCGGCGAGCGAGTCCGTAATCCGCGCCATCATCGTGAGCCGATAAACTGAGGCTGGGATTATCTCGGAAATATTCATTAAAAGCGGTTCAAAAATATGGCCTCCATTGTTGGATAATCCCGCCATTAGTCGCCTTGTTTAACACGTTTAACGGCGCTGTCGCTCGTCGCGGCTGTCGATATGTTGGTCGATGCGATGCGATGCGAAGGTCGATCGTGTACTTGTCGATAAAATTGGAGTTCGATAACGTCTAATTTGAATGGAAACAACATTAAGCAATTTGATATTTGTTGTAATATTATATTGTATGGAAATTTTCACCAGATAGTTATGGAGGTTTTTCTTACTAACATGGGATTTAGTGGAAGAGAAAGTGTATATAGAAAGAGGCAAGTGAATGAAATCAGACACATGACATCGAAAGATACTTTTACTACTGAATACAATGATGTGAAATTTTTATTGGGACAAGTGATCATTTTAAAGGTTGAAAATTATTAATTCCGCAGTTTGCTTTTATTTTTTTCAATAACTAGCCATGTTTCCTAATATTATAAGAGTGAATTTTAACCTTCAATTGCAATATGAAGAATTAAATATCAAAACCTCAATAAAATGATCAGTACGTAGTATTAGATGTTTAATCATTACCAGAGTAATCGTATGTGCGGTAAAGCTCGTGATAATGACGGCCACATCCGAATCTACCATAGTAATTAACGCTCTTTACATACAATTCCCAAAATATAACTTCTATGTCTGCTCGTAATTAGTCTCTCCACGTGATACGAAGTAGAGCTATAATCATAACGTGGAAGTAATTTCCTCGGGGGATTCATTTTCCACAGTGACGGTTTTGAGGATTACAGGAACGCCAGTTGAGGCAATTTTTCTATTAATGGAACGATTATTCAAATTGGATCAAATCGCAGACGGATGTAAGAATGGGTTTCGACCATTTTGTGCCATAAAGCCGTCTGCGTCTGCTGTCTGGCGGGCTATTGATCCAGACTTGGTCGTCTGGGAATGTGATCGCGATCACCTCCAACATGCCAACAACCGGGTGTCACCTGAGCTGAGGTCTCCTCTCTTGGTACTGTTCTGTTATAACCGTTCAACCGCTCTATTGTTATCGTAAATCGAACGATGTACTCAAAATACATCAGGTACCACTAAAGAATTACCACATGGGGTCTACCTTGAGATTTTTTAAAAAGCTGTTGCATAGGTTCACTGGTTCACTGTAGGAACTGTGAACAAATCTTTAACACTTTTAGTAACTACAATACATAAATGGTATATGAATATTCATATTTCTTTCTCACCCGGAAAAATTAATACCACATTAAAGATTTTATTTACACAAATAATCATTTTAAAGTGGGGCCATGCGATCGATCGACCCTGTTTTTCTCGATATTCTGCAAAGTTTCTCTCTTTTTATACTACCAATAACCAACCTAACTTAACTCTGCAGAGCGCTGTCTGGGGACGTGTCCCTGCCTCACCATCCGCCATCTAACGAAAGGGGGTTGGTCACTCGTTCGCAGGTGTTGTGATTGAAATACTCCCTTAGAAGTTGGAATAAAATACCATTCAACTAAAAAGACCATCGTATTCCTAAATGAATTATATAATTCTTTCTCGTTAATTTCATACTATATCTTATTGATTGGACAAGATGCATTTTATAGCCGATATATTGTATACTTGTATAATGAGTCCTATCTTTTTTAGTTTTATTATTTGTTGACTCGTGTATATGCAAGGAGCGGTGACGGTGCCGACCTACTGAGCACTAATGGTCGGCCGTCGCGTGCCACGTCCACGTCCACGTCACGTCCACGACGCGAGTACGCCACGGAAGTCCGCAACTGACAGGTGCTTCCTTCGCCAATCCGTCCACTACACATCGTTGCTCGCGGACACCAGGACACTATAACACAAAACACCGGACGGAAGTTTCACTTTGATTCGCAGTGAATACGGGCCGCTTGATAGCTTAATATCAACAATTTCGGTAACATAGATCACCCGAGCTTCCGGTCGATGTGACGTCATCGGGTAGGTGGAGTGTAGCCGTGGTTGTTGGTCAACACTTCGTCATGTCGCATAATGTAGATCACCCGAGCTTCCGGTCGATGTGACGTCATCGAGGTGCTGAAGTGTAGCGTGATTGTTGGTCAACACTTCGTCATGTAGCATAATATAGATCACCCGAGCTTCCGGTCGATGTGACGTCATCGGGTAGGTGGAGTGTAGCCGTGGTTGTTGGTCAACACTTCGTCATGTCGCATAACGTAGATCACCCGAGCTTCCGGTCGATGTGACGTCATCGAGGTGCTGAAGTGTAGCGTGATTGTTGGTCAACACTTCGTCATGTAGCATAATATAGATCACCCGAGCTTACGGTCGATGTGACGTCATCGGGTAGGTGGAGTGTAGCCGTGGTTGTTGGTCAACACTTCGTCATGTCGCATAATATAGATCACCCGAGCTTCCGGTCGATGTGACGTCATCGGGTAGGTGGAGTGTAGCCGTGGTTGTTGGTCAACACTTCGTCATGTCGCATAACGTAGATTACCCGAGCTTCCGGTCGATGTGACGTCATCGAGGTGCTGAAGTGTAGCGTGATTGTTGGTCAACACTTCGTCATGTCGCATAATATAGTTATGCGACATGACGAATCACTCTTTTTAAAGCATGTTATAAAGTTCGGGTGATCTTCTTAACAAAATTTAAAAAAACAGTTATCTTTGATAATTTTACTCTTCAATAATACTACTACCTTTGACGTTCCTATTTAGGAACGTTTTAACTTTCCTATAAACGTTTTGTTCTTTACAGTCACCTCATAAGACTTTCAAATAAACCGTCTAGGAAAATAATCCTTGCGGACAAACTGAGGAGATTTTTTGACGAATACATCTAAATATAGAAAAATTGTAAAGAAATGTATATAATCGCTATGTAATCTACTTATACAAGTAAGCTAAGTGTAATGTTTATCAGTCACAAAGCCAGCCGTCGTCCCGGCCATCAACCAAACGTTCATGTCACGCTTGTCACACTTGCACGTTTTTTAACACCGCGCTTCTGTGTAAATAATTCAAACGGTTCGCGTAGCACGGGGCTGGCTGGAGGGAAGAAGGGGGGGGTTGCTGGGCAACCTACCAACCCCTGTTGTCAATCACGCCACATTTCCATCCTAACAGGGTCCCGTCTGTCGCTATGTTTATTTATCCTCCGCATCTGTTGTGTATACAGGGTGTTCCGCAAGATCCCTCCCCACCCCCTCCCGGAGGAATATATTACACGCGCTCCGGGCGGCATGTGCACGGGGATGCTAATTTGTTTCTTTTTAATCCGGCGTTTAAGTTGGAGAGGTGGAGGAAGGGAAAGAGTGACAACCAAGTGCTTCTCAGTTTCACCTAAAGATCCACTTTACCATCTCCTGCTATAATTATATTTACGGGTTTCTACGTTGCCAATCTATAAATTTTCTTACATTGTTTGAAACAGTGATGACAATGTAGAATTAGCATAACAGTAAAATACCCCCGTCGCAGCAGACCTGCGTACTCAGCGAATTTCCAAATCAATAATTTAATATATGACAAGTTTTATAAAAATATGTCCATAAACATGAGAATTATTTGCCTATTCTCCATAAGATTAACATAGGAAAGAGTGTGCAGGTTAGCTGCTGTGAGAAACACTAAAAGAAGTCATTTCTACCATAAATAATTTTTATTTTAACATTTATACCAACTTTTATCAACATCTGTACATAAATAAAGGAGTTTGCCTATTATAATAATCCTTTTATTTCCAAAAAAAATCATATTTACAGCAAGAAACAATGATATAATAACAAAAACACCTTGTACAATGATATATTCCCTATATGATTAATATGGGAAAAGAGTATGCAGGTTTGCTGCCATGATAAACACATAAACTATGATTTTTAAGCATAAATGGATAGAATCTCAACTACATGAAGCTAAATATCAAGTTTTATCTAAAAATATTGATTAATATGGGAAATATTAATTTTTCCCTATCCTCCATAAGATTAACATTGGAGCCCCACAATACAACGTACTGTGTTTAGATTTTTTAATATGTCGGTAACCGTTGGAGATAGAGAAAAGGTTTAAGGAACTTAATTGTGTAGTTTTTTAAGCTGATTCCAATGGTGAAATATAAAATTATAAATTTTTAAAAATTGCATGTGAAAAACGCAAAAAACCCCGTTTTGGGGTACAAAACCCCCCCAAACTACCCGTTACCATTGACCGATATGTCTGGTTTACGAACTCGTCCGAGCATTTGTAGGAATACACGTCTCTATCAAATTTGGTCTCGATCGGACCATTTTTACGAGAGTTATCGTGCTAACAGACACACACACACACACACACACACACACACACACACACACATATATATATATATATATATATATATATATATATATATATATAAATTTTAACGACTATTGTTTTTGGACTCTGGGCACCTAAAGACGAAAAAATAACATGGTCCCGGGCTTAAGTCTTACCATGAGACCTACGGTAATAGCTTCTTCCCTATGGGAAATTCGCTAAAAGTCAGGTAAATATTAAATTATGAAGGTGAAACTCTTTAGAGTCTTCATCAGTTCCTCCTAGGTTGTTGAAATGTGTTTATACAGAGAATAAACAGACAATGGTGGATTAACATCTCGAAGTTGCGCTTTGTGTGTCGGACGATGCCGAAGAATAGGCGATGATAATCTAATTACTTTATATACTTAACATTAATACTTTACATTAATTATTTGTTCAATTTAAAATAAAATTTATTTTACCAAAAACAATGTAGGGCTTATAATGATCAATTTTCCCCTTTCAGAAACCAGAAATATAATAACTTAATACAAATTAAAAGCCACAAATTCTTGTTTTCCATCTACTTTTTCCATCACTGCAGGCTATCTAAATTTATGAAATGTTTACTTCAATTTATATCTACAAGTATGAAAACTATTGAACTGAAAGCTAAACAATTTAATAAACATGTTTTGTTTTAAATTAATTTAGTTTAATTTATATCCGTATTGTTCACCCACCGAAGATAGTTGTCAATTGATACGCAGAACACTATTATTTTCTGTGGAATTTTTTTGAATCAATCGTTTTGGGTGGAAGTCACTGGTTAAAAATTGACGTTTTTCTTTGTTCTTTGCCCAATTTCAGTTCAAACTCCTTTTCGGCTGTACACTTGCAGTTCAATGTTTTCTATTCAGCCCAAGAAAAACCTTCGCTCTATAACACCGAATATGTAATCTATTCAGAAATATGCATTGATTGACGAATTGAAGTGACTGGATTTTCGTCGTATAAGTGACGTACTATATTTAAATCTTTTAATATAAATGACGGGAAGAGTACACGGTCTTTCATGATGTAATCTTTCATGATATGGTAATTAAAAGAGCCTGAGGACAGCAACACAAAGTGGCTTAGGTTTAACTATAACCAAACGAATAATTTCCCAATTGCAGTGTTAAAGTTACCGGGAGTTAAATGTTCGGAGAATTAGCGGAGGCGGGCGCGGTGTTGCCGCCGCCGCCGCCGCCACCGCCGCTCGATTCGTTATCAATCGTAAACAATTTGCCGGTCTTTGTCATTAACTAGCAGCGCAATAATTCCGCTGTTAATACTGTCCGGGCCGCCGTTGCCGCAGGGACAATCGATTTGCAACGATATCCAATTTGAAACTGTAACGGATTCGATATTTTCTTTAAAATCAATTTAGGTTGTGTTTATGTTCCTCGTAAAATAAAATGAATTATAAGTGTCATGTACTTGAATAATTACTGTTTCATTTGGGGCTGCAATGGTGAAATTATTCTTGAAATAAAATAGATTCCTTTCAATCTTTTCATATGGTTTATAGTCAAATACGAATTGAGTAACGATGATCAAATTGGCAGTTATAAGGTATTAAAACCGTAACAATAAAAGAGACGCTACATTGTTACTAAGCTACATTGTTAGTTCGATGGCACATTTGTTTATCGTCTTAATTAATAATGTTCAATATTCAATATAACCTAAAATAACACTACCCTAACATTTGAAATCGTACAAAATTATTCTGATATCTGAGGGACATGAATTAATTAAAGAGGCAAATTAACCTGGGGAAAAAGCTCATTTTAGTCTTTTACTTTTCCCGCTTTACGGGATTATAATTTTTCTACATCCAGTTCCAATGATGTGGACTGTTATGTGTTTCCACTTGTTTTAATCGTCCTAACCACCTGGAGATTTGCTCAATTCATACAACTTTCACTATAAAACTTGACTATTCTAAAGTATATATTTTATAGTCTGTCACATTCTGAAAATAAAATTCGTATAACAAAACATATAAAGCGGAGTTTTCATATGGACTCTCTATCAATAAATATGTTTTAGTGGCTGTAAACGCAAAACGCTGGTCTATCAGATGACCAGAGCTCATCCCAGTATTTCCAACGTAAAATCATATGAGTTCCAAAACCTTTTTAACTAACAATTTTTCACAATAACCATTGGTATGGGTAATAACTGAATGACTCTCGTATACTCAATACACAATTATTATGCCATATTCTGCCATGGCTATGGGGCTATATGATATATGTTTATGCTATGAAATGTGGTATGTGTTATTTGTGCTATGGCCACGTAATGACAACCTAGAAGCCTACATATTTCATGTAATTCGCTTCATGTTCACAGCAACAAGTGCCTAAAATTGCTATAGAATTCGTTATTAGTCTTTTAATTCCTACCGTCAAGTTGAAATATTTGTATTTTGAAGGAAAATAAAGTTTATTTAGCCTACTGTGTTTTGTCATAAACAAAATATCTTAATAACAAAATTTGAAATAAACCCAATGAATTATCCATCTTATATGCTTCTTAAACGTTACAGATTATACCCAAATTTAAACAAAGACTTTCCAGTTATAGAATACATTTTCGTATTTATTTATTCGTCGCTCAGCGCCACAAATCTGAGGCCCAACAACGTGTACGTTTCTAATTAATTGCATTCGGCACAGCTCCGATAACTCCCACAATTACCAACTGTGATTGTTACCTTGCCCAATTAACCTCAATTACAGTATTATGGCGATGATTGTTGTAATTAATTAACGAGGCGTGCGTCCGATCGTTCTCCTCAGGGTGATATTCAACACTGGTCGTGTAAAACGACACAATCACAATAATTCTGCTTTTACGCACAGACTTGGTAGATTCAGCGTGTTCGCTATTTTTACTATCTCTCACCTCTACATTAGTAGTATATAGAGAAAGTATTTTTTTCGTCAAACTTTAGTTCAGTGAATATATTCGTTTTGGGTCCCCTGAACTCAAAAAATTAAATCTCAAGGTGACATGTATTGTCAAAGGTTTGTCCTCTGAATGACGAGATGTTTTCAGTTTTTGGATTTTTTTATTTTTAAGGGCTGTTCACTCTAAAACCCCATAAAAATGAAAAATCCAAATTAAAAAAGACTTTAAGGATTAACATTGTGTTTTTTATGGTAAGAAAGATAGAAAACAGTGCTTTATTACAAATTATCTATAAAATGTTAGCGATTAACAATATAATGTTTTGGCTACACTGACTATTGCAATAGTCTACAGGAATAACCGTTGACTAACATTCATGGTTTATAGTCATTAGGGTCCCAAACAATATGTCACTTCCCGCACGCCTGTAAAAATGATGGCTCAAAAGTTATTAGGATTAAAAATTTTAAAGGTTTTTTTAATTTTCCCAAAAATCAATAAATTTATAAAATAATGTGACTATCACCATTAAAACTAGCTCGAAAAGCTAAAGACGCTAGAATTGTCAATTATTTGTTTACGTCTAATGGTTCCAGATTTAAGTAAATTTTTGGCCTCTACCTACTAATTGTGAAAACACCGTACTTTGTGTTAGAGCGCCCAATGTTATACTTAAGGTAAATGCTAAAAAATGTGATTTTTTTTCTTATTTTATAAGTTCATTTCCATTTGTAAAATTTTAAATGGCCGCCATTTCGAAATTAAACATTTAATCGCATTGAAATTGTTGTCTAAATTGGGTTTTTACTATTTTAAGACACATACCAAGTTTTTGAATAATCGAATGAAAATTATCGATTAATCGATTAAAAATGGTAGATATCTTGCTAAGTATGCATTTTAAGACATGCCCCCACAGGACCTTTTTTTGCTTATTTTGAGCTAATAAACCACATCATAAAGTTTGGTGCCAGACTTAGCAGACATATTGTATGTAGTTCAAAACTGAGGTTTGAGAGCATGTTACTGTATTTTATATTCATAATGCGGGAGCCAGTTTAAAGTAAACAAAAACCTCCTCCAAAAATATAGAATAAAAATAAGTTTCATAACTGATAAGGTAAAAACTATAATTTCATTTATATAAAAGATGAACTAAGTTATCATCGGTTTTCCAAAGTAGCCATGTGGGTTGCCTTGACAGCGTTTATGTTTTACCTGCTACAATTTTTCCCATATAGTTACCATCGGACGGCTCGGCGATGCGATATTTTATCGCAATACCGCAATATCGCAGTATCGCAGTGTCACAGTATCGCACACGTCCCGGTCGCAGTAAAGACCGTCAGGTTTATCTCGCCATCGGTCGCTGCAGTTTTTGCCCCAAAGCAATTTCGCGGGCGCCGGATTGATCGCGATAAATCGTCCGCTGATATTCAACCGCCCCTAAAAACAATGGCGGATTTTCGCGCCCGCGCTCTTTTTACAAATAGGGTGTAATTGCTCCGACCCCCCCCCCCGCCACGACGGCGCCAAAAACTCCCCCCGCATCGATCGGGATATCAATTAGCCGTTTTATCCGGAACATAAATACTTGGCCTAATCCGCCACCTGCCAATACGTATCTGAGACGGGCGCTAGCGTGTCGGCTTTGACAGCGATTCCATTCTGGACAAATTGTTTCCCAAATCCGGTCGTCCCGGGCCGATATCACACTGGTGATGGTGATGGACTACGTGGAGGTGTGGAGGTGTTCTACCTAAGTACGGGAGCAAATTTACTGTAGAATGGATGATATGGCTCTATAACTACATGTTAGTGATTGTGACTGCTGGTTAGGAACATTAATAAATAGTTTATTGAAAAAGCAACTTAGTCGAGTATGAAACCTTCACAAAACAACTCACCAGTGGCGGGTTTAAATTACCTTTAAGTGCATACTGGGTAAAGGTCTTCATTATTATTTCATCACTGTGAACTAGTAGAAAATAATCTCATCGCGCAGCCTGACAGACGACCGAACGATGATATTAATTCCCCAATAAGAGTTTATTAAGAACCCAAAACTTTTGGAACTAGTGAATATTTTTACACATGTGGCAAATTAAGTTAAAAAGGTTTTATGGTTATTTTGTTTCTTTGACCTATTGATTTCATAAAAAGGTTGCGCCACTAATTTATTCAACCACAGAATTATTGAAACCTAATTTGTGGCATATTGTAATTGTTTTATTATTTTATGCTATAGAAGTTAAATTAAAGTTTTCAGAATACAGTTTTAAAAAGGAGAAATGTTAATAGATAAATATAGTTTATTTTAAACTTTACGGGCAGTATTTTAGCCTATTGATTTGGCTTGTATAAGTTGTTTTTCTTTGTCAAATCCCATTCATCGTTATATTATTCATCACACCTCTCAAAAGACTATGGCTGTGTTCTCCCGTAACATTTGAGGAAAAAAATATACTTTTGTAAGGATAGAGTGGAGGAGAAATTTTGTTTTATATTTTCTAAAAAACATTTATATATAGGCTTGTAGTCTAGTTCCTGAAATATATTTCTAAATATGTAGATAATTTTATTGAAAAATATATTAAACTAATTAAACTTGTGTTACAAACAACCGTAATTAAAACATAATGTTACTCTCAGCAATTACCGACGTCGACGATTTAATTCGCATGCAATCAAACTTAACTTTCATCATATTTTAATCAATATGTGAGTTTTCATTGCCATTAAGTTTCATCGACTTTATTTTTGTCTTTAAGTAAACAAACATTTTATAGTTAACCACATACTACTTTTATAAACAACTTACCATTAAAATATAAATATACCTACATATAAATTCTTAGCAAGAGTTTTTTTTTCAAATATCCTAGACAGTTTAAAGTTTTTTAACATAGACGTAAAAAATACATAAACCAAACTTTTCTTTTTCACCCTATCCACCTATAAACACCCTTAAAATACGTATCGATGACAAAGTTGAAGTCACTAAATCTGGGGGTTCCATCTATTGTTAATTTGGGGAAATCTGTCTTCGCTAAAAAGTAGCTTTCATTTAAGAATGCGATTTGTAGTTTTGTATATTTTTTATTAGACGATTACCAGTATTTCACGTAAATTTCTTTTTGTAAATTATCAAAAACCAATATTTTTACATCCATTTATAACACCACAATTTTTTGCCTAGTTTCCGTATATTACGATTATAGCTTTAGTTTGATTAAATGTATATTTTGCAACTCGTGGATTTATTTTGGCCTCTCTTGATAGGAAAGCTACAAATTAGCAGTCTTTGCGTTTGATGTTTGAAATAAGTAAATTAAAAAATAAAATATATTTTCAACATATATAGAAGAATTTAAAATTAGAGCGAACAAACAAAATATATGTAAACATGAAAAACAAGGAAGCAGCAAGGGTTGGTTGCAATAAAATGTGAATATTTGTCTGGCATTTGGGGAACTGCCGCCACGGCGGGTCCTCAATGCTCAACTGCTGAACCGTTTCGTCCTTAGTTTGGGGTTTGAATGTTTAAATTATGTTCATTCTGAAAACATGTCAGTCAAGTCGTATAAACTTTAATGACACTTATATACATAAAAAGTTCTTTTATTTTTGTTAACATTGAATTTGGATCATTTTCTTTTTGACACCGAAAATAAATACAAACATTTTTTATCATAAAATTACATTACTGTGTTGGATGGGAAAATACTAATGAACTTTTCAAAACTAAGAAATAAATCATCTGAATACTCGTGATTGTATAGGCTATTCAAATTTGAAATAAATAATAGATCTAATGATAAATGGTTTATGATAGATGTATTCAAAAGTTTAACATTAAAAGGAACAAAAAATGTAATAGTTAACAAAAATACGTTTTCGCAGCCCTGTAATACTTTTGAAATATTAATTGACGTCAACAATTATAGCAATATACTGTATATCCCTTAATTTTGGTGAATTTCCCATAGGGAAGAATCTTTAACCGTGGGTCTCATGGCAATACCTAGTCCCGGACCATGTTACTTTTTCGTTTTGAGGTTCCTAGAAGGCAAAAAATGTCCTTTAACTAATATATAAATGTATGTATGCGTGTGTCTGTGAACACAAAAACTTTCGTAAACATGGTCCGATCGAGACCAATTACATCTCTACCATTTGGTAGAGATATCTTTACTACTCGGGCGAGTTCGTAATAAAGAACGAAGTATTGTTCAATCGGATCGAGTAGTTTGTGAGACGTTCTGTACTTCAAAAATAATTTTTTTGCTTTTTCACATAATTTTTAACTTTTTTACCATTAGAATCAGTTAAAAACAACACAATTCAGTACTTTAAAGTTTTGCTCTATCTGTAATGGTTACCGAGATATTAAAAAGTCTAAACATAGTACTTGGTACTTTGCTCCAATGTTAATCTTAATATTTCACTTATCAATGTATATTTTTTATGAAACTTGGTATTTAGCTTCATGCGGTTGACATCCAACAATTTATGCTTAAAATCATAGTTTATGTGTTTATCAATGTAGCTAACCTGCATACTCTTTTTCCATGTTAATCCTATAGAAAATAGGCAAACTCCTTGGGGACAGATGTTGATAAAACGTGGTATAAGTGGTCAAAATAAAAATTGTTTAAGCTAAAATTGCCTGCCATCAGTGTTCCTCACAAGAGCAAACCTCCATGTTAATCTGAAGGAGAATATTCAAACTCTCTTATTTATTCCTAGATATTGATCAAACTTGTCATATATCATTATTGACATATTATTGTTATGGAAATTCGTTGAGTTTGCAGGTCTGCTGCTACGGGGGTATTTTAAAATTTGAATAAGATTATCAGTTAAAGTAATTCGTAATGGAGACATTATTTTTCGACACAAAAATCAAATAAACCGAATTACAGAGCAAAAAATGACTGAAGTTCACCTAAAAAGCCGTATTATGCACCCGTGTAAGAGCAATCACGCCCTGATAGCATCATCTCTAGCGAAGTCCTTCCAGCCGCAACAACGTCTCATCGCCTCGCCGCTAGAGTCGCTGGTGTAGGAGAAATGAGAACTTCCCCTAAAGCTAGCGTTGAAATAGACGAAAGGCTTTATTACAGATGGGTTGGGGGGTTGGTACACTTGCACGGACCCCATCCAGCGTGAGGGCTCATGTGGAGGGCAGCCCCACCCCCCGTCACGGCACAGATAAAGGGCTGTGTAAGACGTTTAACCGTGTCAACTATTTTGACTCATCCCTCTCTGACGAATGCAGTTGAAACTATTATCTCAAACTGTTGGTGCTGTTTAAATGGGATGGATCGAATCAGGGGGGGGGACAAAGGGATAGAGCTTATCCCTTCATCGGGTTCAATTTAGGGTTTACTAAAATCGTATTATAAGGTCATTTGGATGATTTTAAACTGCGTTAATTTGCAGCATTATTATAATGATAATTTTAATATAATAAGTAGATTTAAATCAGCATAATTTTAAAACCTACTGAATTTAGAATTGTTTATCTTCCCCTCATTTCTAAAAGTATTTTATTTTCATAGTTTTGAACTTTTAATCTACAGTTATTAGCCTATACTTTGTTGAATCCTTGCATTAAGGTTGTTTTAAAGTGCAAATTTAATCAAATCGTTTAAGACAGCCAAAGTAATATCGTTAAAAACCCGAATGTGAATGAGATTGTCGATGTTTAGGTAATGGTAAACTATAATAATAATGGTTGCACAGGCCTACTGATAACAGACAGGCCGTTATGATTAAGGTAGGCCTGATTGAGGTTTGGTTCTTTCTTTCAAACTTGGATTCACATATTACATTATTTCATATTAAATTAATAGGTCTACATTTAAATTAATGTATTGTATCTAATTTTATGTTAGATTATAAATTAATTTCATTTTATGTTCTTTAAGAGCTTGGCTTTTCTTTATAACTACTCAACTAATATCTCCTGCTTAAACAAATTTTTTAATTTTTTAACCATAAAAAGCTTTGACTTTCCCAATACCATTGACAATAATTAGGGTTCTCTACAAAAGTAATAATGTAAGTACAGAACTTCCCTTTGGAAAATAGCTCAGATCATGTACATGTCTAAAGGGAATGTTTTCAGTTCTTCTAAACAGTTGTCCTCGAGCCATAAAGCATATGACGTCCCTTCCTTTCAACTGCCCCTCATTCCCAGAGCTTAGACAAACCGATATCAAAACTACAAAAGATTATTTATGATGAGAGAATAACTCAAAGTATGACAACTTGTAGTAATCGTAGAGAATGACAAGCAGTGCCAGAGTAACCTGATTACTAAAGGAGGACATTCTTACCGATGGTTAAAATCCCACTCATTAATCTGATCTGGATACGGGGGACATCTGTAGATTGTAGGCAGATACAGTAACATCATCTATAATGATATCACTAGTTCGAAGAGACTTTGCCTCTGTGTATTTCCCACCTTCTTGATAATTTTATCAAAGTATTAGTTGTATCAATGACAGTATCATGTATGTATACTACAGAATGCCTACTCCCCTCGCAGACGACCAGATCCTCGTCGTTCCGCCCAGTGACCACAGATTGCGCTGCTCTCCCCTCTGCATTTAATTGATCAATTCATTACCATCTAAATGTTCCACTCCCGTCATTGTTTGTATCATCATTGTTCTGTTATTTCACTCACTAATCTCCCTTATCCCTAAGTCAATACAAGCAGACTGCGTCACCGCACCTTCTCTGCAGCACCCCTACAGCCAGCCTCCAGACCGGACAATAAATAAGCTTTTATATTAATAAGGATTTAGTAGAGAAAATTCTCAGATGTGTATTATTTGTGGTTTTAAAAATATTGAGTCAAGAATAATTTCACCAATTATTCCACGAGTATTGAAGCGTGTTTATAGATTAATTAAAAAAACAAATTGATTTATTCAGAGAATCCGAATTTAAAAATGCGTTTGAACGAACCCACAAAATTAATGGTAGTTTTAATAACCCTTCCATTTCACCCCCACAGTTTTCGATTTGATCACAAAAACAGTAGTTTGGGAGAGTTATTATTTCCGGAAACAGGAGTCCCAGAAAATAATTCGACGGTTATCCCAAATCCGAAGGTAAGGGTCGGCCATACTCCTAAAGGATTAAATTATACATGTTTGCTTCGCTATAAAGACTTTTACTGAGCGGCTCAGAGACATCATACAAATGTTTTTCGTGAAAACTGGCTAAATCTAAACGGACATACAGGGATTTTAACCTGTGACCTCTGGCTCCGACGTCCAAGACGCTAGCTACTAGATCCCAAAAATGTTCAAACAATACACGAAACGAATAATGTTTTCATCCCCATTAAAACCTAAGTTACATTGTAACAAAGCGCGCGAGTGTGCGGGGGCGTGCGCGTGCGGGCGTCGGCCACCCCAGGGGGCGTCGCGGTCGGACGGCGCCCTCGGGGGTCGGTAACTCCTCGGGCCAGCATTCATCACAATTAGTCATGTTTTTTTCTGGTCAGCTTAATCCGACCGATTTGAATGACGCTTCATTTTCATAAGTCCACACACTGGGTGTGTTTGATTCACGATTGGTCACATTTAAAAGGTTTTGAGAGTTTTGGAACAGAGAAGCGAATAATGAGGATTTTAGTATAATCAATTTCTCCGTGGGGTGGCGTTTACGGTTTGGGAGAATATGCGTTAAATAGGGTGTGTATTGATTTAAATTATTACTGAAGTTTTTTACCCCCAAAATATAATTAAAATCACAACAGCCAGCACGTTTCTAAAATTCCGTTTTGTTCCAAGCGTATGTTTTAATAATTAATTATAAATGGGATTATAAATAATAATTATAGTAAGCTTCCGAAAATATCTTTGGGAACAAACCATCTAGCTGCTTAGCCATGTTTTACTTTATCAGTACGGCTGACTTATTTACATTATTATAATTGTATTATAATATCAAATAATTGCTTGAAATAAATTTAATCTATGATATCCCTTTTTTAGAATATTCTAGAGGTGGTTCTGAAGGCTTTTAAAGTCAAAAACGTTCTTTGGGCACTTTCACATCGCAAGACTGCAAAGAACACCGATTAATCATGCCTGACAGTGATATAAGTCCACAATAATGACCTTAGGCTATCCAGGAATCAGTGAAATAATTTCTAAATTAATAAATAATAAAAATAATAGATAAAATTCTATTTGGGAGTCCAAAAGCAAGCAACGAAATATACTGCAAGAAGAAATTCCACATCGCTGATTATAATAATCACCGGAGCTTTTATATTTGAACTCTTGAAAGCATACAGTACTTGTTTTAATGTAAACCAGCGTCTACTATTTGTTTAACAATGTTTTCTTGTCAAATAAAACGTCAGTCGGCCCTTACGTCGTAATCTCGCTGTCAGAGTGACGATTGCGCCTCTGGCGGGTGAGGCAGTAATTAATGTGCGGCGCTCGCCGAGTGACCTGATGAAGGCCGGCGTTCCTTGTAATTCGAAACGTCTCCCGAGTGACGTGGACATAATGTGTTTCGGGGTTAAATGAAATCTTAATGACCCTATCACGAAGTTTACATAAGAGTAGCGCTTCCGACATTTTTACTTCATACTAATAACACCGAAGTGCTCCTTTCTTCTTAAAAATAACAATACTGGATGAGTAGTTTATTTTTATCTAAGAATATGTTTTGGTGCCATTTATAATCTAGCTACGGTCTATTTATATGTTTACTTGAAAGTGTTTTTTTCATACAATAGTTGTTTATCTAGCATACAAATTGAGAAAAAAGTCTTTTGACACACTAGACCTGGTTTCAGTCAACAAATTATTTAAAAGATCAAAGTTGATACATTTTAAATTAATTAGCACGAACTTCACTTCCTTATTCCCCACTACAAAAAAGTTTATCGGTTTGAGTTTAATATTGTTCCGGAAGTGAATAAAACTTGAATAAATGAATTTTTAGACTATTTCAACAGAACTGAAGACATAAAAACCAAAATATAAACTTAACATGTACAAAAAATAAGTTTTGCTAAAAGTGTTAAGGAAGGGGGATACAGTCATTCTTCTGTGTTGAATTCAAAATACAAATGTATAATTGTTTTATATTATACACACATGACACAAAGACCATAAAGTTTTACCTGTATATGATTACTATACTATGATGAAAATAGGCTACCTATTCTAGGAAACGGGTCTTTAGTTTAAACTTCTTGAATTTAACTCGCGCGTCCACAACGTCTCAAACCCAATCCCAATGGCATGGCAGCTGCGCTTCCGAATTCAGAAACATCTGTTATTTAAAGAGTCGAGACGTCTGAACAGTGACAGACAGAAGGAAGAATTGTCGACGCAACTTCTGTACAACTTCTTTCAACTTATCCCTCCGGCCGTATTAAATAAGTCAGCAGGAGAAGGAAGTGTGCCTCGTCAGTTATTCAAAAAGTTTCCAACTTTCCGGATAAGGAACGTTCCTGACATGGGAACGGCGGAACGGAGATGCGGGTTGACGCGTGAATCGGCGATGAACCTTCTCCGATATGCAAACTTGCTGCTTCAAACACGGTCCTGCTTTATGACGTCCGTACATCTGCTGTTTTTGACATTCCAAGTTTTATGTCTTTTTCAGCAAATCACTTACCCACGTAAAATGATCTACAGGGTCTCTCGTATGAGTATTAGAAAAGAGCAATGTTACTTGGTGCTCACAGAGTAATAATTATTAAGAGTGTTCTTACTATTGAATTTCAAGGGTCAAATACTCGTATAATTCCTACAAACCTTAATATTAAATTAGGATTCACAGATTACTTATACATGATATTGTCATCAGATTTATCAAAATTTGAGGTAAAAATTTAACTAATTAATGTCTGTTATTAATTAATTCTTAGTAAAGAATTGTGACCATTTTTATTCAAACCTTGTCGGTGGACGTCGTCCTGAGCAAAGTTTCTCAGCACAATTTTCTGATAGTTCGATACGGGACCAAGTTGTCTTTGTTCATTGGGCTATTAAATTAAATTATGATCGTAGCAAATAAATTAACACTCATCATAAGCCTATCAAACTTCAATAATTCGTTTGAACTTCATTCGTACGTAATCTTAAAATAGCTATTATTAATAGCAGTATAAAGTATAGTAGTATGACTGGGAACAGGTATTTTAGAATATACAAAAGATTGGAGATATTCTAATTTTTGCCGAGTTTTTATTTTTTGTATCAAATTAATTGTTTATTTACTCGTAGAAAAATAAACCTCGTAACAATAACATTTAGAGATTCGAAAATACAGTTAGAATATGAGCCTAATGAACCGCGATCCATGATCCCATTGTGGCGTGAGGTGACAGGTGGCGCTACTGGCGGCGGCGTTCGGTAGCATCTCACGCCGTCCTGTGGCGGAATTGAATGTTAGCGCGGCTCGTCACGCGAGAAGCGATTAAAACACAGCCGTAAACACAAACGATAATAGTCTGTCGGGTTTTTGTTTCGGGGTCGTGCGAAAGGTGGAATAACCCGTGTGATTGGTATCAGATACGGCCTTTTTGTGAGGATGTAATTAATGTCATGAAACCCATGTAGAAGAAGAAAAGATAGTTTTGATTAGAAATGAATTTTCTATTGCTAAGCTTTCATGATCAGGAGGGCATTTCTACCTCACACGATATCTACTCCAACTTCAACAATGGGCCACGCCCTATAGAGTAACATACTTTGATTCGTTAAATTTGCAGAAGTAAAAAGGCAAATTTGAATACAGTTGAGATGTTAGATTAGAGCTTAGGTCCGTTGGGAGTTTTATGATCAGGATACATATGATGTATTAATAAAAAAGATTACAATTGAGTACGAAAAATTGTCACAAGTATGTGTTAAAGATAATTGAAGAGTTTGGCAACATCAAACCATTATTAACCATACTTTAGTCAACACAACTCTCTCAAAATGCCGTCATCGCCATGGGTTGCCACGGGGCCGCTATGTGGTGAGATACCGTTGCCAGTCTAGAGTGACCAGGCTCGTTTATTTAGCCTACTGGCTCAGTGCGTTTACATCTGAGCTACCGCGCCAGTAACTTAAAATGTACATATACGAATATCTTATTTTTTATTAATTACTTTAACATTGAAACTAATTAAAAGTACCTCCTTCAAAAATATAATCATTGTTCGAGATATTATTATTGTATTATTATATTACTTCATTTATTTTTGTTGATAATTATATTTCTGTAGGACATACCTCATAACATTTTCTTCACATTTTAGAAATAAATAAATTCCTAGGATCCCAGCTAAATTTAAATAAACAGCAAGTAATTAATTCAATTGACTATAGATTTCTCATTGTTAACTGCTTTTTCGAAAGGTATACCTACATATAGAGGAGGTATACACTACCTATATAACATTACCTTCTAAACTAATATATATAAAAATTAAATATTTTACAAAACGCGTCACAAAAAGTGAACATACTCGAGATTCGTTCAATTAACTCTTACTGTGAGATAAGAACAATGCATGAATTTAATCGCAGACGTAGAGAGACGAGACGAAAGCAATTAAGGTGAATCAAGGTTATAACTCAGTAAGAAGGAGGCGGCAAGCGCGGCGAGGTCGGGTTAAATGGGGCTTCCACAAAGGTGTCAAACAGCTGGGTCGGTCAAAGGTAATTAGATAGGAGTTTAATGGAGGAGGCAGTACTAATAGCGTCTCAATTAGAGAGGAGACGTCGCGGTGCCAAAACCGACGTCGCGACGCGGCGACGATTTGTCAAAGTCCTCGGCCTGCACCGCGGGCTGAGTTATGGTGTATTGATGAGGTGACGGATGTGAGCATGTCAGCGGCCCTAGGGCATGTGGACCAGGCCCTAACTACAATGCTCAACGTTGGAACCATTTATGTACAGTTTTATATCACGGTTTAAGACATAATAAGGCACTAATAGTCTTGAACCATTGTTTAAAACACGTTCACTGCGGTTGGCACCGATCGGTTACCCTCCGAAATACTATTCAGAAGTCCTCGACTCTTCACCAGCGTTCTACGAGGGTATCAGTTGACTGTTGCCGCGTGGAGGGTATGTTCGCATTTTTTGCCATAAACCTTTCTTTGTTGACACATTAAGTATTATTTATGTATTATTCAGCGTCTAAATGACCTACACGTCACAGTCTTTTAGCAGCGAACGTGTTAAACAATTTTATGAATGGTAAATTGTGACGAAAGCTCCTATACACAGTATTATCATTGTTTCCCTATCGCACGTCCCATACCTCCATGTACTGTACCAGTGGCTAACCCTCGGACCGTTTCCAGACGAATGTTTCCTACGTTGAGGGTGTCGTTCACCGGGCTGAGGCCGGACCAGAGGTACGCCGTGCTCATGGACGTGGTGCCCGTGGACAACAAGCGCTACAGGTACACCTACCACAGGTCCTCGTGGCTGGTGGCAGGCAAGGCCGACCCTCCAGCGCCATGTCGCCTATACATGCACCCTGACTCGCCGTTCACCGGAGAACAGCTGCGCAAGCAGGTCGTCTCCTTCGAGAAGGTCAAGCTGACCAACAACGAGATGGACAAGAACGGCCATGTAAGTATTCCCATTTCTACTGGTCTAAAGCCATTCTTATAAACTGACCTGATCTTTATATGAACTGGTAATCTCGAATAATCTTCCTAGTTGAATTTCATACTTCCTAATATAGAAATCCCTATTCTGAGATATGGGAGTTTATTGTTTAGCTTAAATTAGTTTATATTATTTACAATAATTTCATAGTTTACCATGAAAAGAAATACACAGATGTTTTTTATCATGCTACTCCAAAACGCTGGGCATTCCCTATTCCAACCACAGAAGATACACATAGATTATAGATCATTATGTTTAAGTGATTGAACATAACAGATGTGAATATTTGATAAAAACTTGTATAGCTCATACCTATACACGGCTAGACCCATATACTTTACGTGGCAACCATGCGAAATCACTTAACATGCAATCAGCAGATACTGGCATTTACATCTATCTATGTATTTACCTTATAATTGAATATAAATAATAGTTCTACAATTTGATAAGTTTTTTTAGATATATCTGCGGAAGCCCAATTTGATAGTAGAAGACCTATTTTTCACTAGTTTTAAATTTGATGAATAAATTGTTTATGAACAATGTCATATACCATACAAACCGTAATCTCCATTACATAGCAACACTGTACAATGACGAATGTTCGCCCAGAGGATCCCTTATTGGGGTTCCCTGCCAGCACCCGTCGCTCGGCAGTTACTGGTCTCACCCCAGTCGTTTTTCAAACATCTCAGGCCACATGTAGATATCCAAAATGCATCCGGAAACCCTAAGGTGGAATCGTAACTCAAGTCAAAATACGGCAACTCCCAATCGTCCCCGCTGGGCATAAAATTTTACGGGCTCTCCATATGTATGACGAGGCAAATGCAATACGGCGGCCGGATAACCTACGACTCACATCTGAATCTACGGTCGTTTCACTGATATCAATAAATGTTGCTGGTCGGCATTTTCAGAGGTATCGGATTTAGAAACGTTCAGCGATCGTCCGTCTTTATGCAATCGGCCTCGTCAACTTTTACGATTACACATGACGTTTCTATTTCTTCTATTAAATGTTTACAAACGGCGCAGAATCGGTATTGTTCGGTCGACCGGGTTTACGTCATGTGATTGGTCATAATGTGGTTTATGGAAGGTTAAAATTATCGCATCTTATCGCTTCCATTACCACACAGCTGTGGTAATGGCTAGAGAGCTTTATGACAAAGTGAATGTCAGTCTTTAGACATACAGTATTACGCCACCAGTGCTTAAAACTATATATTGTTATATCAAATAACTATAAATTTGTATTTAGGTCCATTACAAACAAAACCTACATTTTACTTTATTTACCCTAGAAGGCTTTTCTATTTTTTGTTATGTCGATCCTAGTTTGCCTTAGGCTTACAAGTTCTTGCTCTATAATCATCCACATAAATACCTTCTTGGAAACTATAACCCTACATGGTCCAGACATAACTCAGCTTATTTGACAGCCATCATCCCATAATATAAACTCTGTTTATATTATATCTATATTTTCTTAACATAATCGTCTCCTTCATTATTCCTATAGGGCATGTTATCTTTCTCTTTACACATTATACTTCACCAAGGTGTACTTTTATTAAGTAAGTGCTCTATATTTATATGTTCTCTATAACCTGGTCTGTTTAAATTTTCCTGGTTATTAACGGCCAGGAATTGAAGGAAACGAAACGATATTGAACGAACTTCCTATGAGAAACAGAGGTACTACAATGGTCTTCATGACAAAACATGGGACCAAGTAGGCTATTTCTTCGTGTCGAGGTCCCCAGATACCGATGTATGTATATTCTGTGTGTACAGGTCCTTTCATACACCTGTCGCGTACTTCTTTGAACTGTCTAGTCAATCTCTTCACCATTGCATTTCTCAATCGTTTTAACCGTTACAAACCTTAGTTGACGATTATTTTACATACAGTTACATATAATAATTTAACATTAAGAAATGAATCACTGAAAAAATTAACAAGCTGCACCAGTGGCCGAATTTTAAATACACCAAGTCATTATTAACAAAATGTGACAGAATACACACCCCGAGCAAAGAGCTAAAATTGTATCTATTTGAAATCATCATATGTGTCATAATATCTTAACACTGAGATAATATAAACGAAAGATTTTCTACGTGTGACCTCTTCCAACTGATTCTGAGGTGGTTTCCACTAAACTAGAGAGGTACATATATGGTTTATACGCATAAGGTATATGGAGTATATACGCGTTTTAGCTTAGTCTAGGTCTGTATACTTTCATAGCTAGGACTACGCACTATAACACTGGCACTCACCTATATTACATGTAGTTGATTCCTAAACTTTCTTACTGTTCTTTTGCTTTCTTTCTTAACTTATACCTCCCCGATATGTGTTCCATCATCCTATGTTGTCGTCTGCCACCACCACCGCCACCGCTCACCCGCACCTCGTATGTTCTCAGCTGGTGCTCAACTCGATGCACAAGTACCAACCTCGGATCCACCTGGTCAAGCGCCACGAGGGGAGCGTCACGGCACCCATCGCCGACCTGGAGGCTGAGGAGTTCAAGACCTTCATCTACCCAGAGGCTGTCTTCACGGCGGTCACTGCCTACCAGAACCAGTTGGTCAGTATTTATACGTCTCTTTTGGAACCTTTAGTCATGTAAATTTAATCTCAAACTTGTTCTCAATCCAAATACATTAGACATTATTATATTTATCATAAGATAGAACATATAATATATTGGTATTTTATATTAAAGATCTCATATTTTTCGAAGAAAGAATGGTTAATCTTTTAGTATAAACTAGAAATGAAACTGGTCAGTTAGATTAATATTTCTCATTCACGATATTACTGGCCAAGAAACCGAACCACGCTCTCTGTTACCTGGTACGAAGCCTGGTAATTAAATTACAAGAGAAAGCCGGCCTGCAGCGCTCGTTTGAGAGTTTAAAAGAGTGTTTAAATCAATGTAGAAGAGACAGCGGTGCGGCGTTAGTGTCGCCAGATTATAGAATACTTGATGTGGGCCTAATGGGGCCGAGCATTAGCCTCAGTCGTGCAACATTACGCCACAAATAAATGTGTCGACTGATGCGGCTAGATAATTACCACCGCAGTGTTGCCACCACCCCGGTATTTTCGGACTCAATAACTACAGTGCTGCCACCACCACGGTATTTTCGGACTCAATAATTGACCTGACATTCCCCAATGATCAAAGGCTCGCGACACTGTTGATTCGAGAGAAACGGTTAGCCAAACTTAACGAATAATTTCATTTGTGTTTGTTAACACACAGCGTCGTCTCAGTTGAAGTGAAGTAAAATAAATCAACTTTGTTGAGAGAATCACAATGCATAAGTAATATGTTTTTCTCGGATGTGATGTAACTTTGTTTAATAAGCTAAAGGTAGACTCTAAGTTATTTTTTCATAAATTTATTATGTATTCATCACCAAACACCATATTGATAATCTTGTAATGTAATGTAAATTAATTTTTTGTAGTTAAAACTTAAAGCAGTGTTTGTAAATTTTAAGATTTATAAAATATTTCAATTGTTAAAACAAGAAAATCTAAAGAAAAACAAACGTTCTAAACACTTTACCAACTATAAGTGTAAAAATGTTATATAGCCTAAATAAAAACACTAAGCGAATAGTAAAATTCTATGATATTGTAATAAAATGCAAAATAATTCATAATCTAGGCCTAATTCGTGAAAAACTTAATCTTCCTTAGCTTTTTTAATCCAAACCCCGTGAGCTCACCAATCAACCAATAAAAATTTTATTTGTTCCCGTCCATTTTACTATATTAACTGTCAATAAAATATTTTAACTTTTAAATAAATCATTTATTTCAAACTAGGTAAATATATTAGAGAATTGAAGTTGAAAATACTTCCCCCGGCTTTCATCAAGAAACGCGTGCCAGAAACCTGATAATAATCACCTGTGTAAAGATCAAAGGATCTCAGTAAATTTGAATCAAATTCCGCTCCAATTAATCCTTCCAGTCGTAACAAGTTTATTCAAACGGTAAATCCGGCGGTGTTAATCCTAGGCGGAGGTGTGACTATAAAATGTCGGGTCGTGGTCGCCCCCCCGCCCCGCCACCTCCATCCCCTGGCATGTGATACGACACGACGGTGCCTCCGAATGCCAGGGTACGGTTAATCTGAGGGTATCGTAAATCGTGTTGTCTGTCCGTCTGTCAGAGGAGCTCGGTAAATCAGCCGCGCTCCCGCGGCCACGGCCTGACTCTAGGTGTTGGTGTCGTCTCCTCCCGGTAATGATCCGCATATGGCGGCCCGCGTCAACAGTTTTATACCTTTTTTGCTTTGGAGGCGTGGCTTGTGAAGGGATTGTTTATTGGGGTTATTTTTATTCGAGGAATGTGAGGATGAACGATATTTTATGATATTTAGTGTTTGAAATACTCAAAAAGAGTTGTTTCCTTTTCCAAAGAATTTGTCCTTGAAATATTATTTACCATACAAAAATGATAGTGTTCATAGTGACATATGTGTTATTATGTAATCCTTACAAAACTTCCTCGTGGCTTAGACATTTTCTATGCAGTTTGAATTCAAAACTACTTGTATATTTGTCAACACTAAATCACTGTTCAGTGTTTTGATCAAAACTCCTTTGAGGAGAGTAAAAATGTTTTAGGTGTTCTACCCCCCGGTAAAATCTGCCTCGGACTGATTAAAATTGTTAAGTTAGTTTTGATTAATTTTATTAAATTAACTGTGTTCAATGCACAGTAAAACGATTTGACAGGATAGGAATCCTTACTTAGGCTGGCCAGTCTCGACTCTTTAAAGAAATTTCGTTAGACCTCCAAGTTATAATGAATAAACCCCCTTTTCTTTAATAATAACCGAGTGCTATGGATATTTGGAAATGTTTTATTTATAATATTATAGCATGCCAGAGTAAGTTTAGGGAAGTCGGAACTTTGTATTTTCTCCACGATAAATTTAACACCTTTATGCACCTTTTCTGAAAAACCATAAAGGCTGCAGACCTATTTTTTGTTTGTTTGAAAATATGTTTTTGTCTTCAAACCGAGTGTAGGGTTTTGCAAAGTACATAATACTAGTAGTTTTAGTAGAGTTTAATTTTCCTATTTTTACTAGTTTTTATAAAATATAAAATATCATATAACACATTTTCGATAACACACATTAAAAATATACTTGGTTTGAAGCCCACAACATGTTGTGATCAGAATTTTAAAAAAATCATTGAGATATCTCTTGTATTTCCTGAGAAAAAGGTACATTTATAAGAAAATACTCATTTCACAGGAGATGCTTTTTAAGGCAGATAAATCAATGAATACAGCGCTTTACAAAAAAGGCTATAAAATTGTTTAGTGATCAGAATTTAATAAAAATGTCTTAAATTAAACAAAGGGTCCGACACCCATTCGATTTTCTATTCTCTATCATGTTTACTGTAAATTGCTAATACAGTTGATGTGATCTAAAACATGATTAGGCCCTATGTATACTTCCGAGCTAGGGTAGACTAATAGTTTGAAAGCGTAGTTCCTCTTATATTATTGTCTACGTTCATTTTTATATCTTTAGTGAGATAGAAGTGGTCAGTTATTTAAATATAAGGCACTTTTTAGTGTATATACTTTTCTATCCACTCCTAAGGTATTGTGTTCTACAACCTCAACTCACCTCATGTAGTCGTTAATAGAAATATAATAGAAATTTATCTCGGATTCCGACTAAATTTACATAAAATATTTAACATTTTATTTTATAAATTTTAACTTTAATCTACTGCACCGTACATCTCAATCAAATAATATCCTATTCGAGGTGAAACAAATATTTTTAATTTTATTTAGCATACATGTATCCAGCGAACCAATTCGCTTAAAATCTACCCATTAGAATGAATTATTTCATTCATAAAGTAAAAGCGAAATGAGCCTGATTCAATGACAGGAAGGCAGGCGTTGTACCAACAAGGCTGTAGGGCCGTGACGGGGAGGGAGCTAGCTATAAAACAAATACAAGGTGGCTGGAGGCGCGAAGATTATTTGTAGGGTCTCTTGTCAATTAAGGGCGGCCGTTGGTGGTCCCCATAAATCTTTGAGTGCATTCCGAACATCACTTCGGGACGCGCTGAGCCCTCAGATCCGAAACCTGACCTTTGGGATTTAAATTTTGTAAGATGTGGAAGTGTTTGGGAGCGTTCCTTTGTCTGCAGCACAGCGAGCTTTGTATTTGGTCAAGACACTCTACTTGTGTGTCATATAAATTGTCATATACAGCATATTTATTAAATAGTTTCATTTAAAGTAAATAAATAAAAGATCAAGTTAAGAAATAACCAGCGGTTCAAAAATCAAAACCATTAGTGACCAGGATAGAGAATGTATTCATACTGACTTTGCAGTTTTTAAATTGTAAATTTAATCATTTTTCGTATGCTCTCTATAAATTCTAATAAATATATGATAGTTTTTGTTGCTAAGCCATAAAATGTTTTCATAAACTATCCTCATAATTGAAGAGCGTTTATAAAATAGTATGATGTAAGTATTCAGTCTCCACGTTGATACAAAACATTTATGTGATTATAGTTTGCTACATTAATAAACCAAAACAATCTAACGCCAACATTTTAACGATATTTTTCATCATAAATGTTTGTTCGAAAGCATCTTCCACACTTTATAACATAATTATTTTATAATCACGAATGAATATTTCAATATAAAATTGAGTCTAAAAATTACACATTTGCAGTATAACGCATTTATAGTAATGAAGGAGAATTAATTGATTATATTGTTATCGGGAACTGTTTAAAGATTTGTACTAAGCCCATGTACCGTAGGCCCTCTCTCAACTTGGGACCTACATTCCCACGATTGCATTTATATAGTTTATTGATTTACGAACAGTTAACCCATCCTTTGTACTAGAAAGACTCGGTGTTAGTAATAAAGACGCTAACGAATATAACTAAATATTATTGAAAATAAAAAAAACGAATAAATAAAGAGGAAAAATACATTCTCAGCCTAATTATTTAGCATTAATTTTATATTAGAGATATTAGATAAATTTGAAAACGTGAATAGTTATTCAAATTTGGTTTATATTAGTTAAGATAACAGAATAATTAACATAAACAAACTAATAGTGATTCAAATGTAACAGCTGGTTATTTATTTCTGTTTAAACACTTTAATAGATCACATATTGCATTTTAGTTAAAATGTTGTTCATATCACTCAAAACTGTGGTTTTGAGAGCTCATTACTTGATTTTATCGAGCGGTGGTCAGTTTTCATTACACACTAAAAAGAATGAGAAATTTTTTTAGTAAAAAAGCACTCAAAGAAATTGTGATAGAACAACCAGATTGTGATACGAATTCCAAGTTGAGCTCTGAAAATTATTAATAAACTATTAATAGACCCCCGTAGAAGTAGATCTGCGTAGTTAGCGAAATTCTATTCAATTGTGAATTAAATAACATTATATCAACTATGCTTAATCATAGCCAAACATCAAATGGTATCACAGAATATCTATAAAATAAATACAGAAGCTATATCAATTTTCGTCTACTCCATAATAATGACATGAGGAAGTGGGTTTGCTGCCATGAGAAATATTAAAAATACAATCTTTACATAAATTTGTAGACCTTAACTAGATAATGCTGTATAACATGATTTACCAAAATTTATAAATAATAAGGAGGTTATCATTAGCTTATTCTTCATAAGAATAATACCCCCGTCGCAGCAGACCTGCGTACTCAGTGAATTTCCAAATCAATAACATAATAATAATAATATATGACTAGTTTGATCATTATCTGTCAATAAATATGAGTATTATTTGCCTACTCTCCATAGATTAACATGGGAAAGAGTATGCAGGTTTGCTGCTGTGAGGAACGCTGAAGTAGGTGTTTCTAGCATAAACAATTCATTTTTTGAGCATTTATATCAACTTTAATCAACATCGGTCCATAAATAAAGGAGTTTGCCTATTCACTATATGATTTTTATGGGAAAAGAGTATACAGGTTTGCTGCCATGATAAACACATAAACTATGATTTTTAAGTATAAATGGACAGATCTCAACCACATGAAGCTAAATATCAAGTTTTATCCAAAAATATTGATTAATATGGGAAATACTAATTTTTCCCTATACTCCATAAGATTAACATTGGAGCCCCTCAATACAACATACTGTGTTAAGAAAGAAAAACTTTTAGAAACTTAATTGTGTAGTTTTTTAAGCTGATTCCAATGGTGAAATATAAAATTATAAATTTTTAAAAATTACATGTGAAAAACGCAAAAAAAAACCATTTTGGGGTACAAAACCCCCCCAAACTACCCGTTCCCATTGACCGATATGTCTGGTTTACGAACTCGTCCGAGCATTTGTAGGAATACACGTTTCTACCAAATTTGGTCTCGATCAGACCATTTTTACGAGAGTTATCGTGTTCACAGACACACACACACACACACACACACACACACACACACACACACACACACACACACACACACACACACACACACACATATATATATATATATATATATATATATAAATTTTAACGACTATTGTTTTTGGACTCTGGGCACCTAAAGAAGAAAAAATAACATGGTCCAGGGCTTAAGTCTAGCCATGAGACCTACGGTAATAGCTTCTTCCCTATGGGAAATTCGCTAAAATGTGAAGTGAGTATGTAGGTTTGCTACCACGTGGAACAGAAGAAAATTCAGGAAAAAATTATTAGAACTTAACTATATGAAACTATATGTATGCCAAGTTTGATCAGAATATCTTAAATAATAAGGGAGATATTTTAACCTCTCTCTCGTAAGATTAACGTTGGAGCTCCAGATTCCAGTTTCGATATCTCAGTAACCACTGGGCATAGAATGTAGATTCAAACAAGTATCATTTAGCTGTAACAGCTGTTCTTTTTCTTTTATATTAAAAATTCATTAAATACCTATGGTAGTTTTTATGGGAACCTGTTACATGTTTTCCATCTTACAAATCGCCACCACCACCCCCCAGGGCTAAGACATATCCATGTCAAAAAATTGGCCCCGGGTGTTAGGTATTGCCAAAATAACCACGGTAATAGCTCTTTTTCCTTATAGAAATTTGCTAAACTAATATTTCTTTATTCATTGTTCTATTCATATTTTTTAACTGTTATTATTTATTATTATTATGCAACTTTATGCGTTGGGCTACTACTATCGTATTGGATACATAATAAATTATATTTCCAATTCATCCAGCTCAGTCAATAATATTACAATTGTCTCTAATTGTTTTAGTTTTGCACTCCAAGTGATGACTTTATTTCTAAATATACCGGCCTTTAAGTAATACGGTCAGAGTTCAAAGATACTTGTTCTAGTCCAGAACGATCGAACGACGTCAGCGGTTGTCCAAGTATGCGCTTGTTATCTTTTTCACACTTATAAAACGTATTAATGATTAATGGGACGGCTTAATATCTCGATAGGTTCATAGTTCAAGTGGTAGCTTTTTGCAACTCTCATATCGCGCGAGCTGTGCAGAGCCTGCTTGAGAAAGTGCTAAGAGCTTAGTGGAATATATCTTACACCAACACTCGGTGTGACAACTCAACAGACAACGTACAATAAAACATTTTAATGAAAATAATTAAGAAAAGATTAAAAATAATACTATCGGTACAAGCTCTGGTAGGATCTATAGAAACCTGTTTCAAATTTTCATCTTAGAAATTGCCTAACTATTATCTTAGCTATTCATTTCACTTTAATATCATTGTATAGCAACATGTCAGCTGGACACAGCTGACATGCCGCATCTATACACAGCATACCACTATATCTTAAATGAACATATTGTAGGCCACCTCCAATTAAAGTCATATAATTGTAGGATCTCGAGGTAGTTAATAAGTTATTCAACGTATCATTTATTCAATCAAAATAATAACAGGAATTTTAAAAGAGTATTTTTGGATATTCTTTTTCTATTTCACTTTCCAAAATTACAATGATAATGTTTTTCTCCTAATAACTTTGATAGGAAATAAATTTTTCCTAAGATGGCAACGATGTTTGTATTTTTTTCAAACCATTAATCCCGAAGTTTTAGAACCGTTTTCGATAAATAGTGCAAACATTAATAATATAGCTTAATTATATCATGGCTTATAGGATAAATTAATACCTCAGTCAACATATACAATATTACATAACAATACAACATTACAAATAGCACAACAATGTATAACATTACGTTTTTATACTTTATAGATATATCAAATAGTTTTTAAAGTAATTAATTAATCTGGATTAATCCTATAAATAAATATACTTATGTGATGGTTTGATCTATGATGATTGTTGTATTATATAGTAGGCAGTAGCCTACATAGGCTATGAGCGTCGAACACACGAAATGATATGTCCTGTGAGCGCCTCGGGCCTCTGACCCGTCCGTCATGACCGGAGGGTGGTCTAAGTGACTTACCTCACAGTCCGGGGAGGGTTGCCATGGAAGGGTTGTTGCGTGCACAGACAGACAGACAGCTTAGGGTCTACGGCGTTCTCGGGGGAAATTAGTCTTGATTTGAATCTCGTTCCGTTTACAACTTCAAAATCGCTAGCTAGAGGGGGGACTTGGCCTCGCGCGGGACTCGATGCATCACATTCGTTTCATCCACTATTCTGCATGTTACTGTATAGGAAATTGCCATTGTTATATGACCGGACACATTTTTTTATTGCACTGTTAAAGTTGAATTTCACCTGAACGCTCTATGGAAAAGCAGACCAAACCAAAAGTTCGATAAACAGCGATTATAGCAAAGGTTCATTATTAAATTGATAATTTGTTTAACTCGTTGACAATGTATGGAACGTTTAGTTTTATCCTTCAAACAACCAACAACAGGCCTGGTTATTACTGACCCTTGGGAAGAGTTTTTATTATAGGTAAATGTAATAGATTTGCATAGGTATTTATATGGAATTATGGAAATCAGCCCAAATAACTCTCCGGTAAGGTGACGTAATTACTTTAACGTTATAGTTTAAAAATTTTGCATGTTTTCTTGAAAACATACGATTTTTAACTAAAAGAGAAGAATGCGGTGGTAAAAATTACCTCAGAAGTGATTATACACACTAACATTACTTTGTCATATGTTATTATAAAAACTGCGAAAACTCACTATCACCAATAATGATTTTATAACAAATAATTAAAACAATATTTTAATAAAGATTAAAAGTTTTTATGTGTTTCTGTTGTGGTACTAGCTTTGCAACTACTGCAGAAATGACCCGTAGAAATGATAATTTTAAATACCGCGGTCGCCAATATTTCAACAAATCTTCAGAAATAATCGGCAAAAGAGACATAAAGAGAAAAGTAGTAGTGAATAGTTTTCGCCGACATCCACTGCCTCCTCGGTGACGATAGGTTTACGGTCAGTGAGCTATCATCGGCGAGTTTGTCAGTGTAGAGGCTGGACGCCCAGGCAGGCAATCTTGGAGCGGTGCCCACCCTGACAGTTGCCAACTTGACGACTGAAAAATCCTCATTAACATTGTTATGTTCCTAAAGCACACTTCGGACTCGTGAAGTACTGAGGCAGCGAATCAATCACACGATTGTACTGGAGAAGCTGCAAATTAATAAGAATGGTTAAAAATTCCAATAATTTTTTTGAAAAAAAAATCCGTAGAAATTAACTTATTTTCCCGAGAATACTAAATTACGAGGAAAAAGTAACCAACTTAAAATCGTTTATAGTTTTTCAAAGATTATTATTTACTACCTAACTTACTATTTTAGTACCCTTCATAAAAGTAGGCTTTTAAAACAGTGAACAACATAGTCGTGCTCTAATAGTAGTTTCTGCAACGACTGTATTAAGAATTCCTTAAAGCCACGAGTGAGATATTTACGAGAATACGAGCTAAGCGAGTGTTATAACTTACATCTACAATAAATAATACAATCGTTGCATACACTATTTTATCTACGACGAACAATATTCAGACTTTAAAAAACAAGAGTAGTATATTTTATTTATCTAAGACCATTGAAATATATTGGGTATCAAAAAATGATTGGTGTGTATTTGTTTATTCTTGGAGTAATCAGCGAATTACGTTGAAGTTTTTGGATCAAAACTCATATTTTGAGGTTAGCCACTAAACGCCACTAAACTTTATAGATAAATCAGATGATTTTGCATTTCATTTCATCTATAATGACATTAATTTCGTATAATGCTGAGCTCTGATTAGTCTAGAACCAGTATCGTTATGAAAAATCTGTATCGTTATGAACTCATAATGCAACGGTTTTTAATTTCCGTTTAATAATGAACCTCTTAATGATTTACCTTCAGTTTACTTTCAGTATCTTTGTTGGTACTTTTTGCAATGGTCGTAGATCAAATGTTTTTAGGCTATAACCAAAGAGTATTTTTATTTTTATTTGTTATGACGTAGAACTGTGCCACTGGAAACCCCGAAATTGGAACAATTCTTTTGGTCCTGTTGAGGGTGAAAATTGGCAGGCTTTTAAGCAGCAATCATTAAGGAAGTAAGGATTAAGAAGGGTCAACTTGGAGGCCTCGATAAGTGGGAACTGGCATTGTCGCCTAGCCAGATAGAAGCAAAACATTTGTATCACATAAAGGGAGGGTGAGAATAATACTGTCTCTGTGTCTGGCAGGGCTCGAAAACTCTTGTCGATCTGACCATTAAGATAAACTAAAATAAATTGGACTATTTAAGGAAATAAAATTTTGGCAAATAAAAATACACAAGAAGATAAAAATGTTTTATCAAAATCTTTATATTTTACTCGTCTATGCCGATTACTTCTAATGAGCTTTTTTTAACCTAAACTGCCTATCACCAGGGGACTAGTGCTTATGCGGTGAATGAAAGACAGCGAGGCGTGAGAAACTTTCTTTCACTATATAAACATTTGAGTACAACAGTATTTTTAGATTTTTTCACTTAGAATTTACTATCTGACAAAGATATAATTAGGTATGTAAATATCAGCTGCTATCGGTGTATGAGCATGAGCATGCAACGCGTCTGAGACACACGCTATCTGCACGCGATCGCGACGACCCCGTCAAGCGACTATGTCTAATTGTTTTTACAATTATCATCTTACAATGCCGTTATCTCGGGCTAATGAACGTGTGTATTTATAGGATCCGTTGGCAAGTCCACCAAGGAAAACATTGTTGACTTTGGTTTACAGAATGCGCATTCCTTAAAGGGAATCGAATGAAAATACGGTACAAATTTTTTTTATTATTGACAAACAATTTTTCCTGGTTCATCCCAAGTAATATAATGTGAAATTTATTGTTGTGAGATAAATATTAGCTGAGATATGAGAATTTCAGTAAAACGATGCACAGCCGAAATAGCTGATAATGGTGTACTCCAAGCTCTACATGTCGCAAAGTTTGCTGTCCCGTTTTTTTGACATAAACACTCATTTTTATCAGAAACTACAAAACATGTCGTAAAAAATGTTTTTTTGTTTATTTGTAAAGCTGTAGAGAATATTTTAACGTGGGCGTTCTCAAAAATATGAAAAATGTAATTTTTATATTACTTTTATTGAATATGTTTTAAGAAAAAATGCAGATTTTAAAATCATTCCCCTGATCATCAAACGACTTTTAAGGAGAGTATGAACTTCAACTTCATATATTTTAATGCATATATATATTTAAAGAATATTTTTTAAATTGAAGATCAGCCTGGATGTGTATGTAAATGTATTGTAATGTTTATTCTGTATAGTTGAACCCGAGTTTGTTACTACATGATGTAAAATTTTTATGAGAAATAAAGATTTATTATCATTATTATATTTCTCACGAATATTTTTATTATAAATTTACTACATAAATGAAATATTGAAGCAAATACAATATAAGATTTTCAATTAGGTTTACTATACGTTTCTACCTAATATTATATACAAATTGATTCCATTATTGTGTGAAGTAAATTAAAGAATAACATTTTAAATTTGAAACAAGTGACTAAGGAAAGGTTTACAAGTGGTTTGGTAAACTAGCTAGATTTGATTTTTGTGGACCTATGTACTAATTACATGTTATAATCACCAAACAGCTGTATAATCAATCCATCGAAGTTTATTATTATCAATCCAGAGAAGTTTTAAAAGATTTAAGGCGTTTTTATAATGTGAACTTGATTTAGAGCATAGGAAGTTTTGACAGCACGAAGACGAAAATGAGTTACAGTACAAAAGGTTAACTGAAAGTATACTATTTGTTTCAGATAACAAAGCTGAAGATAGACAGCAACCCGTTCGCCAAGGGGTTCAGGGACTCCTCTCGTCTGACGGACTTCGAAAGGTAAGGCTTCAATCCACCTTAGAAAGCTAGACCTCTCGTTGTTTCCCAACAATTGCAATGCTATTCCCTCTAACCGCAGTCTGTACTCCAGGGAGACGATGGAGACGATGCTGAACGAACAACACTTCTTCCGGTCGCCGCTGCTGGAGAACGGCAACCTGACGCTGGAGGAGAGAGCCATGTTCGCGGCGAGGTTCCAGCTGTCTCTGCGGGCGGCGGCAGCGGAGGTTGCGGCGGGGACGACGCCCTACCACGCCCTGGGCCCCATGTACGGTCTGTACGGCGCCAGCAGTAGCCAGAGCCCTCTGTGGAGCCAGTGGGCTTGCCTCGGCCCCACCCTCCTGGCCCAGCAGCAGCTAGCAGCCGCCAACCCCGCGCTCCTCAGGCCGCTGTACCCGCGGCTCGCCGTCAACAGGTTCGCGCCCTACGCCGTACCTCAGCACACCAAGCCGTCTCCAGGGTCTTCGCCCTCTCCGGACAGCGGACGTGAGGACGCGGGCAGCCCCCGGGGACTCGGTACTCCGCAGCCCTCGCCGACATCTCCCTTCGCCTCCGCTTCACCCAGTAGTCCGTGAACATTGTGTGTAGGCCTACTGTAGAGCAATACTATGTTTAAACCTTTGGATTGCTATACACAATGAGGAAGCTTATTATAATGTCTATTGGTTTGAATCATGTATGTCAAGTGTAAATAATGAAGATAAAAATTGTTACTTGTACATTGTCTAATCATAATTTATTTTTCCAAACAGCAAGTTCCATGAACCTATTCCGGGGTTACGTTTACATTCACATTCGTATGTGTTTATATATGGGGCTGGGGTACGATTTATTTGCTTATGAAAATAAGCAATGATCATACGGACCTACTGTCTCAGTTCCACCAAAAATAGTAAAATAGTAATTAGTTTATTTGTTAATTTTGATTTTGCTATAATTTTATAAGACACTAAAAACGATTGAAATCTATTATGAAATCTATAAAGGATTCTTTCCAATCTTGTCTAAAATGTGAAGATTTATCTTTCTTCAACATGAACTATACGGTTAATAGTCTCTCATACACAAGTGTAAAATGAAACATCAAACCTACCATCAAAAGTCTAGCAATCCATGGTTTTAATTTCTAATAGTGTGAAACACAAACATATTGAAAATCGCATGAAGGGCATTTTGTATTGTCAGTAGTTATAACGAGGCTTCGGCAGACTGCTTCCGTATTCACTTAGTGGCCGTGAAGTTCTGTCAATCCATGCGTGGTTATCATTCGATGTTGATAAGAAGACACTGTGCAAATAATTTGCAATCAACTTAGTGGAGGTGTAATTTGTGATATAACTATATATTTACCTTTGTAAATTAAACTAATGTAAATAGATGAACGCGATGGGCGATGTGTCGTGGATGGTTGTCTTGTAATATCGTTGAATAAGTAATAATTGCATTTTGGTTTCGTATTGTTCAGTGTATCAACGATTACATTTTCAAATTGCATGATCGGTTCATATGTAAGTATTTGTATTTGTCAAGATTCTAAGAAGAATTATCCTTTACGTTTCATATTCATTGGTATATTTTATTGGCCAACCGATCAATGTCCTTATTAAAATTTTACTTAAAAAAGTAGAAAAATCCCATATCATAGCTTTCTGTATGTAATGATTATAATCCAATAATACTACAGTATGACGGACTGTTTAGTATTTTAACACGAAATTACGTGTTGGCAAATTAACAGTCAAGTATTATACTATAAATAATAATTGATATTAATATAATTTGTTACATGATAACATATATAGCAGTAAATTGTATTTTTTAATATGTTAGATTCGAACCAACATTCGGTAACAAGCAATCTGTATTGTGTATAGTTAAAAAATAAGTATGTTTCTTGGTTGGATATTGTTTATTTGTAAATAATGTATATTTTAAGGGGATAATAGATACTGTTTGTTGCGCAATCCGTAGGTCAAACTGTTTACTTGATCCTTTTTTATTGTTAGCCTTATTTTAGTAAATACTTTAATTTATTTTAATGCAAAACATTTGATGCATTACAAAGATTCAATAAAGCCAACTTACTTATTGAAAATACAACTTTTTAATAATTAATTATTAATAAATAATTAAAATTAGGTGTAAGTATCTAAAATATATCAATATAAGTATTGTTTTGTCAATACTATAGCACCACTGTTGCTTCAACATTTTTAATAAAACTGTTCCTAATGTATGCCTTTAGTGGTATTTAATGTATAAAGCATAAATTAATATATCTTGTGAGATAACTGTATTATATTCTTTGTATGAATAGTAAGTTAAAAAGTATCATTCTATTACCACTTATTCAGTATTAAAGGAGAGTATTGTGAATAAACAGGACTGTTTCTGTGTATATTCCTTAAATCTAAAAACACTTCCTAGGTCACAGATCCAGGGAAAAGATATTTTTGAACTTTCCAGGTTTAAAGTTTAAATTTTCCTTGTGTATTGGAAAAGTTCAAAGTTGTTTTAAAATGTTTTAAACTAGCCTAACTATTTTTTTTAATTGTGTTGTTAAATAAAATGTATATTTTTTGGTAATTTTGAGTTAAATGAATTTGAATGTTTGAATTGTTTTGTAATGTTGGCTTGGATGCTTTATTGCATAATATGCTTAATTCTACTTAACCAAATTTGTTGTAGTTTAGTTAACCCATTACACTTAAAATGCGTGAGGACAATCAATAAACTCACTTACAATCAAACCAAGATAATTGTAATCTAAAAAGATAACTACTTTAGTAATGCTCAACCTTAAAGTAAGGAAACCAATAAGCTTTCAAGCATTTGTTTGATTTATTAAAATACGATTAGATAAACCAGGCAAATCAACGGAAAACAAAAAAATTTAAACAGGTTATAAAAAACTACAAAATTGTATTACTCATTACACGCGTGGTAATTCGTAATGATTCATTTTCGAAAATATTGTAAACTTTATTCGAATAGGTCTATGAAGGAGAAGAAGAAGAAATATAATAAATCCTCTTATAATAATGAAACGTAAAAACATCAAAACTTGCAGGTAGTGTATATATGAGTGGTACATAATTTATTTGTTTATTTTAAACTGTCGTTCAAATAAATTTAATTATTATTAATATTAGAGCTCATGTCAGGTAACATTTTAGAGCGTATAAATGTCTTGTAACGTTAATTACTATCTTGAACCAGAATTAAATATATACCACCACTTCAGTGTAAGTTTACCATCATTTAAAAAATTGGCAATCTTTACAATAACGTAATTTCACATTTTCAAACTCCTCAAAAATGAAAAACAACGGGATGTACCCGATTTAAAGTTTAATGTCAGTTATTTAGTTCAAATAATTTCAATGGTAGTACATTAAAATAGACATGTAAAATTACATCTGGAAAGACCTAAAAAATTTTTTTGCCGAAAGATATTAAACAAATTTAATACAACAACTCGTAATTATGTTATATTACGTTTTTGATTATTCCTACAACATTACATTTTCCTATAAACAATTATCAAAAAGGTTATACTTAAAAACATTAAATAAGGGAAACTTAAAACTCCAAAATATGGCGATAGGTAATTTAGTAGATTTTGTACTTTGCTCTGAAGTTCATACACTTTATATTGAAGATTTTGAAGACTATTAAGATTTAATGGCCCAGCTTAAATTAGCAATACTAGTATGAGGTAAGGCACACATTATGAGAAATTACAGTAACTTAATAATCCCTTATTAGTTTTATTTCATCATTTTGGACATTGTATCTTTCATTAAAATAATAAAACCCCCTTGCTATATTTGTTTATCACAATTACTGTTAAGAGAATAATAATGTGCTAATTAAATTAGATTATAATGGTTAGTCATTAATCCAATTGGTCATTTCAAGTATTAAATACCACTACAAAATATCAATATATTTTCAATAATTTATTACGAATGAAAAAATAAATTGATTAAGGATATTGGGTCTTCTATGTTAGATATAAAGTCGGAACATGCCATAAAAGACCCAGTTTATTTGTTTGTTGAATTTTGAAAAAATCTTTTTCGATTTTAAATTCGAGTAAAACTATTTAGATTGATAACTGCAAAGTACTACAATGTACCCTCTACAGCCAACTTAAATTGATGATATAATAACAAGAATGCTTATTCTGTACACAGTGTTTGAAAAAAGCTCATTTATTTATAAGACGTATTTTTGACTATGGCTTGAACTTGTGGTGGACACATGAGCTGTTCTAGTAACTATTCAGTTGTCATAATGGCAATCAAGTTTTATTTTCGTGCGTTAACCCACTACTTGAAATGTAACACGAATTGTGAATAGGGCCTAACTCATATTTTGTTCCGACGTTATTTTCCATTTATTATTTTTATTCCTTTATTTTATGCTAGCTTCTGGTGTACATAGTTACGCCATACAATCCCCAAAAACTCTTTGGAGTCTTTAACTTTTAGTTACATTCAGGCACATTTGAGGGTATTCCAAGGATTTATATGGTCTAAACAAAAACAAATTAGTGTTTGCAAGAAAAAGCTTTGATTTAAATGATATGAAAAGAATTAAATACTTTCATATGCTAACTGGCAAAGATATTTGCTGTAATATTTCAGTGAGAAATAGTAGCTTTGGGACAGCATGAATAAGATCAGTAAAAGTGAAGCAGCACGGGTACCAAGTGAGGGCAGATGGAGCGAGAGTGGCGCGCCCCACGGCGATGCCCGGCAACTCCTCCACGAGGGTGTCTTCGCCCACTCCTCTCGCCATCGGGCGCAAGATGCATTATTAAGATAGCTGAGAAATACGAGGGCAATTGGCGGCGATAAGGGGTAATGGTAGCGAGTTTGCACTCTATCGCGCGCGCCGGGTCCGGGGACCTATATGTCTCCGCGCGGGAACGCATTAAAGACGCACAGATCCCAGATACAGGCGGCTCCGATGGCCGTACCTCCAGTTGTTTGCAGTTTGGAGCCCTATCTCGCCGATTTATGGGTTATTGCGCTTTTGAGAACGTTTTATAAAGATCTCTGTCTCTGAATTTGGAATTTTGTTTTGAATGAAGATAATACTTTGCGGAAGATGAAGACTGTTGCGGGTAGCATTTCGTGGCGTTAGGAAATTGGTTCGACTGTATTTTTCTTTGTTTTTGTCAACACGAAACACGAATAAATAGTTACGGATACGTATCGTTTATGTATATTACGATATTTATATAAATTCATATAATTATATACGTTTTGGTATGAAACGAGCAGGTGGATCTCGCACCTCAGAGTTTTGATCCAAATTGTGGATGTTATCCGGTACAATTATAGCTCGAGTTATGCTTTTGTGTTGTCACTAAAGAAAATGGTGTCTTACTTGATAAGATATCTATAAGCAAAATTCTGCAAACCACATAATCGTTCAAAAAATAATCATCTCCATTCCAGGATAATCAGTTAAATAAACCCCAAAACTTTGAGAGGTGGGGATTAAGTTATGTCTTACCGGATTGATAAATGAGATGGATACAATTACAGTTTGTGAAGGTTAATTGAGAACTAAAGCAAGATTGTACACTGTTGTGTATTGTAAAACCGCTATAGTGGATTGGAGTTTGTGTTACCGCCGCAGGTAACACATAATGGAAACATGGCCGCCGCAGTCTATGAGCAAATAAAAACAAAATAACATTTTGTACCGATTAATGCTCATGATGTCTATTAAATTCAGAACACTATTTCTAATAATAAAAAACACCACTACTATTCATTCATTTCTTCATTGTAACGATTGACCACAGTTTTAGAATGTTCAATTTCCATATTATGGTATTAGAGATAATGAACGCTCAGATCACGTGTTTTGGTTTCCAGAAGATAAAGTTATAACTCAAATGTTTTAATACACCTTAGACACACAGAATAACTCGTGGAAGGACAAAATAAGTTAAGCAACACAAAATCATTGAAATATCATCGTGAAATTCTTTTAATTAGTGCAACATATCCACAATCATTGCGCAAGCTCCTGAAACTAATGTAGTGAATATTAAAATAAAACCCCACAAATAGCCTAAATTAATCATTGACGGAGAACGTTAATCGTCACAGGTTATTAATACTCAATAGTCTTTAAGCCATTTTAAAATGTAACTGGTCGAAACGGGATTACACATCCTGCAGTCAACAAAAGCTCTGTGTTTCTCACAGTCATCCGATGAAAATCGAGTTTCCCCACTGGCCATAAAGGAGACGAGGGATGTAAACGGGATTGCGACGGGGGAGTCAATGAAAATGATATCGCAACTAATTGAGGGCAAGCGCGCCCCGCTCAATAAATAATGTCTTCTAATTTGATGGAGTTGTACTCGTAAGAGGCGGCCGATATTGAATACATTACAGTCCCCGCGGGATCTCCCCACTTCAATCATATCTCCCTAAACTAGCCATCATTTTTGGCCGCTGTCACGCCACGTTATACGATTACCGCCCCATCACCGAAAACCGGGAAGTCGCTTTCCCAGGCGGTGGAAAATTGTCGGTCCCCCAGGAGCCACGCGGCGCGGCACGGCGTCGGCGATGATGCAGGCTAATCGAGTTGCGCTTCGACACGTCACTGACACAAAACCATGACCAGCTCTCAGACATGCTCACTGGCACTGCTGGCTAACATCTGTACTCCGAAATGAAGCAGACACGTAGAATATATTAATTAGTAATTAGTTCAGTACGGTATGCTAAATCATTACATTTCGTATAATTGTTGGACAACGACAATTACAGTACTTTGTTGCACGGTCATTGTGTATTCTAATACTCAAACTGTACTTTGAACATGTAAAACACAGAGTACAGTACTTTTGATATGGATATGTCTAAGCTCTGGGGGGGGGTTTGCAGATTTGTATAACGCAAAAGGTGTAGCGGAAGTGTTTGGATCTCATTTTCACAGAAACTATCAGAGCTATTACATTGAATTTTTGATTACAAGAACAGCCGTTTAGATGAACTGAAAAATATTCCCAATAGAAAAATATATATCCATGATCTAATCCATTTTCCACAGGAAAGTAAATACAAATATTGTTCATGAACTGAAAGCACGTTATCGCCCAAAAATGTTTTCTTAAACAATATCTTGAACGTGTGACATGTGAGATACTCTGATTAAATCCTGGTTTGGATTCGAGATCGAGTGGAGATAAGTTCTTTATTGGGTATGTAGACATAATTTTTCAACGTATATTCAAAGTCACTGTAGAATTAAAATATGATTATAATAGTAATTACAATTATTATGAACAAGTAATACTTCTTAATACACAAGACATGTATTATTCTCTAGTTTAGATTATTGTCTACACTATTGACTGCTGCAGTACTCCGCAAAGACCATCCTCATAATTAGACCAGTTCTTAATTTATAGACAGAAGTGGTTCGGATTCCGTGTTAATCTGTAGGCCCCTTAGATGCCATAGGCCTTTGGGAAACTAATTAAAAGTCCTGCCTACGGAACATGTTAGCTTTAGTAAGTAACAAGATTACAAGATCGCACCACAACCATCCTACACTCAGCTCTAAATACCTACCTGAGTAGGTCACCTGAAATGGTGAAATGGTGAAGATAATCTAATCTAATCTATGATAAAATAAAATATAAACAACATTAAAGTATTTACTATGGTTTTAAAATTGGATATTTATATTCACAATTAAATGAGAATTAAAGTGAATACATCAAATAATATTATAAAAAAATTATTATTTACTCCTCATCAAAAACACTGTACACTGTAAAATTCTTCATATTCAAGAATTTCCTTGTTCGGCAATCACGCTCATCCTTCGACGACAACGGCAGACTGTTGAATAATTCCATTGCTGAACATTTAAGGTGTTGTTTGAATGGCGAGGCACACCAAAACACGTTTCGGTTTACTCATGGAGTTTTATATCCATGGGTTGGAAGGAGGTATTGAAAATGAAGACAATTTTTTTAAGAAAGATAGTGTTTCGAGGACCTAAATTGAAGGAAAAGATAATATGTTGTATTTCCAAAAATATTTTGCAAGATGTTATCTGTGGTAATTGAAAGATGGTTCTCAGATCTTTCTTTCATAGCTTAGAACCCATTTTTGCTTTACAGCTTTCACTACCCTAAATGGGAACTGCATATACTATATAAGATTGAATAAAGTTAATTGTGTAAGCTAAAATAAGAATATTAGTGGAGACAAATCGAGAAACATTTGGAAAAATAGACCTTTTCTGAGCTTTTTCAAAAGTGACCTACATGTAAATAAAAAGAAAAGTTATCGTCTATGATATCCAGTTACCGTAAGTGAAACATTCCTGTCATTTACTTTAGATATAAAATACTTCACAAACCGAGGCCTCCCAATAACGGAATAACGAGTTGATTGGTTTGGTACAACCACTCGCCAACACAAACACAACTAACTTTAAGTTATAGACCTGATTTTAGCTTTGTCAAATAGAGAAAGGTTTACGAAACATACTTTCGATGACGGTTTTACTCATCTGTGTTATAGCAATTATAACTTGTAAAGCAATATAAGATTGAATAAGTTGGCTATTGGTATCATCATAGCTTTACAGAAACCTTACTCATTAAAAACAAATCAATAGGAAGGAAGTAATAGCTTTCAGGTTACACTGCTTTATGTAGGAGAGGAAAGAAAGAAGATTTGGCTAGCAGGGTGATTTATGCAATCCATCTGAACTGTTTAGGTGTAATATGCATGTACCCATGAACATGCATGTCTTTCTATGGCCACTTCTATTCAAGAATAGTATCCTATTTGCATAAGTGTTATCGCAATCTTAATAAAATCTAATACTTTCAGCCTAAGGTGGTCTACCCTGTGGCAAAAACAGCCACACCGCCACTTAATAACAATGATAAAATAGGGAACCGATTGTTGCATAGATTAAAATAGCAGTAAGAGGATTTTGAAAGAAAATAGTACGCGTGGTGATGTATACTCCACAGCCACTATGATGTGGCTGATGCTGAAGACCCCGAATGACTCTTGTCTAGTCTGATATAGTGTCCAGGACATCCTCAGACTTCTTTGTAACTAAATCCTCCCCTAGTTATCCCAGACTCCAGGATCCCGAGGAGCCCCTGTCAAAGGAGTATTACTGTCAGCTCGCGACTCCGAGGGTTGAGTTCATTAAACAGAAGCGTTTTGTCAGTTTACATCAATCTTCCCTTGGATGGGTGGGGGATGAGAAGCGGTTTTTGTTGACACGATCTAATGAGGCGAAGGAAGTGCTATCAGCTGACGCCTGCCTACCCAGGATTACCAACTTAATCGGATCAAACAGTCGTAGGACCACCCAAGACAGACAGGGCTGCCACTCACCCCGCTTGGACGGCTATTACCAACCTTCCTGATAACGTTGCCTACCTCTCCGATTGATATTCCATTAAAAGGTTCTGTATTGGATTAAAGCGAGCTCATAATGTTACCGTAACGCTTGGCAGATGGAATGCGAGACGGTCGTGAGCTTTCCGCGAGGCTGAGGTAAACGCCTCCGTCACATGGAGTCTCTCAGAGAAGTTAATTGTTGTTGATTACTCTTGTAATCTTAAAATAGGCATCTAGAGGGATGAAAGAGGACGCAAAAAGATTGTTTTATAGGCTATATATCACTCAAAATCAATTTTTAAATGATTATATGTTGAAGACAAACTACAACAACAACATGTACTTTTGTTTGTATGATATTTAATACTATCGAATAAGCAAACATTTAAAAAGAATTTAAGAATTTTGAGATATAAAATAGTTGTAGCAAATATCTATAAGAAATTAAGTTGTTGTCGTTGGTGGTACGGTAAGAGTTAGGCCCGGGACTATGTTGTGTGTGTGGGGGTGTATGTGTGTGAGCCCTTTAACTTATGTAAAAAAAGGTACGATCCTCAAGATATTTGGTAAATACGTGTAATAGAGTATTTATTTGGATGAGTAGACATGTAGTCTAATTGTGTGGTAATTTGAGTTATTCCCCCAAAAAGTTGTATTTACATTTTTCTCTCAATATATTAATATAATAAATTATTTGCTTAACAATAAATGTAGTTTGAAAAAGGACACTACAGGCATAGACTTACGCGGGGAATCATAGACTTAGGTTGATTAGGTACTGAGATATCGAAAGTTTTTAATAGGGATCCAATCGGGGATGCAATCGCGCGACATAAAAATCGTGCGACCGCATTTTTCTCGTTATTCCTGCATGTTTTCTCCCTGAAAATACATTGTTGCTCACCCATATAAATCAAGGGGGGGAAGAAAATAAATAATATATATTTAGGACTATTTTTATTGTCTGCTAAAACATGGAGGAATGACGAGAAAAATGCGGTCGCACGATTGTAATATCGCGTACATGAAGTCCTTCCTTTTAAATATTACATATTCCTTTGTTATCCTTATGAGGGGAAATTATACTGTATGGTTTTCTCCCATAAGAAATGGATTGAGTCAATCTGTCTGCGTTGTTTACCAAATGTGTCATCAAATTATTACAGAATTACAGGTTTGATATTGTCTGCTTTCTTCAGATTACCTTTTTGAAATGGCAACCTAACCAGGTATGTATTTAAAGTCAAGTATGAATGAGAAATGAGTATAAAATGATTGTGGTGCGATATTGTCGTCTTGTTAACAACTAAGGGTGACATGTTCCGAATACATTTTATTTTTATATAACATTTGATTTTTTTACAAACCACAGTGACAGCTTGGTATGAAAAGGACATGCAACACTGCATTTTACACACAGAGGAATGGAATATTATAACATAGAGCAAATAAAACATTTGTTTCAGCAAATTAGCAGTAAAACAGAACAGGAGTAATTTATATACAGAGTTAGATTATTTGAAACGCTTTAAACAACCTTTAAGAAAGTGTTATATACTATTCTATTCATTCGATATATTCTATTAACTGTATTTCATTATCAGCTGATTATTTTATTTTATTGTTTTTTGTTCAGTTGTTTTCACTAAAGCTAACAGAGGAAGGAAATATATATCAACGTACTGTACGGATTCAGCCTGGCCAAACTCTTACAACCCAACACCTATAAGGATTAAAATTGAGTTATCATACTGAAAGGGTGATAACGACCTCTTTAGGAGAGGGAAGAGCCTGGGTAAGGATGAGTTTTTCAAAGACCTCCGCTATGGTTGCTCGAAGGGCTATAGGTCGACAGTTTTGCACGTTAGAAAAAGGACCAGATTTGTGTATCAGGACAATATAACTCGTTTTGAGGATATCTGGAAATATCCCACAGTTCACCGACTCATTGAATAGGCTCTGGAGAAGGCTAGCAAAGAGGTGTCTATGCCTGGTAGATCAACTTCTACCAACTTGATTGCTCTTCAGTCTGACATCGTAAAAAAATGAGGGAAATGAAGGAGGACGATGTGCTATACTTGGATTTCTTAAAAGCCTTCGACTGGGTTTGTCATTGCCTCTTGATCAGGAAATTGGAATCTTGTGGAATTCACGGTCAGTTGTTGTTGTGGCTCACCAGTTATCTCCAGGATTGTCGACTCATCGTAAGACATGGCACTGACTCTTCAAGAATTTTTACCACTACGTCTGGAGTAATTCAAGGATCACATCTGGGACCAATCCTCTTCAATGTTTTCGCCAACTCATTAAATTCTCACCACCTTTTATTTGCTGATGATGTGAAGCTATATGCCACTATTTCATCACTCCAAGATTGTATATTGCTTCAACCTGACCTTCTGACCGTGGAGGACTGGACAATCTCTAATGGAATGAAGCTAAACATCAATAAATGCACCAGTATAATATTTCACAGGTTGACATCTCCAGTTTTGTTTGACTACCAGCTCAATGGCACGACTTTGAATAGAGTTAGTCTAGTGAAGGATCTTAGTGTCTTAATGTCTTCTTCCCTCTCTTCAGAGTCACGCTTTAACATGGCCTGCTCCAGGGCGAACAGGAGCCTGGGTTTCATTTCCCGCGTGTCACGACACCTTCACCAGCCAGAGACGTTGATACCTCTCTACAGTTCATTTGTTAGATCTCATCTTGAGTATTGTTCTGTGGTCTGGTCACCTCACAAGAGATTCTCCACCGACTAACTAAACTAGATCCAAACTCGTTTTCTCCGTCTTGCGGGTACCCGCATGGGTTATGGCCACCTGGGGGTTCCTGTTTCTGTTCAGCATCTCCCCCAGGATCTTTGCTTGCTGCCCCTGGAAATCAGGGGAGATACCTAAGATATTTTGTTTATTTTCAAGATCTTGAATGGTCACATCGACAGTCCTGGCCTTCTTAAGCGAGTCAACCTTCGTGTACCAGCGAACACAAGGTCCAGAGAGATGTTCGCCAGACTTCACCATGGTACATTGAAGACATCACCATGGTATGAACCGAATAGTACAATGGTCCGTGTCCAACTCCAGGCTAAAAGCTTCCACCTGGTGTCGACCTGTTCTGTACTACCATTCCTATTTTCAAAAGGAAGATGTTGGCCTACCACAATGCTCTTCACTCCTGGACCTTTAGAACATACCTCAGTTGTAGCTAAATAATTAATCCTTTTCTATGGCTAATTGTTGGTGTTGCTGTTATTAGGTTTTACCTATTATTGTTTATTTTTTACTCACCTCAAATGCTAGTCCCTGTTCATTATTTATTCTATTTATTTCTATTCAGGTATGTCATTTATATTTTTATACATTGTTATACTAAATTTAATTAGCTATAGCCTGCACTAGCTCTCTCTTTTTATTCACGTTAAACTTAGCTTTAAGATGCACTTTGATATTTATTTTTAGGCACGATATTAACTAGCTATTCCTGCTACATTGACTATGCATTTGCTTTTTTTTTCTTTTTCTTGCCATGCTTCTAGCCATAAGTTAGTATATTTAATTTCTATTGTATATTTTGGTATATTTCAAAATGTATTGTATTTTATGAAAATGGATTTTCCGTTAGTATATAATAAATGAATCTCAAATAGTAAAAAAATAAGGGGGTTTCAACTTTAACACGTTTAAAATGTTTTAAAACGCTTTGAACATGTTTTAAATGGCTACCTTTTTAGTTAGGGGTAAGATATCAACGTCGGATTGCGCCATTCTATTTCTTTTAAATGGTTTTTTAAAATGAGGGGTCAATCGACTTAGGACTTTATATTTGAAAACCTTGAACTATCTCCCACCTCCACTACCCCTAAAGGTACAAATTTTCAAAATAACAATCATCAATGGATCAATCAACTTCTCATATCGGAGAAGTTTACGGCACACCGATTTTGAATAAAAAAATAATAAAAAGTTAGGTGGGATGAAACTTACTTTTCAATCACCCTGTATACTATTTACCATGTAAACGAATGAAACACACGGGAGGATCGGACTCAGTCCACAAGCGTTTGGTCCACCGTCTTCCACCCTTGTCTGATGGGCGAGGAGGAAGGGGAGACGTCCTCAGACAGCATTCTGCATTCTTGAGGTAGATTGGTTATTGTAGTATAAATATAGTTCGGAGAGATTCTCCGTGCCCTTCATACTATTGCTTCCTCCCACAAAGACACGGTTAATCTATTATGTCCATTGGTCAAATACATTATCCTAAATAATTTTTTTTATTTTCTCCACCTACTTAATTTTAAAAGGTAAATAAAAATATATTTATAGTGGAATTTACAGAAAGAAAGCATGGCGGAATAACGTGGAAGCACGGTGAATCAATCGCACTGTGGACCGGTCGCATTGTCACCGACCACACTTGCACAATAAACAGTATGAACTCCCTACCATACATTAGCCATGTTCTATGATGTATGCCTAGAGCCTAGACAGTAGATTCTGACTGAGCCCGGTGATTTACTTAGACGGGTGAAGATGCGCATAACTTATCCGCGCAGGCGCACCGCACCGCGCAGGCCGAAGAACCAGTGACGTGTAGCGAACTGGCGATGCGTCATGCGCACAATACCACGTGACACTCGCTGCGGCTGCGCTATCCGGTGGATAAAGCCACTCAACAGATGTTAGTATAATGAAATGCCCGCTATACGTCAAGTGGGATGTCACTTGGCGGCCTTATAAAGGCTGTCACTCCAACGGTCGTTTAGGGTAAATGATTAGAATCCAAGGGACCGTATTGTACAGTTACGTAAGTAATATAGGGTGTACAATAAGGTGGTTTGGTTTTAGCATTTTTTGTGCTTCATTGAATGGAAAAATAAGTAAATCTATGAATACATTAACTCGTAAAAATGGTCCGATCGAGACCAAATTTGGTAGAGATGTGTAATCCTACAATTTACCCGGATTGGTTCGTAATTCAGATATATCGGATATCAGTACGGTTAGTTTGAGGGAAGAGCTGTACCCCAAAAATTCGGGATTACGTTTTTCATAATTAATTAATTAAAAAAAAATTTAAATTGTATCTTAATCATGAGAATTAGCTACAAAACTACAAAATTTAGTACTTTAGAGGTTTTCTCTATCTAACACAGTACGCTAAATTTTGTGGCTCTAATGTTAATCTTACGGAGGTTAAGGAAAACCTAATATTTCACCCCATATTATTTTCATATCTATATGTTTGAATGCTAATTTATACATAGCTTCATGTGGTTGAGATCTATCCCTTTATGCTTAAAAATCATTATATATAAGTGTATCATGGCATCTATCCTAAAAAGTCTTTTCCCATGTCAATCATATAGAGAATAGGTAAACAGATATTGATAAAACTAAGAGTTATCAACATCTTATCATGTTTTACCAAGGCTTGGTATATGGTAAAAATAAAACATGTTCAAGGTTCAAGGCCTACTTCCAGTGGTCTTAACATCACCAAACCAGCTTACTCTTCCCCATATTATTCTTATGGAGAATAGGCAAACTTTTATCTATTCACAGGTATTAATCAAACTTGCCATATAGGCTATTATTATTATTGTTGTCATCTTGTTGATTTTTAGGTTCGCTGAGTTCGCAGGACTGCTGTGACGGGGGTATTAATAATGTTAGCCTATTATACATTCATGTGAAGAACTTTATGATGTACTGGGTCTATGAGTAATATATAATATTATTAAATATTTAAATAACCTTAAATAAGTTAAACTGATTTTTGACAATATATAATCACTTATATGTATATATATATATTTGTAATAATTTTTTATAGTACACAAAATCAATCGTTTGGACCAAAGGCCACTAAAGTAATTATAGGTGCATAGCTAACACGCTATCGCTCCATACATGGTAATGTTTGGATTCTTAATTTTGATTGGCTAATGAAATACTGCGCTGCAGGATTATTGCGTCATTATCATTCTTTCCTCTGGTCGTCGGCAGAAACAAAATTTTTCGCATTTAGTTGCCACACACACAGAAACCACCTCTTCTTTATAATATTATAGATTTCACGGTAGTTTCACTGTTGACAATCCATTACCTGCATATTAATAAAGAAATTGGTGTGATAGGTTGGTTTTAATAAGTGCGTAGACACAACAGTTTTTGGTTTTAAACACGAGCAGATTTGTTCTTAATTTAATGTTGAATATACTACATTTAGAAAGATTACTAAAATAGTACTGTATTTTAATTTAGCGGACTGATTCTCAGATACAAAATATATTCGACAGATATGAAATAATGAAATAATTATTTATTTCTTCGATGATGGACACCCATATAAAACATGTAAACAATGTATTTAAAATTAACATAACGTTCTTCAGAATTATAAACTATAGCGTACTATGTTTAATAATGACATTTTTCAATTTATTACGTTATTGGTACTTGATCATTTTTAACAATTGAGGTTTTTTACTTTTTAATTGTAAATGCCTTTTTAATAGTTATTTCCTATCACACTGGATCGGTGGCATAATCTGTAATCCAGAGACTTGGAGGTCACGAATTGTGGATACTGTGTTATAAGCGATGGTCGGTGGATGTGCTATTTTCTGATGTGGATTAACGTCCGCAATATTAAATACTACATTAATCCACAAAGGCTATCCTGATTCCAGTGAATATTTGTGTATACTGGAGACATGTAGTGTGTCCAAATATAGTTCAACCAAATTAATAGGTGCCAGTGTAAAAAAATATTATATGTTATATAAAAATACTGCGCGACGTTCTGAAAGATCAAATAACAGATAAAGACTAGTATAATTTGTCAGTCAAATTGTTTATTATGTGTGTTATTATTGAACTGAGTAACATCATTGGATAATTATTTGAAATCAGTGTTAAAGAATAGGCGTTGACATTATCCCCATATAAATTATCTAAAAATCTAAATTTACTCAAAGAGCTCTTCATTAAGTCAGATTCATTCATTAATAAGCTTAGACTCTATTTATTAATTAAATGCTGTAACTTGTTTTTCTTTAGCTGTATCATGTATAAATAAAATTACTCACCCTCTCAAGCATTAGGCAATAAATGCCAATGCGTAAAATTTATATCAGAGTATTCATTTATCATGGATTAGTCAACGTGCAGGGCTAATAAATAATAAAAACAATTCAATCAAATTAATAGGCGCCAGGTTAAAAATAAATAAATAATAAAGTCTCAAAAGCTCTACCGAATGGCTGGTTGGCATCTGGCGTGACTAGCCAATGTGGTGAGTTCCTGGTTATAATTTAAAATAAATTCAGTCAAGGCTCCGGTCTACCCCTGCCGCGCGATCGAAATGCAAGGGTTTACAAAAAGCCGTTTTTCTCTTTTTTCCATTTTTCTCACTCACACGTCAAGAAACGTAGCAAGGAGAAAGAAGAAGTTATTGCACTGAAGCTTGGTTATAGAAAACTATATTTTCGTAGTGTGATTTTAATTTTTGTTTAGATTTAATATTTTACTTCTATTGACTAACTCATGATAGGGATTTCTATTACTTTCCAGGTTTAATTTTCGGACTGTCAATTTTAAACATTTCCACCTCCTCTCAAATACAGAAATACAATTTTTCAGTGACGCACACGTTTGCGATGCTTAAATATTCTGATTTTGATTCTGTCCTCAACCACGTGCAGAACAAAAACAGTAAACCTGAAATTGAGTACTGAAATAGGGGGGTTTCTAGAAATACGTTCGTCGTTCACCAGTTAAAAACACATTTTCCATTTTTAGATTCCAAGGAAACATCTATTATGTTTCATGATAATGGCTGAGAGTTCACACAAGGCTGGACTCACCGAATACAGTAATGTCTTCTTTTTCAAGTCAGGAAACTATCTCTTTCATTGTAATTATGCGGTAAACTTCAATATGAAGACAGTTGACTCAATTGTTATAAGCCACTAATTTAGGGGATAACCAACTAATATTTCGAGATATTGTAGTTGAAAAAGGCCAAATATAAAATATTCGTTTTTAATTCATGTAGCTTATATAAAACGCTCTGATAAATATTCTAAAGCCGGAAGTATAGATATCGTGTCAGAAAGAGCATATAATATACTTACAATCGGGTTACCAGCGGGTAATAAATTCAGGGTTGAGTGATAAGGGTTGGACATGTGGACAGGCGGTGTAGTACATGGCTTACAGCTGTGCTGATAAGGACCTCGCGTGTAGCCAACCTGCAACTAGGGCTTGCAACTTGTTAATGCAAAAGGGATTAACAAATTGCAGATCTGATAACTGTATAATATACGACTGCGTATAATCACTCCAAAATGACTTTTGCTTCAGAGCTGTAAAAAATTATTCAAATAAAAATATTAAGAGTTACTTAAATAACTTTTATTGTCAGCTTTATACTTCTGTCTCATTGAGCTAAACAAGTTTATACCTATTAGATTTCGTACTACTAAATACAAACTAGTGCGTATTTTAATTCTTAATGGCGTGGGGCTTTGTGTTTTGAAATTTTATTCAAATTTTCCTACCTAATTTGTTTAGTGGTTTTATACACTTGACGTAAAATGAAAAGTAAATCTTAAATGAATGGCGATTTTTGATTAGAGTTAACTTGGTGTTACGCTGAGTGAGAAGGTTTGATGCTATGATCAAATGATTGATGCTGTGATTCAATGAAATTTTCAAATGCGGTTAAAATGCTGTTCCTTTTATACTTTATGACAAACCTCAAAAGAGACCCGACAAAAACCACAATGGTCCTGAAGCCGCCGCAAAGTACATTGTAACCACAACTATAGAGCGTGGCCCTCGCTGGCAGGGTGATGGTGATGGAGCGGTGATGGCGGTCACAACACGGTGATGGATGATGGATGAGGGCAAACAAGGCAGCCATCAAGACGCCAATATGCATTCACATCAAATCGTTGTTATGATTATAATTTTAGAATTATAATATATTTTTCGTATAAATTAAATCATAACCTTATCATGTGCCAGTAATTATAAACAACTTGAAATTAGTATCGCTATTGAACCCAGAAAAACGTCAGAGTAAAAACATCATAGATATGGGAGCATTTCGTATACAATACAGTTTTTAAGGATGGGTTTTGGTTACCGGTGAATACATTGGATATATGGTTTAAAAAAGATTAAAATTTACGTTGTGCACAGGTACGAGTCTCACATACAAAATTAATACTGTAATAATTTAATTGGGATATCAATTGACTATTCTGTCAAACAAATCAGCTGATCTTTTTCAATAACAAAGCTACGTATCATTTAACTCATTACACTCATCATATTCACTCTTCACTTATTTTTATTCACCTTAAAATGCCTACCAGAGTGGATCGTTGTCTCACAAAAAAATAATAACGAATAATAGTATCCAAATCAGATAACATCCTTTATGAGATCTTTCCGGTAAAAATGGTGTAGACTGGTTGACGAACCGGCTAATACAATTATAGGGTTGACTATCGGGTGAGTTTCCCAAACCGGATGTATGGGGTGTGGGTTTGGCGAACAGTTAGATAATGCCCGGCTTGGGGCTTGGGTCGGAATACTAACACTTGCCGCATATGTTCAACCTTACTGCCTACCTCCCCCGTCCCCACACCGACCGACCGACACCCATTTGTTGACTAGTCTAACTCTAAAGAGATTACATCAAATTATCTGAGGTACCGGTACCGGTAATGCAATATAATACCTCCAATAGTTGGATTCGATGAGATTAATTCATTATCAGAGCAATATCTAACAAACACATATTCGAGAGTTTTAAAACCCAAAAATGAGAAATATACATTATTCGACTCCTAAAAGTAGCAGAAGAGTCTTAAGATGAGCAAAACAATTTTTAGATGCAACCAATAATATACATTCATTATTAATTTAATATTTACTTATTTTCATCAGTTGTGGTATATTAGGGTTAAGCTTTACGAATAAAATAATGTTAATTTATTAATAATATTAATTTTGTAAAAGTATTACCAGTGATGTCAGTGGAATAGATAAGACAGTTGAGGTTTAAAATAAGAATTATTTTACGAATTAATTTTTTTCGTCTAAACGATATGTTTTCTAACAATGACTTTGCTTATAGGCTACTGTTAACTTGTCATTAAAAACCTTTCGTTAACCTACCGTTAAATAGGTTCGACTTGAGGTTGTAAAACATACGGTAAGAAAAACATTTGTCAGTACCTGTCAAAATGTAAAAAAATGGCAATGCTGTTTCTATACTGAGAAGTCTCCTATTCCTGGTGCCAATAAGGGAATTCCCTTTCATTCAACTCTAGATGGTACCATACTACTACACCACAGTACACCAGCATCTTGGTCAATCTATAATGCCATATGTGTTAGTTATTGAGTATTCAGCTGATGTACCACAATGTTCATAATTATCTCCACGAGTCTCCATTTAGTAATATTACTTCCAATCAATATAGGCCGTACCTAAATATGGTCACTCACTGTATAATCTATCCTTTATGAAAAGACAAAGTATACGAACTTATGACACGTATGAAAATAAATGAAAGTATGAAGCTGTGCAGAAAAAAACACTTTATTATGAGTCTTATTAGTTCCTTGCTAAAGAAAATGCAAGGAATAATAATTTTCCTATTGTTAAATAGAACATCAGCATTCGAAAAGAGCCTGGTTTACAGAGGTTTGCCGTTTTTCAACAAACTTCCTCAATCGATGACAAAGCAAAGATTATTTAATCGAAACCAACAAAAACACTTTCTAACATGTATTACATAATACATTATTCGTTAACAGAATTATTGAACTTGTAGGTTGGTTTTTATTTTTATATTTAATGACTGGAATTTAAATTTTATAACTTTTATGTAATATCTAATAAACACTAATTATTGATTTTGACATGACATAATAATTGATTGACTATTAAATCAACGCAAATAAAAAATATACATATAGGTCTACCTTTAAAATTGTGGATTTTCCAATAAAATAGCAAATATTTCACAGAAATTAGAGAAAGCCTACTGGAATAAAGTCATTTGAAAATATTAAAATAACTCTCTATATAACACGAATCATATGATTATTCCAGGAGCATGAATGAAGTTAGGCCTTTTTTACCAGGAAGATAGGGCATTAGCGTTCGTAAGAACCCCGTTTTCAAAGGGAAATTTCTATCAAAAATCATTGATCAGACCTCTTGCAACCTTTTAACTGTTATTCGATTTCTACCTGTGTTGCTCTCAGTGTGTTGTTCGGATGTGACGTCGAGTATTTGTGGTGCCGGCCGCTACGAGGCGCCACTCGAGCCTGGTCCCGGGATCTGGTTACACCAGAGGACGCTATCAGCGGCTGTTATCTCCGCATAACTCGAGCTGCTTCGCCGGTGGAGAATATATCTTAATTGTCTGCACCAGCAGCGCACATTAGTTTGTTAAAATTTTGAATACAACTGATTCCTGGCGGTGTAACATATAATGACGATGACAAACAAGTTATGCAGAGTGTTAACTAACTACAGTACTGTACTCCCTAATCAACTATATGAGATGGAGAAAATAATTATTTATCATTTTCTTCATGAAAGTGAATATAATTTTTGTATCGCTGGGCTTACTACTATATTAGTAAAATATATTATATAATAGCTACATTATTACAAAAGTTGGAACGATTGGTAATTTAAAATTTAATTTTTACGTGCTCGTCCAGAGGTGAAATCTCTTTCGGTGTACAAGTTTCCATCTATAGTTAGTGAAACAATCAGTTTAATATTAGTGATCTTAAGAATATACTAATTAATTATTTTTTTGAGATAATATTAAGTAATGAAACTGTGAATGAAGTAATGAAAGGATATTTAGAGACGGATATTATGAATCACACGTTTAATTTCTATATGAATAACATTTGTTTTAAAATTCTTGGGATTCATTAAGTAGTATTTTAGGAGTGTATGTGGTAATTTTTCAGAAAATCTAAAAATGTATATAAGTAAAAGGGTAGAGCATGAATGGACAACTGGATAGAACAATCTTGTACGGCGGTATTCCCAGATGTTTGCATCGTTTTCACACATGTCCAGGATGCGCTAATGCGCCAAGCTGCCCCTAGAGGCGCATCGATCGCCGAGGACGACTGACGATGGACCTGCAGGACCATGGGTCGCCGCCACACCGAGCAGCTTGGACGGATCCCTTCACACCTCCCCTCGGCATGCTCAGTGCTCACTCTCACAATTAATTAATTACCTGTACACTCTATTATTCCCGTAATGGGATGGACGAACTCAGAAGAAACACATTTTTAAAGACTACGTTAGTCTCGTAATTTTTGCCTGTTTGGAAATATAAAAAAACTTTAACCAACAATTTATTTAACAAATATTAGTTTTTAAACTAAAAATAATATCCGCTACACTAATTATAAAATTAAATGAACAAAAGGTATAAAACATATGACGAGTGTTATTAATAAAACCCAGGCCTCCAGAATCGGACGCCGTTGAGGTAACAGCTTCACTTGAGCCGAGACGTCAATGTTACGAGCTACATATACAGAGTGAATCACGTAAGGTGTCCAATATTGATTCCAGACTAACCGTTGGTCCTACAATGATGAAATAAAATTCTTTCCCACTAAACCAACCTGAAGGTATAAATAAATATAACGTATAAGATAACGTAAAAATATTTTTAATTATTTTAAATACAGAGTGTTCCAGAAAATGAGGGTCACTAGTTCAAATCTCGGAAATATCAAGTACAAACATATAATATTTTATGCAACATATTAAATCTCTTGCTAATACAAACATTTTAGTGCAATCAGATTTTGAATATCTTGATTTGTTTCAAAATGGCGGCTCTTTTAGTTTAAAATATATCAAATTTTTTTTAACCCTGCATTTTTTATTCTACTCTGATTATACGATTGCATTCCTTATGAGCTAAACTTTATAACTAAACTAAGCTTAACTTTAATAGTATCTCAAAAACAATAATTAAAAGAAAATAGTTTTTGGAAATATGGACATAGTCAAAACTCAAAAATTTTAAATATCATCATTTGTCAAATAGCATATCAATTTAAAGGTTTTGCAAATCAAAGCAACTTACAAATTGAAACCGTATCCATATCTATTTTAGTTTTCGAATTATCAACAAAAAACTTGTTCCTCCCATAAGAAACGCATGTTAATTGTTTAACATGGAGTTAGATTTCCCTGTTGATTAAATTTAATTTAGACTGCAAGATCGTGCCACAATCTTCTTACACTCATTTCTCAATCATACTTGGCTGAAAATACTTAGCTGGGTAGGTCACCATTCGAAACGGTAATCTAATCTAATCTATCTACCTTTTACAGTTTTTATATTTAAAAATAATGAAATTAAGGACAGTATAGTAATTTACTATTTTATTTTTCCTTTTTTGAGTACCGTATATAATTAAACATTTTATTTTTCTTATCAGAATAAAAAACAGAAATCAAAACAAACATGAAAAATAAAAAAAAACCTTTCATATGTTCATAAAAACTTAATATTCAGAACAAGATAATTATAATACTTCTCCCCTTATTATTAGAGCCCGGCCCCGGCATGGTAGCAACACCATCACGGTAGTCCACGTGTTGTATACAATACAATAACAAGGATAACTTTACAGAAACCCTTTTAACACCTTTTACATTACAATCAAATGACATTACATTTACAGATATATTTAATAGGATTTGAAATACCCGAAGCGCTGATAAATGTTTTACTTTACTGGAATACGATTACTTTCACAGCTCTCAAAGAAATTATTAATCAAGATTGTAGTAAGATTTGTGTAAAAGTTTCAAAAACTTTATTCTTAAGCGTTGCTTTGTTTATACAGCATGATGAGAAAATACTATTGTAAATCTTCTTTAAGTCTATATGAAGTTATTTGGTTTAATCAAATAAATATTGTCCAACTACAGTACTCTTAGTAGCATACAATTCAATGTTCTCATGAAGCCAAAGTAACGATTCATGCAGCAACAAGACCAGCTTCACTTGTGACACCAACCAACAGTTATTGTTAATTATAACCCGTCATTCTCTCTTCGAACAACCCCTAGATGAACTTCCCCAGAGTCTCCAAATGAACCCTTTTTGTCGCCCAACGGAGTGGGTGTATAATCGAGCTCGCGCTGCTAATCGCCCAAATTTTGTCGCGCCCCCTCCACCCCCTCCCCCTCGGTCGTAATCATCCCCATGTCACTGCCCGAGTAGCGTCACTGCTACTGTTTAATCGAATTTCACATCGGGGAAAACATCGGATAAAAAACAAGTGTCACTATAATTGTGTAATGGGCCGGCTGACATGTGAAGTCAATCTTTCACGCGCGATTCATTTATTAATTTATTTAGTTTTTTAATTGTCCCACTGATAGAGTGACGTTTAGAGTCTGGACATTGGCATTCATTTCGTTAAAAGAGCCGGATTGGTAATTAAAATCATACAGATTGATGAATTTGTTTTAGTTAGCTCGTCAAAAATTGAAAATATTAATCAAAAATGTAATTATACTCAGCATTTTTTGTGGAAAATCCTATTAAAAGTTTAATAAGACAGTAAGTAATTCCTAAATCGGAGGACAACCAGTAAATTAAATATAAAGTTTTCAATCGTAAATATCAGTGTTTATGTGACTTGTATTCTACTTAGTAAAACTGAAATTATAATACAGTAAAGTATATGTATTAGATTCTATATAATTATTGTCTAAATAATATTTTTTCTGTTGTAATATTTTGATTTGAACATGATAATTTATTAAGTATCGAATTGAATACTAGGATAATTTATACTGTAGGTAATGTAAAGAATGTTTAATGAACATAACGAATACTTTTTCTCATTATGTATTTTATTTAACTCTCATAAGCTCAAAAACCCTTTTTGGAACGTGGCTCGAAATCTTCGAACATCAATGTCTAAAACTCAATCAGAAAAGCTAGATATTTTAGCGAATTTGTTCTACAGTAGGCCTACAATAGTGAATTATTCATACTCACTCACACAGTTGGTGCTTAGCTATAAGCACCAATTGTGTCCTTCAACCCAACGGGGTTTTCAATTATGGTGAATAATATTGAAGTTTTCGACTCAATTACCTTCCGGCCAAACTTCAATGTTAGGTGCTCGTGTTGTACGAGAAAAAATATATTTGAAAAAAGTTCTCTGTGGCGAGATATTTAAATCATCAGCAAAGTGCATAAAAATCTAATACTCTAAAACAAGGGCTGCCATTGCTAATTTTCTTCCTGATTAATTAATTAATTTCCTGAATTTATGATTTTTGTGTAATGCGGGGGTTCGTTTGAGTTTCATATGACGTATTGAGAAACGTAGTGTTGTCAAAATCCAGTGGTTCACGAGAAATTGATTGGAAAGGCTGAGAAAACCCGGCTTTCGTCATATAACCATTCAAAGTGTCCTTGCTATCCTTAAGGGCCTTTTTTGTAACCGCAGTTGATCAAACAGCTGATTCAGGATGGTTTTTTATATAAAATTCGAAAACAATAATTTTTAGGTTAGTTTGAAAGAGGCTTTTAAAGGAATATTTATATTTAGTTTAGTTTAATTTGCTACTTTCCTTGAAGTATGTCTAAGAAAAATTATTTAAAATATTTTATTGTTTGAATAAAATTTAATTTATTTTTAAGTTATGGCCAAGAACTAACCACATCGATTAGTCACGCCAGATGCCAACCAGCCAGTCGGTAGAGCTCTTGAGTCTTTTCTATTTAATTTTTACCCTGGCGCCTTTTAATTTGATTGAATTGTCTTTATTATTTATATTGCTTGCCCTGCACACTGACTAAGCCATGATAAATGAGTACTCTGATATAAATTATACAGACACTGACATTTATTTATAAATTACATTAGCCAATCAGAGGGTGGGTAATTTTATTTATACATGATACAGCTAAAGAAGAACAAGTTACACCATTTAAATAATGAAAAGAGTCTAAGCTTATTAATGAATGAATCTGACTTAATGAAGAGCTCTTCGAGTAAATTAAGCTTTAGATCATTTATTTACATGGGGGTAATGTCAACACCTATTTTTTAATAACGTTTTCAAATAATTATCCAATTCGACTGATGAATTATATTAGTCCTTATCTGTCATTTGAACTGTCGGAGTGTCGCTCGATCCAGTGTTGATATGTAATAAAGAGTTGCTCCCACGACGAAATCCTTCGACGACGATATCTCTCCCTGTCACGAACAATGGCTGCACAATCAAATTGCGTTCAATAAATTATTAACTTGAAATAATCATTGAACACCGAGCTCATCCTATAGTACTAAGCTCAAAGTCCATCTGCACCTAACTGTTGCTTGATGTACCAAGTAGTATATAGAAAATAGAATATACTGGGTAAACCACATAACTAACTATTTCCGCCGATGACCAGAGGAAGAATGAGCATGGCGCAATAATCCAGCAGCGCAGTATTTTATTAACCAATCAAAATTAAGGATTCCCAACATTACCATACATGGGGTGGTGGCGTGATCTAGCCATGAAACCAGAGTTACTTGATTGGCTTTTAGTCCAAACGATTGATTTTGTGTACTATAAAAAATTATTACAAACAATAAGTGATTATCTATTGTCAAAAATCAGTTTAACTTATTTAATCTTATTTAAATATTTAGTTGATTATCTATTACACAAAGGTCCACTACAAATTTTACAGAAAACCTTATGAATTATAGTTAAATTTAGTTTGGTTTATGAAGTATATTAAAACGTTTTTATTTAAACCATATAAACTGAGTTTTACTTTGAGTACAAAATACATGTGTATTAATTTAACTACTAACGTATCTAACACATGTTTTATTCTATCCGAGCAAGGCTCTGTCTCCCGGTACAGTACTATGAATATTAATATAGCCTAATAGTCACAAAAACCTTCACACTTCTTTATTGGTTATCATTTGGTGTTATTTATGACATAGATTATATCAAATTTGGTCATGGTACCTTTTTCTGTTGGAAACAAGTGTCTGCTATCGTGGTTTCGACAAGGTAAGATTAGATTATATTGCAAGAACTAAGCGTAGTACGGGTATTGTAAGATATCAAATATTCTGTAGGCTGGAGCAAAGGTGTCGCTTGTCGCCGGTCGGGAACCTAATTAAACGGCAATATCCGGTTTTTTCTCACCATGTAATTTAGAAATCGTCAAGCGCGTGTGGTCCGGCGAAATCGGTTTGGATTTATGGGTGTCGGAGGCAATGGGCCGGCACGGGGCGGCGCAGGCTCACGCTTTAATCTATTATTTGGCGGGAAAACACGCGTGTGGGTCCCGCGGGACCCGGGTTTGGCGGGAAACATACCACATCTGCGCGTTGGGAGTGACATGTATATCTGTGGAACCGCCCGACCAGGGGCGCTGCGAGCTGTGCGGCTGGGAATTGGTTACTGGAAGCAATGGGAAAAGGAGAAACTTAGTATATACTGAACTGTATATGGAGAAACTTAGTCCAGAGCCAGAAATTGATCGAAAGCTTAGAGGAATCTTATGAAAAAGTAGTCTGTTTCTACATAACGAAAAATCGATTGAGGAACTCGTTCGAGTTTCGTATGACGTATTGAGAAACGTAGTATTTCCAACGTACTGTACTCAAAACCCAGTGGTCATAGTCCTATTTTTTGTAAGATATAGTATAAACATAATCATAATGTAATTTATAATAGATTACTTTTTAGCTAAAAATTAGTACTGAAAATCTTTTTTTATATATTTTTCTATTCATAAGCATAATAATTAATTATCTCCCCCATACACTACAATAATGAACAAGTACCATCAATACCGAACAACCATCTTATTCCTGGTCCACCTCAATCGTCCCGCTGTTTTCAGTTCCCTCCTCCACACTCCACACTCCACACTCCACATTTCACATTCCACATTTCACATACCACATTCCACACTCCATATTCCACACTCCATATTCCAAACTCCACACTCCACACTCCACACTCACATTTCACATTCCACATTCCACACTCCATATTCCACACTCCATATTCCAAACTCCACACTCCACACAGGCACTCCTCGGACCTTGTTCCATTTATTGCTGTGCCCAATCGCCCTACGGCTCCCCATTGCTCCGACAATAATGCGTTTCTTGTGCTTGTTGTGTACGTTGTTCACTCATGATAGAATCATGAAACATTTTTTACTCTACATCCCTTTTAAATTAATTAATATTGAAGTAAATAGTAAGCTTATGTAATAGTTAATAGAGCTTTGTGTTAATTGGATGAAGTTGTTTACCTGAAATTAATGCTAGTTTTAAATTTAATTTACATTAGAAATACACTCATATTCAATGTAAACTGATTAGATACATCTAAATACTGTATTTAAATAACTTTTCCTGGTAATACATAATTATCAAAAGCCAGTTAGTTATTTAGATGCTTAGGACAAACCAATCGATATTCGTTACTAATTTTTCAATCGTTTTCATTTTTTGTTTCCAATTTTTCGTACTTCCATTTCCAGTATTCATGTATAAAATATCAATATCGCGGGCTTTATAAATATATTATAATTATAAATGGTCTATATTAATGGCTAAGAATTGTTCGTTTTATTTTTATATATTGATTATATATATTGCTTTATTCGCAGTTGATGGAATCTTAGTCCAGCATAAAATCTATAACATCGTTAAAGGCATAATGCAATTTTTGTCTAACACCGTGGTGTAAAATAAACATTTTAATTATCATCTATAGTTTAAAATAAATAAAGGAGGCCTATATTTATTCGCAGCTGTATAGTTCAAACAAAATCATTTGTATAACCTTTTCCGCAGCAGTAATCACTTGAAAAATGATTACAGATTTTTTATTCGTAAGCTATTGTTAGCAATAATTAATAAAACTAATAAGGTTAAGTAAAGGTTTATTCGCATCGCTTATTGTGATCAAAGGTTTGAATAGTTATTACAATTATTTAAAATATGCGGTTAAAAAAAGTGTATTATTAAACTAAATCTTTTATATATTATAAAAATAAAATAGTATTATGATGATTATAGAAGTGATTATAGAAAGATAGAAAGTTTCAGAAAGTTTTTTAGAAAAACACAGACACAGTTTTTTATGTTTTTTTTACCGAAAAGAAATCCGTAAAATGCGTTAGAAACATATGCACTATTTTCTAAAGATGTGAAAGGAACTGATCTTACGTCATACTGCTGCGACATTTTGACTTTCTCCTTCTATACGATAGTATGAGGAGAAAGTATTGTATTCGTCACAATTTTCGATTTTGAGTTTCTGGTGGATTTATCCATTTTAGTGCCCCCTGAATCGAAAAAATAACGTCACTACTTCAAATTTCGGTCTCGTAAATTGCCAACACCCCCCAGAGCTAAGAAATATCAAAATCAAAAGTGGTTTTTAGAGTGATGCCTGACTGTTTGTCTGTGGGGGGGACGTGCAGAAACCCGAGACTATTAGTCCGATTTAGTATGTAGATAAAAATCCATGGAATCTCGGACACTTTTTGTTTTGTTGAATTTTGCCCCTACAACCCCCCCCAAAAAAACCACCTAAAATGAAAATTTCTCAAAAAATACTCCAAAGATTAAAATAATATGATTTATAGTCCTCTGTGGGCTAAACAAAATGACTCCCTCCGCATTTCTTAAAACATCGGAGTTTAAAAATTATGGGCTTTTAAAAGAAAAAAAATAATTTTCCACAAAAACAATAAAAGTCAAGTAAATTTGACTACCAAAATTGAAACCAGCTTAAAAACCAAAGATATTATTATTTTTAGTTATTTGTCTACGCCTAACGATTATAGAGAAAAGTTCAATTTACTTCCCATGATTAATACAGTTTGTTGTCAGAGAGCGCGCAATGTTATTCTTATGGAGAACAATAAAAAATCAATTTTACAACCGTTTCTTTTTAAAATAAATTTTTAAGAGATATTTAGATACATTTTAAGAATATGATAGTTTTATTACAGATTGTCGTTTTTTAATTTACCTAAGGGAGAAAGCACGTGTCCACTGATACCGTTTAATACGTGCTTTGCGTGTTGTTCTTTCCCACAAATGAAAGAGCCTAGCAAAGGAAAAGAGTCAGCTGATGTTGAGGTCAGATGTTCGTCATTACAATGTTGAACAGATGAAAATATGTACATGTAATGGTAAGTTATCGATAATATCGAAAACGATAATTGATCATTAGTATCAATCGTTGAGTAGACAATCAGTTGATTGTTTAGAAGTGTCTTTTTCGTTCCTCGCTCAAATTACAACCTCGAGCTCGTATGAAAAATATCACTTAAACTCCTTGTAATGAAATTAGCTTATTTTGTACATCTAAGAATAAAAATGTAATTGAGTAGTAGGACATAGACCCTGAGAAAGTTATCACTATAGGACACCAACATTATAAGAACACTTGTCGACTCCGGGGGTGACTACACATCAATAATTGACTCCAAATTGGTGTAAAATTAGAGATCCTCCCTAATCCACCAGTTTATTGAGTCGTTCCGGGGTTGCGGGTGGGGGAGGAGGGTGGCGCGATTTATAGCGGGGTGTCGTTATCAGCTGTGATTAGTGGCGTTGGCGGGAAGTGATTCCGATTCTAGCGGGAGGGAAGTGCGACGCAGGCAACACCGCGATAGCCATCTGTCCACTTCGACGGCTCGGGTGTTGTTGCATTGGGAGTCGTCATGTCTGACATCAATTACCGGTCTCATACGTATTAAATTAATTTATTTAAGTTTATATATCTTCTATAAATACTACTGTGAATCAAAAGTAATTTAAATTTTCGGTATAAAAATAGTTAACCATGATTAGGTTTGGGAGTACACCATCTTTGTTTTGAGATTGAGTAAAAGGAGATAAATAAAATGAATAAACAAAAATTAAATATAGTCTGAAATAAAACCACCTTATGTAATTGAATATATTTACCGGCACGGCTGATCAGGGGTAACCGGCAGCAGGCGACGCCTGTCAGATCATGAGCTGTAACCTCTAGCTAGCCTGTGTGACTAATGCAGATAACGTACCTCGCTGTCTTTATTTCACTGAACAGGCCCTAGGCCTATGGTGATGCGCGGTTGATTTTTTTATTGAAAATATATCATTTTGTTCATAACGCCGTTCAATTGCCATAAGTTACTGTTGTTAACAATGTTCCACCTAAAGCCGATTTGTCGGCAAAGAAATTATTGAATATAAGGTATTAAGAACTAAATCTAATACACGTATCGTTAAGTGGGTGTATTGATTATTTAAATTATTATTTACGTATTCTGCTATAGTATATTTATAAAGTAACTACTTATATCAACTGTTAAAATGTATTTATTTTCGAATCCATACCAAGAAGATTTATGAAGTATATACTTTATGATTTATTAGCTAATTCGAGTTTTATGTCGTAATGTTCTACATGACCAGGTCATCAAACAGCTCGTCAACCGCATGTGACGTCATTAGATGAAGTAATGACTCATTCGCCACACCAACCGTGCGATACCAAGGACGCACGTCAACTATCCGTCAATTGGTCTATGTTTAAACGCATGTAGCCTAATCAAAAAATCTACTACTCCATCCCTCATAACCATTACCTCATACATTAACATAGTATACATTATAATCAATTTTATTAGCCCCAAACTATTTGTTATGACTTGTGTAATGGCTTACGTCTATCATAGTTCACATGGATGGTGTTGTCCACTAGATGTTTCGCTTGGACGGCATTTTCAAGTGGCGATGCAGGGACGTTCTATTTGTTAAGGCTAGTCATTAAATGAAACATACAGTACAACACACACACACACACACACACACACACACACACACACACACACACACACGCACACACACACACACATACCAATACATAAAAAACGAGTACGGTGAAGGCCTAGTTTTAGCGCGATAATGGTCATGGCTGGAGACGAAATAGTTTACCTTAGTTTAAGCACCATTTTACGTTGGTTTCAAGTACGCTATACTGAATATAAATACATTTAAATGTATACGGCTGACAAATTATAATATTATTTATCAGCCTGTACCCTGGTATTAATACACTCAAATTAGAATCTTTATAAGAAAATTGACAATATTTCATTTGAAATCACCAATCTTATGTGAAACTGTATAAAAATAAATATTATAAACAATAACTAGTTATCTTCATGTAATACTTATACAGTACTATATGTTTGAAAACAAAAAATCTTCAGATATTTCAATGAAACTATGGACATGCAATTAATATCTTTGTTTTCAAGTCTCATTATCATTTGACAGAAATGCATTATAATTATGGAACATCATTGTTATATTAAACAAAAAAACGTTTTTATAAACGTACTTCTGCAAATTTATAATTTCACATATATGAATATCCCATTTTCATTCATCTAACAGAGTTTTGTTTGAAAATGGCGTTGAAGATTTAATAGTTTTGCTTGTTTTGTTTATCTTTATAAATAATTAATATATAAAACGATTAAATCGAATTGATAACCTACACTTTACGCATAAATACAATGTTAAAAAATATTATCAAGAATAACAATGTCTCCGTTATTATTATCAATAACTATAATAAGTATAATAATTTTTATTAGACCTATAATTTGTATTTTTGGCGAGAGAGGCAGGAAAATACATATTACACATACAGGTGGCCAGCCAGTAGTGTGGGTATAGCCTAAAATGGGTCTATTCACTAAAAAACACTACTCTTTAGGATTCCAACCTGGAAATATTTATCACATTACATCAGGGTAGGCCTTTTTAAGCTCAGTTAAAGGATTTTGCCACTTCTCGGTCCAGATCGCCTTACTTCTGGAGGAGGACATCCTCCAGTAGGTCTCATCCATAATTACCTTAGAAAAGGTCGTTTCAACCGTGTAACACCGTAACAAGTTTTCGTATCTTTTTCAAGCGGGGTCTGACCCTATAGGAACAGCAGATGAAAGTATCCTCCGCATCGTCGGTAACGCCCGGGCAGTTGATGCAATCCGGTGAACCATCCACCCCGTGTACTGTCAGGACCTGCGTCAAGTAGTAGTCAACCTAGCCATGCCGCCATTCCGCCCATGTCCACTCCTCTGATGTCGTGCTCTCAGCTGCTGGAAGGTTGGGAGCGCTCTTAGATATAAAGCACACCCTTGTCAATATCGCCTTGCCTTGTCAAGGTAGAGGAAGGATATCCTTCCTCTACCTTGACAATGGCTAGACAGGGATGATTCCAGACAGTCCGACAGGCGAAGCATAGCCTGGCAGACGTTTGCAGATGTTCCTGGCAGGCAGACGCGCTCCGGGTGCGTATCTTGGCACTGCCGGTGCCAGATATCGCTACGATTTAACACAGTGTTCGGCGCCGACTTAATACACAGATGGGTACAGTCGTTTTCCTATCTGCCGATATCCGCAGCGACTCTACGTTGCAGCAAGCTGCGGGTTGAGCGTCTCGTTTCTAATTTCGTGCCATGCAGCGAGGTAGAAGTGTTGGTATAATTATTTTTGTCTGTTGTTCAGTTCGTTTCTAATGCTATTGTTCGTGTTCGTATTTTTTTGTGACTCCTCACACCTCCATGTCCAATCACGTTAAGAGTAAACGTCTGAGGACGAACAATTAATTGAGATAATTTCTGGGCATGAATTGTTGTGTAATGTTTGTACAACCCGGGCGAGGGTTATGCTGTAGGACCCCTTACTTGTTACTGAGAGCATCTGCTCACACTTCTGCTCCGTAAAGGAGTACGGACTGGACTGTTCACATTTAAAAGCGTCTTCTGTTGGACCTACGACCACCGACATATGCCAACAGTTGACTAAGATAAGATACCGACTTAGCAGTCTTGACCACCATGATCCACCATGATGACCACCATGACCACCATATCAGCTCAACGTTTCGTGCAGCGATGAGAGCTGCCTCGTCGTCGGCATCTCGGATCTACGGAGACAACTTTCCAGAAGTCCGTGCAGAGTATTGTACAAGCGCGGGGTGGCGTAATTTGTCTGGTTAATCTTTAGTATACGAGAATCGAAAGAATTATATCTTCTAATATTAATGTATGGGATTATCACACATAAAAATAAGTTATCTTTAAATATATGAATGTTTAAACAATAATTTTGCAGCCTTATTATAGGACATTTTCTTTTAAATCTCTTTTAATCCCTTCTATAAAAACACAGGAACAGATTTCAAGGAAGGAACTCAATATATATTCAAAACACTTATTGGCTTCATTCATTATCTTCTCAAGGTAGGGGTGAATTTTGATCAGGGAATTAATCATAATTAATTGAAAAAAACCATGTCAGCTCATTGTTGTCAGTTAGACATTGATTGTTTTAGAGCTGGGACGTTTCCTTAGTCACCAGATGATCCTGCTTGCGGAGTGATCCGAAATCACTGAAACAGCAGCAGTGTTGGGGCTACAAACGACATTCTAACTAGAGGGGGTGGGTCCGGATAGACCTAGTTAGGACTAATCAAGCCCACGTGTTGTGCGGGAGCTCTCTACGGCTAATCAGGCACTAACACCACCCTCGATAGTGACTTGTCCCTGGGGATCATCCCCGCGCACGTCCCCGCCAGTATCTGGCCTGCAAACATTGTATAATGCGGACTCTTTACTTCTGTGGCATCATAAAACAAGGTGGTCATGCATCTTCAACCGCAGCATTTCTCAGTCAAAAATCAAAACCAATAAAATGTTTATGACATCGATAACATCAATAACACAATCATATTCCACTGATTTCTCATTCATACTTGGCTTAAAATACGTACCTGGGTAGGCCGCCATTTCAAACTTTAATCTAACCTAATCCAACATATTTTTGGATAAAACTCTTATCTATTCTTATCTTTAGCAAGGCGTTGCCATTTCAGTTAAAAGTATAAGTAAGTAAGAAATAACGACTGCGTACTTGTTTATAATAAATGTTTAGACATTATTTCTAATGATCGCAATTGTTAAAGTACATTAAAAAATCTGAAAATACAATGGGCAAAGGTATAAATATAAAAGTATCTAAAAAAATCGAAAATGCACCATGTTATGTTTAAATTTGCATGTCTTTCCTTACAGTGGAGTTTAAACTTGCGACATCACGAGTCGAGACATAATGAGTAAAGAAAAAATTAAAATGTCGGCGTCGGTAGCCGGTCTGTCTGTCTCCACTAATCAGCTTTACAGCACTCGCCTCCCGGTCGTTACATGAAGGTACGTGACTGCACAAAGTGTGGGACGCCGCCAATGGTGGGGGAGATCACTGGTGCAGACGACGTTCGACACGTGTGATGCGAGACAAGCACCGAATGATCAAATGAGCGAGAGTGGCTACTCAATATAGCTATAAGGTGGCATAATGTTCAAGTGGTGCAGACGACGTTCTACACGTGTGGTGCGAGACAAGCACCGAATGATCAAATGAGCGAGAGTGGCTACTCAATATAGCTATAAGGTGGCATAATGTTCAAGTGGTGAAGACGACGTTCTACACGTGTGGTGCGAGACAAGCACCGAATGATCAAATGAGCGAGAGTGGCTACTCAATATAGCTATGGGGTGGTATAGTGTTCAAGTAGTGCAGACGACGTTTGAAACGTGTGATATGAGACAATCACCGAATGATCAAATGAGCGAGAGTGGCTACTCAATATAGCTATGGGGTGGTATAGTGTTCAAGTAGTGCAGACGACGTTTGAAACGTGTGATATGAGAGACAAGACGAATGATCAAAACAAATTCGAAAGTAGTTGTCATACTCATTTGATCATTTGGTACTTGTCCTGCACCAGACGTTTTTAACGTTGCCGAACTACATGATCATTATTTCTACACCGTAGCAATGTTGAATAGCGACTCTCGTTTGATCATTTGGGGCTTGTCTTGCACTAGACGTATCGAACGTCACCATACTACATGAACATTTTCTCTTCACCGTAGCAAACTTAAATAGCGACTCTCATTTAATCATTTGGTGCTTGTCTTACTCCAGACGTATCGAACGTCACCGTATTACATGAACATTATCTCTACACCGTAGCAATGTTGAATAGCGACTCTCATTTAATCATTTGGTGCTTGTCTTACACCAGAGGTGTCGAACGTCACTGATCTGTATGATCATTATCTCTACACTGTAGCAATGTTGAGTAGCGATTCTCATTTGATCATTTGGTGCTTGTCCTGCACCAGACGTTTTTAACGTTGCCGAACTACATGATCATTATTTCTACACCGTAGCAATGTTGAATAGCGACTCTCATTTGATCATTTGGTGTTTGTCTTGCACCAGACGTATCGAACGTCACCATACTACATGAACATTATCTCTACACCGTAGCAATGTTGAATAGCGACTCTCATTTAATCATTTGGTGCTTGTCTTACACCAGAGGTGTCGAACGTCGCTGATCTGTATGATCATTATCTCTACACCGTAGCAATGTTGAATAGCGACTCTCATTTAATCATTTGGTGCTTGTCTTACTCCAGACGTATCGAACGTCACCGTATTACATGAACATTATCTCTACACCGTAGCAATGTTGAATAGCGACTCTCATTTAATCATTTGGTGCTTGTCTTACACCAGAGGTATCGAACCTCTCTGATCTGTATGATCATTATCTCTACACCGTAGCAATGTTGAATAGCGACTCTCATTTAATCATTTGGTGCTTGTCTTACACCAGAGGTATCGAACCTCTCTGATCTGTATGATCATTATCTCTACACCGTAGCAATGTTGAATAGCGACTCTCATTTAATCATTTGATGCTTTTCCTACACCAGGCGTATCGAACGTTGCCGAACTGCATGATCATTATCTCTACACCGTATTCCTTTTCCATAAGTTGGTTTAAAAGCTTGGCACCTTAATGTCATGATAATATGGTAAATTGTGTAGCTTCTTTCATTCTAGTTTAAAAACAAACAGTATGGTGAACTAGCTCGTAATATCTCCCTTTAAGTTAAACTAAAAAGCAAATATTGAGTAAAACTATTGAAATCTGCAATGCTTGTTGATAATATTTAATATGGACGTTTCGTAAAATGGTCATCTAATTTAATACGTAACAGGTTGTCTCTTACGAAAAGTTTAAACTATTTGGTATGGTGGCTAAACTAAAAATAACAAATTTTGAATGGGTTTTATTGGGTATTTGACATTTTAATAGATACTAAGATTTATCAAGAGGTCGTGTAATAAGGAATAAATTTATTTCAGACAACCTCCGTAAGGATAACATTAAAGGAATACTGGGTTTATCGTGGACAATAAATTTAACTATTCTCTGGAGCCAGTTTAAAATACTGGATGAGTTTAGTGGGTACAACATAAGAGTAAACGGCTTTCCCTATACTGAATAATATTCGTCATCAAATAAATAAAGCCAGATTAACATTGTTTTTCATTATATTTTACTGAGACCTGTTTCGGAGGTTTACCTCAAGATCACAGTGTTTAGGCTTCTGAAAAAGTAAACTTCTATAAATAAGAACGAAACCTTCTATGAAACGATAGCGTGTAAACGCAGTTGTTGCACAAAATGTGATAAATACCTTTCATTTTAAAATTTGTATGATCTCCGAGAGCATACTTTGATAGCAATATGATTTATACTTTTATGTCTGCGGAACGTCATAATAATTCTGCCAATGAGTGAAAGAACTAATGAGAGTAATGTTGTTGAGAAAAACATTTGGTTCAATATGAGCCAGAAAAAATAATGGACACAAATTTAGCGAAACGACATGGCGACGCCATCGTGCGCTATTTCTTGAATTCCAGTTAGTATATACAAGTAATTCGCACAGGCCAAAAACCATGGATATTGGACGGACTGCGAAAACACAACATTTAAAAATTGCAGATATCTGAAGGATTCAGTTTGGTTTAGTTTGTTCATAGATCGCCAGATGGTTGGAGCTTCATCCCCTAACGTTACGTCCAGCTTCCTCCCCTGTGAGTCAGAGGCACCCCTCAGTGTTTATGTACTGTGAAACTAGCCGTTCACTCTGGTTTTCATGAATATAAATTATTCGATTTCTTTTTTTCATGTTTAAATACAACCAATAAATGTTGGTTTGAAGTGGAATATTGCTATTTGTTATAAAGAAAACATTTTGATACTACTTTGTAATTGAGTTAATTTCATATATTTATTTGTTTTTTCTAGTTTCTATTTTAAACTACATTTTATTTATATTTTATAATGTATTTTATATAGAGTGTGGTAAAATTATTACGTTATATATCCGTCACAACAGAACAATTTTCATCAACATCTGTCCATAAATATAGGAGTTTTTTATTCTCTATCCGATTAACACGGAAAAAAGAGTATGCAGGCTAGCTGCCATAATAATCACAGAAACTATGATTTTAAGCATAAATGGATGGATTTTAACCACATGAAGCTAAATAACATTTTTTATCTAATAATAAAGATTAATAAGTGAAATATTATTTTTTTCCTTATCTACCCTAAGACTAACATTGGAGCCCCACAATACAACGTTCCTTGTTTAGATCTTTTAATATCTCGGCAACAATTGGACATAGAGCAAAACATTAAGGTACTAAATTGTGTAGCTTTTTAGGTAATTCTTATGGTAAAAAAGTAATATATTCGAAAATTACATTTAATTTTAATAATAATTCAATAATTCGATAGTGTAATTAAAGGTGCGTATGATTTAGTTTAATCATTCAGTAATAAATACAATAAATGTTACAATGATGATTATGATCTTGAGAAATATAATGTAAAATTAGCATTTATAAGTTTTTGATATCACAATATAAGAAATATTCTATTTTTATAACGAAATCACTTTAACACCTTAATCTTTTTCTTCTACCAGGTGTTAAGTAAAGCTGCAAAAAGGTACTTTAATGTTTATAACTCCAATAAGGCACCATTGATGAAGGCTCCTAAACTTAAGTCAAACCGTTTAAAATAAACGGCATCAATGAACTGATACAAACTTTCTCCCCTTAAAAGTAAAGTAATACACAATAGTGTATAATACACGATAGTAAAATAGTCATAAAATCCCTTTCAAAGAACATAACCCAACTTCTCTTACTCCTCCGAGGGAAGATTCATCCTCCCTCCGAAGTACAAACGTTAACCAGTTGGTTAATTGGGTGATGTAACCTTACGCTGTATTAAAGTATCATCAGTTGAGAAATAAGGGGGACATTATATACTGGTAATAATTAATAATAACATAGGCGCTCTTAAACAACGTACCGTGTTTACCTCAAATTGTAAATCCTTTTGTATTTAATTTGAATTAAATATTAATAATAATAATAAATATAAATTATAAATCGATTTAAATACCAATATGTTTAGATTTTTGTTTTGGTTTTAAATTAATCTATTATTTTTTGTTTTGCGAGGAAAAAGAAAAATATATTTTGAGAAAATTTAAAATCCCATAACTTTTGAACCGTTATTTTACAGACATTCCGGTGGTGTCACATTATTTGTGCTCTTAAGGCGGTGCGAGCGACCTTAAGGGACAACTAGTTCGGCGCTAGTGTCACTTATTCGTTACACATATGTGATTGTTTCGTGCAAGCTTCCTGAGTGATCTATTTAAGATAAAAATTATGTTTTTATGTACATGTTTAAACACTTTTAGACCTCCAAAAGGACATATTTTATAAGATTATCGAGTAAAAAATGTAGCGTTAAAAATATTTTTTATAGTATATGAAATAGTTTTTTTTAATTTCAAATGTTCACATAGGTTACATGAAAAAGGTCTGTTATTCATTCACGTTCCCAAAATTTCAGCACAAAAACTTAAGCACCCTTTAACTCGAAAACTTTTCACCAAAAATTTGGAGAATTATGCAAAAGCAACTTATGATACAATCAATAAATACACGTTAAATTAAGATAGTCCGTTTTTTTCTCTCGCACAACCTTAAAACACTCTACACAACAAAACTATTTTATAAACAAGAACACTATAAACAAACACTATTAACTATTGAATTTTAATCAAACATAACATTTTAGAAATTTTGATTGTTCAGGTTTTTTTGGGGTTGAATATTAAAAAAACGACTCGGGATATTAAGTGCGACCTTATCCCCAAACTTCAAAGAAATAGCTAAAGACTATCTGAGCATCGGGGTCGTCAGATAAATAGACAGAAGAAAGGAAAATGTCAAGTACAGTAATCTGCTAAGTGTGAATAGCTTATGACTAACAAAACGATTCCAATAATTACGTCGAATAATGTTTAATGACAATTGGCTATCTTATTGTAAGATATTGTACAGTACACGCTTTAGACGCAGTTTCACCCTCCACTCAGCCCTCACTTAGGCAGATTGTCCTCCCAAGAGGCCAAGGTAAGGGGCATGGGGTTCTAATAAACAATTTTGATTATTCCTTAGTCGATTAGGCGGCTATTAGGAGGTCGGTGTAACGACCGTCGAGCACGAGAGATGGCGCAACGGTCGCGTGCTGCGTGTGTCGACAGCGCCAATTACACAAAAACTTGTAAAGAGATTGGATACAAAGGGACCGACTCGACAGCCACAGCAGCAAAAATAGAAACAAATAAAACCGAGCAAAAGTGCGGCATGGCGGCGTGGCGAGCCTAGGCTACCGGTAGTAAACGGGCAAATGCGGGATTGTGGTAATTACCCCGGTTCGACCGTGAGACAACCACGGCCGTGGCCTATAAGGTCAGGCTCACGTAGGGTGGCGAGCCATTACTGCCGTTAGTAAATGGGTAAATGCGGGATCGGCGGTCCGACCATGAGACAACCACGGCCGTGGGCTATACGGTCAGGCTCACGTAGGGTGGCGAGCCATTACTGCCGTTAGTAAATGGGTAAATGCGGGATAGGCGGTCCGACCATGAGACAACCACGGCCGTGGGCTATACGGTCAGGCCCACGTAGGGTGGCGAGCCATTACTGCCGTTAGTAACAGGTAACTGCGGGATCGGTGGTCCGACCGTGAGACAACCACGGCCGTGGGCTATACGGTCAGGCTCACGTAGGGTGGCGAGCCATTACTGCCGTTAGTAACAGGTAACTGCGGGATCGGTGGTCCGACCGTGAGACAACCACGGCCGTGGGCTATACGGTCAGGCTCACGTAGGGTGGCGAGCCATTACTGCCGTTAGTAAAAAGGCAACTGCGGGATCGGTGGTCCGACCGTGGGACAACAACGGCCGTGGTCTATACGGTCAGGCTCACGTAGGGTGGCGAGCCATTACTGCCGTTAGTAACAGGTAACTGCGGGATCGGCGGTCCGACCGTGGGACAACCACGGCCGTGGGCTATACGGTCAGGCTCACGTAGGGTGGCGAGCCATTACTGCCGTTAGTAACAGGTAACTGCGGGATCGGTGGTCCGACCGTGAGACAACCACGGCCGTGGGCTATACGGTCAGGCCCACGTAGGGTGGCGAGCCATTACTGCCGTTAGTAACAGGTAACTGCGGGATCGGTGGTCCGACCGTGGGACAACCACGGCCGTGGGCTATACGGTCAGGCTCACGTAGGGTGGCGAGCCATTACTGCCGTTAGTAACAGGTAACTGCGGGATCGGTGGTCCGACCGTGAGACAACCACGGCCGTGGGCTATACGGTCAGGCTCACGTAGGGTGGCGAGCCATTACTGCCGTTAGTAACAGGTAACTGCGGGATCGGTGGTCCGACCGTGGGACAACCACGGCCGTGGGCTATACGGTCAGGCTCACGTAGGGTGGCGAGCCATTACTGCCGTTAGTAACAGGTAACTGCGGGATCGGTGGTCCGACCGTGAGACAACCACGGCCGTGGGCTATACGGTCAGGCTCACGTAGGGTGGCGAGCCATTACTGCCGTTAGTAACAGGTAACTGCGGGATCGGTGGTCCGACCGTGGGACAACCACGGCCGTGGGCTATACGGTCAGGCTCACGTAGGGTGGCGAGCCATTACTGCCGTTAGTAACAGGTAACTGCGGGATCGGTGGTCCGACCGTGGGACAACCACGGCCGTGGGCTATACGGTCAGGCTCACGTAGGGTGGCGAGCCATTACTGCCGTTAGTAACAGGTAACTGCGGGATCGGTGGTCCGACCGTGGGACAACCACGGCCGTGGCCTATAAGGTCAGGCCCGCGTAGGGTGGCGAGCCATTACTGCCGTTAGTAACAGGTAACTGCGGGATCGGCGGTCCGACCGTGAGACAACCACGGCCGTGGGCTATACGGTCAGGCTCACGTAGGGTGGCGAGCCATTACTGCCGTTAGTAACAGGTAACTGCGGGATCGGTGGTCCGACCGTGACAAACGGCCGTGGGCTATACGGTCAGGCCCACGTAGGGTGGCGAGCCATTACTGCCGTTAGTAACAGGTAACTGCGGGATCGGTGGTCCGACCGTGGGACAACCACGGCCGTGGGCTATACGGTCAGGCTCACGTAGGGTGGCGAGCCATTACTGCCGTTAGTAACAGGTAACTGCGGGATCGGTGGTCCGACCGTGAGACAACCACGGCCGTGGGCTATACGGTCAGGCTCACGTAGGGTGGCGAGCCATTACTGCCGTTAGTAACAGGTAACTGCGGGATCGGCGGTCGACCGTGGACAACCACGGCCGTGGTCTATACGGTCAGGCTCACGTAGGGTGGCGAGCCATTACTGCCGTTAGTAACAGGTAACTGCGGGATCGGTGGTCCGACCGGGGGGCTACGGACGGGGCAGAGGGGCGCGGCCGCTAAGCAGGGACCGAGAGACAAACGTGGACGTCAGGCCCACGTAGGGGGCGAGAACTGCAACTGCGGCGGTGGTCCGACCGTGACAACCACGGCCGTGGGCTATACGGTCAGGCTCACGTAGGGTGGCGAGCCATTACTGCCGTTAGTAACAGGTAACTGCGGGATCGGCGGTGACCGTGGGACAACACGGCCGTGGCTATACTCAGGCTCGAGTAGGGTGGCGAGCCTTACTACCGTTAGTAAATCAACTGCGGGATAGTGGCAACTATGGCCACGGTGAGTAAGGTCCAGTACGAGCCCGTTGTTTCGGCTATATTTCGTTTAGAAAAAGTCCCTACCAATCCGACAGTGGGTGCTTGTGTCGCTCGAGTATTGTAGTAAGCCCTAACGATGTCGCTACATCTGGCCCTGCTTGTACTCGGCTCGAGAATTAGAGTAGACCCTACCGATTGCACTGCTTGTGACTCGGCTCGAGTATTAGAGTAGACCCTACCGATGTCCCGGCCAGTGGCTCTGCTTGTGACTCGGCTCGAGTATTAGAGTAGACCCTACCGATGTCCCGGCCAGTGGCTCTGCTTGTGACTCGGCTCGAGTATTAGAGTAGACCCTACCGATGTCCCTACCAGTGGCTCTGCTTGTGACTCGGCTCGAGAATTAGAGTAGACCCTACCGATGGCTCTGCTTGTGACTCGGCTCGAGAATTAGAGTAGACCCTACCGATGTCCCTACCAGTGGCTCTGCTTGTGACTCGGCTCGAGAATTAGAGTAGACCCTACCGATGTCCCTACCAGTGGCTCTGCTTGTGACTCGGCTCGAGAATTAGAGTAGACCCTACCGATGTCCCTACCAGTGGCTCTGCTTGTGACTCGGCTCGAGAATTAGAGTAGACCCTACCGATGGCTCTGCTTGTGACTCGGCTCGAGAATTAGAGTAGGTCCTACCGATGTCCCTACCAGTGGCTCTGCTTGTGACTCGGCTCGAGAATTAGAGTCGGCCCTACCGATGTCCCTACCAGTGGCTCTGCTTGTGACTCGGCTCGAGAATTAGAGTAGGTCCTACCGATGTCCCTACCAGTGGCTCTGCTTGTGACTCGGCTCGAGAATTAGAGTCGGCCCTACCGATGTCCCTACCAGTGGCTCTGCTTGTGACTCGACTCGAGTATTAGAGTAGGTCCTACCGATGTCCCGGCCAGTGGCTCTGCTTGTGACTCGACTCGAGTATTAGAGTAGGTCCTACCGATGTCCCGGCCAGTGGCTCTGCTTGTGACTCGGCTCGAGTATTAGAGTAGGTCCTACCGATGTCCCGGCCAGTGGCTCTGCTTGTGACTCGACTCGCTATTGTTTTGTTTCACTAGTCGTGCTTCACAGTCTCAAGCCAGCAGCTGCAGTCGGCAATTCTGTTGCATCGCACCCGTTATGGATCATAAACGGTCGAGAATTTTAATTACACTCAAATAAAACTCAACGATAGCAACTGGCGAGTTATGGGATTTTTAATGAGTTCGGCTCGGTGGCGGCCCCCCATTGCCTTATCCAGGGAACTGTATTGTGGGCAACAAAAAATCAAATCATATGTTATTGTTACTTTCGATGATAGAAATAGACAATACGATTAATCGAACGACGAGGATTTTCTTGTCACATATATAGTAATATGAATCACGTAAAAAAGATATTGTACATCAAAATCAAGAAATGTTGTATTCAATAGTTAATTTAAAACGTGTTACGTGATAACTATGCTCATATTACAAAAAATGTATAATCACGAAAACAACTTCTAACGTAAGTTTCATGTGAGCCTCTCATATGCTGCGCTACTTGACTCAACAAAAATGATAAAAATGATCAGTTAACATGAATAAATAAAAAAATTGACACGTGAACCATAAAGCTACGAAAATATGTCAATGGAAAGAGATAGAGAGAGTTGCATAGTTTTATATCCGAGGATTGTTCATAACTCAAGACTCATCAAAATGTAGATGACTGCGTAATGTAGCCTACTCTTCATTCAATTCTTATTATTCACGTTGCCTAATGACGTTGTCAGTTGAGTTGTTCTTTGTAGTACCTCTCCTCATTTCCATCAGCAATTTAGTGCAGACTGAAATAATAACGTGGGCAGAACCAGAAATTAATAAAGTTATTAATGTAGTTGCTAATGAGCGGCAGCTGGCTGTCTCAGCTGTCCGTAGACTGGGCCTTGAGTTCTTGATTCCACTGTGAGACTCAGCTAGCAGCTAGCCTAACCCTAGAATGCAACACACATTGAATGCTTTATTTGCCTGTTAGTTCCAGCTGTCCTTGAGTTGTCAGTGTTCACTATAAATGATTGAGTAGACGCAGACTACTTCGAGATCGAGGCTTTGCGTTCTTGACGCGTGGTCTCAGCAGTCCTTAGACGGTTTTACAGACCTGGGGAGTTCTGTATACAAGATCTGTTGATGAACCATTCGTTGGTTTCATAAATTAATTAATGCTATCAACTGTAAGTTGACTACTGGGCTTCAAGCTCTTAACTCGACTATACTAGACTTAACTACACTTTCACTTAAGTTTAATGATGTGATATATCTTCATTCACAAGAAATTTAGGACATTTTTAGAATATTTTCTAACTTAGCTGTAAAGTACACACTTTCCTTGAAATTTGTTTTGAAGCAATCTTAAAGCAGTTACGTTAAGCAAGTCTGACACAATTACTTAGCTATACTGCTTAAGGAAGTTTTTGCAAAAGAGTTTGTTCAAACGTTATGGATGGTTTGTTGAGCTCGTCAGTGTTCCGTCAGGGGCGGTGCTGCAGACGCCCTTGCATGACCGGAAGCTACCTACTGAAACGGAAACACCCTGTTAGCTGCTACTTCCTTGCCAAGGATTGCGCTTTGTATTGTGATCCTGTGAGTTATAATCATCAGTTTTATATGTTTTTTTCATGATGCTTAACTTTTTTTATTTATTAAACATGCTTAAAAATATATTCCAATGGAGTAGTTCTCGGCGTAGCAATTAGCTTTTTTCATATAATATATTTTTCATGATGTATTAAACATTATCTGTTCAGTAGACTGATGTTGTTCAAGTGATGTCAAGCGGGCGATATAGCGGCGGCAGCGGTGTGGCGGCGCAAACGCCCGCCCTGGGCGACGGGCGATGGGTGACATCTGACCGATATAACCACGCCGGAAATGGGACGGAACGAATCGTTAATTGTTTTGAAACGCTTGCCTAATGCCTCGATAAATCAGCATTATGTACGTCCTTTGGCCTAATTGATACGAGCAAAGCCGCCGTCGCCTTCGGTAGCGGAGATCGGATCTAATGGCGGCAAGTTCGCGCCGAAACTCAGCGAGGCCCGCGGGTGCGGCTGACGCGTGAAAACACCGTGATTAATGTGGCCGATCGCGCCGCCGCCGCGCCGCGCCGCGCCGCGGTAGGTGAAATCGACAGTGGATTGGATTTGTTAAAGATTATAATTTGCAAGAAACGTTAAAACGTGGAATATGTCAGGCGGTTAGGGCAGATAATATCGGTAGGTTTCGTTGAAATCGTTTTGTTTACTCGTTTTTAACACAGTTTTCATGGTTTTTCATATAAAGGCCTTAAATCGAAAAATCCCAATAGATTAAAAGCCTAGCATTTGTTTACGGGATAATTGAAGAAACGTCTCATTTCTTGCATTTATTCCTTTTTTACCATTTGCCGTCCCTCATGTTGAAACACGAGAGCAATATAATAGATATAACCGACTCTCATTAATTTATATAGATTATCTCGTCTAATCGGTCCAAATATTAAATTGAATTTCAGACTTTCCGGAATAACAATATCCTCTCAAGACACGCTCAAGTCTTCACTTGAACAAACCTGGCGTTGTTAAAACTTGAAATATAAATCCTTTTTAACATGTACAGTATCATTATTAAAAACGATTTCATCGACAGATCTTACTCACATCTACAGTAGCTGCGATCCGACCGAGTAGCCGATGCCTGATTGACGGGGTAATCTTTACATTTGATAAGTCATTTAACAGGTATGCTTAGGGGCATACTCTAGTAAATTTGGATTTAGAATACGAATACAATGTTTCATTATAAAGGTCTTACTTAGGAAACTAAGTATAAAACATTCCAGGACAGTTAAATAATCCTTTTTGAATTCTCAAAAAGAAATCTAAGTAGAAAGACAACGAAAATCACGAAATCGAATTCCAGCAGGGGAATAAAACGTTAGATCCGCATTCCGAAGAAGATTCGAGAAGTAATATATCACGTGCGCCTAGTGAATTTGAAATTTCATTACAGAGGAGGTTCGGGGCGCACGCGCGATGGGCTACGGGCGTCGGGAGACGGGAGACGGGCGACGGGCACGTCCACGGCGGCGTGGTCCGGGCACCGCCCATAAATACGGATCCCGGTGTCAAAATACCATTCGGAGGGCAAAGGCTATTACACACTGATGATGATGAGCCGAAACAAGTTAAAAAGGTGTCCGAGATATTTATGGGCTAATTGGCGGTGGTGAAAGGGGTCCGGGTGGTCCCTAATAGAATCCCGCCACCGATCTTGATTTATCACCGGCAAAAACTATTTGCCACGGTAATGCAATCGTAAGTGCGGTTTGATGGTGGAGGCGGCAAGTTTTGCGCATTAGTGCTGCTCCGCGCGGCGACTGGGAGAGCTACTACAGTAGGGCCACAGTACAATCGTACAGTACTGTTGATTACAGAAAAAGTTGTTGTAGAATTTATTAAGTCGAATTACTGTATTTATAATTTAAACATTTCTGCTATAATTAATTGCAATACATATTGTTTCAATTAAGCTTACAAACTACTCTTGAACGGTTAGCGATAAGGAAATGAGGATATGTGTGTTAGATTCCATAGTTAATTTGAATATCCTGCCCAAAATCTATTCACTCTAGGAATTTACCGATCGAGGATTTCCAGTAGGATGTAGAAGAATGCGCCTCATAAAAACGAAGTAAACGAAGTAAGTTAGTGGGCTTAGTGTGTAATGTACTTATACAAATTGTTCAATAAGAAACCGTGTTTTTACGAATATAAAAACAATTGAGCCAGAACTCGTCTACCCAATTGACGATATTTATTTGTAGCAGAAATTCACTTAGTATTTTACATCAAAGGCACCATGGCATCACGAAGAGGAGAATGCAATTTTCATACTTTGTTCGAAAGTTATGAAGCTACGTACTAATTTCTTTTACTATTGTTACGCCCCACCTTTTCATTTCAAAACTGTCCAGGCCATCGCCTGAAACCATTGTACACATTAGTCTACTTCAGGTTATTCTTAGTGGGTTGCGATATTATCACACAGCAAAATAAACGGTATCAGTGGACTGAAATATATTTTCTCCCTTAATTAAAAGAATGTGTTTACTTCTCTTTAGGAAATAGCCTAGATTGTGGGTAAACCTAAAGTGAATGTTTTCAGTCCCTCTAAACAGCTGTCCTTATAACCATATGACGGCACTTCCGTTTCAAATTTTGGTCTGACGAATAAAGTTTATCTAAATATCATTTAAATTTATTGTTTAAGAAATAATCATCCGATTACTTAAAGTAACAACAAAAGACAATAAGTTAAATTAATTGTTTGGCCATTTTCCTCCTCCACCCCTAGATAGTACCAAACCTTTTTGAGTGGGTTGCATAATGCAACCTTACACTGCGTATCACCTTTCATGGTCAACGGTTGAGAATTAAGGAAGTAATTGGTTATTTAATATTCTCCAGAAGAATAACATTGCGCGCTCCCAGACAACGTATTGCATTTACCATGGACATTTTTCTCTAAAACAAAAAACTTTTCTCTAAAATCGTTAGTCGTAGACTAATAATAAAAAAAACTAAATTGTTTAGTTTTAAGCTGGTTTTAGTGTTTTTTTACCATTTTAGTACATATTGATGGTGTCATATTTGGGACCTTAAAAGCTGCAAAGCGTGAGATTTTAATCAAAATCGATAGAGTGGATTTTGAGAAATTTGTGTTTTTCACATTTTATGATTTATAAAAATCTGACGATCAGTATGGTCTCGGGGTTTGTACACAGATATCAGTCTCAAAACATTTTTTTTATTCAAGGAGCCTCAAAACGGAAATATCTACTCTCAGCTCAAATTCGAATATTTTGACGAAAACAATACTTTCTCCTTATATAGTGTAAGGGGAGATAGTAAAATTAATATTGAAAATTTAGATTTGAACCCGATACCTCTGGGACCAGTGGGCTTCCCCATCCTTTATTATTATGGACCATTTATGTAGTAATAACCAATAGAGTACTTGAAACTTGAGAGATATGAAAGCGATTACAGTCATTCGACCTCTGGCAGCGAGACCGCTCCAGGCGGCGAACATATGGGGTGGGACAATTACGCGATAAACAGTTAAAGGTTAAAGAATACTGTATCCTGAGGGAATGAAATGGACCCATTACTTCCTCATTGAGTGGTTTAGCAACGTTCATTATACGAACGATAGCTTCCGTTCTTGGATTGATTCCGTGACCGTATGGTTAAATTATGTATTCTGCTCCCATTATCCGGTTGGCTCTACAGAACGTTTGGGTCGTAAAATAATTGTCCACTAGTTGATTCACATCGCACTTGGTTACGCTGAAAGAACATATTTTTTCAATATCAAATCTTATATTCTACTAAGTACTTTCATATTAGCCTATATAGGCCTACTAAGCGAATTTCCATTTATTTTGTAAATACTATTTATTATTTATGTTGAGCTAAGTCATAATTCAATCATCAAGTTGTTATTATATTATTTTATGTATTCTCCTTGACAAGTATAACATGGGGAAAAAGAATAAGAATAATTTATTATGCCATATGTAAGGCCAAATTTTGTAGGGTCATATGCTTAGTGATGTCATACGGCTATAAGGACCGACGTTTAGAGAAACTGAAAACATTCCCTTTAGACATATCCATGTCATACGATCATTTTTGGCGTACATTAATGGAACCTAACTAGACCTACGTGAAGCCGTAGGGTCTTCATGCAAATTTTATCATAATATTGTGGCATACATTATTGTAACTCAACTAGACATACGTTAAGCCGTAGGGCCTACATGCCAAATTTCTTTATGTTACAGTACGATGAATGTATATTGACATTCATTTGTTTGTCATTGTCAAACAGCTTCGTCACTGTGGATTGGATTGGATGTGAGGTTTCAATGGGCTGAAGGCCCACTGCGGCTGTTATAGGACTATGTCCTCTTCAGCCTAGGATAGGTTTGAGGTTAGGTTTTGGTTGCGGGTTGAGTGAGGTTTTGGTTGCGGGTACTGTGGTTATGGTTAGTGATTGGATGGTTTCGGTTTAGGAACAAAGACCAGAGCTTAGCCGAGGGCAGGTTGCGCTCGACCGAACGAGTGTCTGGCTTTGGTTGTTGTGCTATTATTAATATTTATTTAATTTCTGCTTTGTTAAAAGACCAGAAGCGGATTTGTACCAAACGAATATCTGGCTTTGAATAGGAGGTCTTTAGGTGATTAAGCATAATTGTAACAGTCATAAACAGCCGGACATGTGTGTCCTAACCCGAACGATCGTCAGGACTGTGGTCAGTTGGTGGATAGGGTGGGTTGGACTATGGGTTTTAGGAATATTACCAATTGTATCTGAAACAATAAAAACATTAATACATTCAACACAAGGTGGTAGGGTTCGGTTAGGCGATAAGCTGTGGTGGGAAGTGGAGAAACCATAGCTATGGACTAGGCCGGGCGCATTTGCCCTAGCCCGAACGAGCGTCCGGTCTATGGTCGGTTTTGGGTAATATGGGGTTGATAGCACTGGTGTGCTGAGGGCCGGGCTATGGTGTTTAAGATCTATGGAAAAACTCTTAACGGCGTGTAATTTTAAAATAAGATAAATCAAAACCTTGGGCCAGCGAGATTTAAATTTACTATAAAACGGAGACATTGGGCCAGACTTTGGGGTTTACACTCTATGAAAAAACTCTAGACGGCGTTAAATTCAAAATGAGCTAAAATAAAGTAATTAAAATAAACTAAATAGACAAGTAAATAAGATAAGAACCTTGGTCTGGTGTAATTAAAATTTACTACAAGAAGGGCACATTAAGCTATGGTGGGAGGTTGACTAGGTATCGTCACTGTGTGTCTAGTTCTAGCATTTATAGAACCACACTTACTACACACACTCACGTGTACTTGGATTAGTCTTTCACTAGATAGTAATTGACTCATGGAAAGTTGAGGTAATTTTAATGGTAATATTTATTTAATTTAAATTTAAGAATTCAATTCATTAATGATGTATTTTCTTTGTTAATCGTACAGTACTTCGTTCTCAGTGTCTCACGAACATGATTATCTTACTTAATATCTCATTTCATATTCTGTTAGCTTTAATAATTAATTATTGTATTTTCTCAATCAATTTGAAGTCATTGACTTGTTTTAATGTTGTTTTCCATTATAATATATTTTAGTGGTTTCCACTCACATCTATCGTCGAGTTATTAATTATTTAACAACCAATCCAACAGAAGGTGCCGATTAAGAATACCGATGCCAAGGTTTGGACTGTTCCCTATCAAAACTTTAAAAATACCAGTGCGTAAAAAATCAAAAATTTCAAAACCATGATAGCAACGGCCGGTGTTGTAGTCATCGTCAGCGGGCGCCTCGCACCTGCGCTAGTAAATATTATTTATAACTTGTTGTGCTTATTTAATAAAACAGTGTATTTTATGCGGGCCACTTCCGCCCGCTAACTGCGTCAACTAGGGCGATAACTGCGAAGACTTCTGCACGCCAGGCGCGGTGTGTCCGTGTGGACTGTAGGCCTTCTGCAACACTGTCCTAACTACACACTAGTATAATTAGCACTAATGTAATGAAAAATCAAGTTTTGGTATTTTCAAATTTTACGAGAACTGAATTTATTTCATATTCACACTGTCCAAGCGTTTTCACGGGCAAAATTTTTCGGAAACCACTGCATAGAGAATTCTTTGTTATTAATGAAATTGTGGACAAGGATTATTATAACAGTGTTGCATTAATAAAAGCTATTGTAAAATACTCCTTTGAAATATTGTCATATTGACATGGGGGGTGTTGGCAATTTGTGCGACCAAAATTTGCAACAGTGATAGCTTTTGTTTAAATGACCTGAAAACATTCAATTTAGACATATCCATTATCTAACTTATCTCCCACAAGGAAGTAAATACGAACATTTTGTAATGGATACAAATTATATTTGAATCTTTTGAAAAAGTAAAGATCACTCAGCGAGGAGTGGAAGCGTTTTTCAGCTCCCCGCCCCAATTTGACCCCTGAGTGGCGGGTCCGTCCCCCGATAACCTCCCTTTGAAGTGAGCCGCCCCTCCTAACTTATTGCCCTACTTATTTACTACCGAGTTCGGCTCCAAAATTAATCTCTGAGCCTAATTTCAATTATCATCAAAGGAGTCGCGGGATACAAGGGTCAGACCGAGGCGCCTGGTGGCTGGTGGCTCCGATAGTCTTCCTCAGAGCCACTACAGCTTGCCATGTTGCTCAAAGACTATTTGCGTTTTGTTGAATTTATGATATTCCTGACAATATCTTTGGATCTAAATAATTAAATTTACATTGCATCATAAAAGAATTTTTAGGATTCATGAACTAACTTCAAAATAACTAAACCGCAAGAAACTGCACACAATTTGAAAATATAAAAAGATACAATACAAAAAAATTACAATAAAATGCAAATATACAATAAGAAAAGAAACGCTATCTTCCGGAAAACTGTTAGAAACCCTATATAGTCCAAACCGGTCGACGTATTTACTAATATAGTAATTCAGTATTCACGTGGATTATATTATTAAATTTTTGAGGCGGTGTGATACTTTGGTAATTATTTTTTTAATATGCCCGTGCAATTCCATAGACACACAAAAACTGGTTATTAGCTAAATATGATTAAAATTGCTGCAGATGGAACAATTGAAAATATTGAAACAAGTCCATAAACCACCCATCTTGCACATCTAGAGGAAATAAATTTCAGAGATGGAATTTTCACGTTTTGAGTTAAGTTTTCATCAACAACAAAAACTAATCGTTTACTTGCAACAAAACCACTTTCTATCTTACTTGTTAGCAACTCTACATGACTTCATCACTTGCTTATCAATTTGATTGTCAATGCTTATTGCACATTGCATATTGAGCGCTACGACTCATATCTCGCTTAATAAATTGATAAGAGAATTATCATGTTTTATAACTCTTTTTCAAAAACTTTTGTTACACCTTTTGGTAGCCAATACACATATGGGGCTGGTATATAACATTGATTTTATATTCTTATAGAAAAATATAATCATTGCTTGGGTCTTAGTTACACATAATTAGACCAGTTCGTAATATAGAGGCAGTGGATTGGACTGAACGTTAAACTGTAGGTCCCTTAGATATACCATTGACTGTTGACTGACTGGGCTATTAATTAACAGTTCTGTCTAATGTAGTCAGTGAAGTACTGTAACAAGACGATCGGCGCGATCTTGTAGCGCCACAATCATCTTATACTCATTTCTCATTACTCATACTTGGCTTAAAATACCTACCTGGGATGGTCGCCATTTCAGGAACTAACTAACAAACATTTACTCTTATAACTTCTGCATGTGTAAATTTTAATAGTTATTGTATTTAGTTGTTTATCTATACTAAACCAAATACCGCTGACTGACAAAACGATCAAAGATCCAAAAAAGCAGCAGTGATATAATTATAAAAAGGCACAAATATTCTCCATATGTGTAGTAAAAAACGTTATAAATAATTATTTGATCCAAAAAACGTGAAAATTCTTAATTGTCACCCCTAGCTGGCTTATTACATTGCACTAAACTAGAATAATCTTCATCAATTAGAAATAATTAATACACTAGCTTATAATACCACATAATTTAGTGTATAGAATTATTAGTCTGTGACATGTGGTTGCGGGGATCAATGTAGCGGTAAACACAGTACGTTGCTGGGGAGTAGACACGATTTTTGTTGAGTTTACAAAAAAACTATATATGTTTCACCTTTCCTTTTTAGTTAAAACTGGATACGTCTCTGTAGGTCACAATAACTAATTAAAATAAATATTCGACGTATATTGACGTAACCTTTTTAGGGCAAGAAGACAATAAACGGCATCAGTGGACTGAAACATACTTTCTCCCTGAAATAACTTTTTTATACTGAAAACTTTAATAAAACTATCATACTCTTTACAGTTCAACTAAAAATGATTAGTTCAAAATAATCATCCAATTTCTCAAACTAACAATAAGAGAGAATTAGTTAAATTAATTGTTAAGAATTTTTTGGGGCATAACCCCCCCCCCACCATAGGGTAATATCTTATAGGGTTATTCGGGGTGATGTGACCTTACACTGCATGCAAAGTTTCATGGAAAACAGTTGAGAAATAAGGAAGAAATAGATTTTTTATTATTTCTCCATAAGAAAAACATTGGGTGCTCTTTGATAACGTTTACCATGGACATTAATTTGAACTTTTCTCTGGAATCGTAGGTAAACACACACATAAAGTGCTCCACTCCGCTCTTAATCGCCTAAGGGTAAACATACTATTTCGATTCAGCATACTATTTTGTTAATTTTTTAAGCCGGTTTTATTGATTTTCCCTATTAAAACATACGGATGGTGACATATTATTTGGGACCTTAAAAGTAACATTCCTTTGAAATTTTAATCAAAATAGATTTTGAGAAATTAATATTTTTTACATTTTTAACGGTTTTAGGGGTGTAACAAACCACCGTTAGAAATACAAATTCAAAGAAATAAAATAACGATGTGGAGATATAATCAAATGGCATCCGTGTACCAAATTTCTTACATATCTGACGATCACAGTGTGGTCTAGGGGTTTGGGCACAGACAGATAGACTAACTACTGACAAGACAGATATCAATCCGAAACCCGGTTTTTAGAGTCAGGGAGCTACAAAACGGATATATTCACCCTCAATTTCAATTAAAAATTTGTTGACGAAAACAATATTTTCTCGCTTTACTACATACAAGGGGAGAAAGTAAAACGAAGTGATTTAGTTATTTTAAAAAGAGAGAAAGTTTGTATCAGTTGACAGATAACGTTTATTTGTATTTGTCTTAGTCACGCTTTAACTACTCAGCACACATTAATTTTAGGGGAACGGGTACGTAATGATAGTCCCGAGTAAAATGTTGAATTTAAAAAGACATTCATGAGATTCCACCCTGAGGGTTAAAGCTTTCAATGTCATTACTTGAGTACTCTTCGGTGAATGGGAGCATGAGTTGCAGGTACTATAAATTCCCCTAAACATGTCTCTTGTGTTTCAGATACCCCAACGTAAAAGTCCCCATTATGAGATTACGCGATTTTGTTCTTCTAAATAAACACTTTTCAGCTAAAGTTTCACATAAAACAACCACATTTTCAGACAAACCCGCAAGCTCGCACCAGATGACGCTACGTTGCAGTCGCCCACAGGGGTGGGTCCTGGTAGGAAGTATCAACCTGCACGGTCGAAGAGGAGGCATTTATGTCCCACCCGTGTGTTTGTTACCATGTTCCCAGCCAGATAGCTTAGAGGCGGAGTGAAAAATCACTGTTTCACACTTTAAATTTTTAATTGCAATGGCCTTATGAGTGTTTAAATTTTTTTCCGATAGGCGCCACACTGTAAGCGCCCCTAGGGGTCTATGGAGGAAGTAGTGACCACACTGACGGATAGGGGAACAAACTGGTTCTCAATGTCGTGCGATGTGTTTGATACCATGTTCCCGAACAACTAGCTTGGAGGCGGAGTGTAATGCCATTATTCATAATGTATGTAATACTGTAGTAGATGTGTTTTGTTTTTTTTTGTTTCAGGAAATACAATTTTCTTTATTCCTAATTCAACTTATATAACTTCAATAATTATCTTGCAGATTACTTTCCTGTAATCTTTAATTTCAGGTAGTTTGGAACACGTGACCGATGACGTCACTACTACCCTAGCGGATACGCCCGTAGTTTGCCACCGCTAGGACGGTGGTGGGAGCAGTCGTGCAAAACTGTCGTTTTGATCGCTCGCTACTTTGCGTCCTTTGCTAGCCCGGAGGTGGAGTGTTGTGGTTATTTGTTGCCTTACCAAATAGTTTTTTGTGATGTGCATGATAGATAATCATAGTTTAATTGACAACATGATATAATAATATATGTAACTTCAACATTCAATTTTTTAATCAATAGTTTATTACTCATTGATAAACAACTTACACTGAGTATAGTCAAAAAACCGCATGCTGGAGTCAAACAGTTGTCAGTTCATCAGCAGCTAAAATAAATGTAGAAAGGTATAAATACTTAGCGTTTTAAAATGCTAAATTTTATTTTAAAATTTTAAATAAAATATTTTACGACGCTGTGTTCTGCCTTTCCATGGTTCAAGTCTACTTTACTTCATTAAATTCTTGTTATTGTTTCATGATAAGGTCCATTAGCGAGCACTTCGAATCCAAGATGGCGCCGATGTGGGAACTTGTCGCTGATTGGCGCATCTGGGTGATTTACCGGACAGCTGATAACGAACAGTGAGCGCGAGAACCAATCAGCCGGTTAAGTCAGTTGTTAATGCCATGATACCAGCCGTGAAATTAGATAAAGATAAGCCTAAAAAAAGGTGGAGGACTACAACAAATTATAATACAAACGTTTTTAAGTAGGATTTTTTTAATCTTCTGTAAGGCTTATTTTCCTACTTAGCAATGTGACTCCGTAGCAACCCGGCGGATTTTGACGGTCGTGGACCTTGTTAGGAGTTAGGTGTACCTCTGCCTTAATTTCATTACCTTTCCCAAAACCTCATTTAATTTTATTTTAAAAATAAAAAATTAGTGGTCGTGAATTTAAATTACTTTAGGTCATAGAGGTATTATTTAGTTTGATTCCAAATTTAATTTCTACCCTCTCCATTGCCCTGTGTAACAATATTCAAGAGATTCTTTTCACTAATTATTGTTTTCTATTTGGATTCTCTGTTTTAGTTTTGTGAGAAAACATATCTATGTGAGCACACATTTCTCGATTGAATTGTATAAATACCCCCATGGTACCAAAAAATTCGTCAAACATAAACAACATATAAACAAAATGTAATATACAACACTTAAATTTTGTGTTGGTTTTTTATATTTCGTAATTTTGGTTGATTTAATTCTATGAGACTTACTGGCATTTAGTCATATTTGTAGAGATAAAGACCCATAAATAAATAATAGAGGTAAGGCCTCTCAATAAATATTGTAATTTGTAATATGATTACTTATGAATTTGGATTTACAGTAGTTAACGAAATATGAATTAATGGTTACTAAGGACAAAGGTTTTTTTAAAGAAAATTTAATATTCTTCTACGCATAAACAAATTTTATCTCAGTTCAACTGCGGTACAGGGTGTGTAGTGTACACCAACTGCGGTACAGGGTGTGTAGTGTACACCAACTGCGGTACAGGGTGTGTAGTGTACACCAACTGCGGTACAGGGTGTGTAGTGTACACCAACTGCGGTACAGGGTGTGTGGTGTACACCAACTGCGGTACAGGGTGTGTGGTGTACACCAACTGCGCCTGGCAGTCAGACAAACCCGAGGGTCGAACCGTAATCCTCAAAAAGGGTGTCTTCGACTACGCCTGGCCAGTGCCAGAACCCCTCCCTCCCCCTGCAAGGTCCTTCACTTGTAACATGTAAAAAATCCCCAACCATTGGTAATATCACGTGGATTATATTTTATAATTGTTTTAGTAAGCCTAGATTAGAATAATAGTTAGCATATAATTTAAAAACTAACATATTACTTGTATTTTATATGTGTATGCCTAGATATGTATTTTGGCATAGTTAAAACTAGTTTTGACTGTTTTAGTGTCAACTTTATTTAAACTTTTAAGGCCCTTACCGCTAAAAGAGTAAGGGACCGGGTGGGATGAAATAAGTACCGATGTGCTTAATTTGATTATGCAGTCAATTAAAAAATATCTAAATATTTAAGCATGTTACTATGGATATTTTTATCCTTTGTGAAACCAGGTTATTCAGCTTGTTTATTATATTACGGTACTTACATATTTATGACTAATTCATAATAACTTATTCCTGTTAGTTGGCTAGTGGACAAGGTAAACACAAGGCACAGTTATTGTTTTGAGCGCGAGGCGCAGTTGCAGCATCCCCTCATTACAAAATACAGAAGGTCCTATATAATATGATCGGTATTTTAGCCTGCCCGTGACAATGTAATAATGCAATCGACATTCCTCTCCTCGCAGACATCCCACCATGTTTACAACCCTCCAAGACAACCGTTCAGTAGGCATAAAATAATAGCCACTATTCGTCATTCCAAATACATTATGACACAAATTTGTTTTTACAGAAATTCTTTTGGGTGGAGTGATTTAAATTTTTTATCCTGTCCCATATTTTAACTTTAAGTGGCCTATTTTATTTAACTCATTTAAATTTATTCGTTCTCGTTTTTTAAATTTTGATATGGTAGGTTTTTTATATTTCTCTGTGATCCTTATGTACTGAAAAGTTATGCTATCAGTTTTTATTCTTAAAATAACATAAAACTATTGTAGCTTAATTTCCCCATTTCCAAATTTTACTCTATATTAAGCAGATTTACAATGACCTTACATTTTTATTTCATTACTCATAATTTACAAAAATCTGTTAAAGTTTTTATTTCACAAATTAATTTGATACAACGATAACCGATTAGAATCGACTTATTCACTACTTCTGTTAAATAGTTCTAATTAATACAACTGACGAAGCTATTATATACAGCATTAGAGTTTTTTTTCGATTACACATTTCCATATTCCATGAGCAAGCCAGCAAGATGATACGTCACTTCCGGCTCAGGTCGTCACCGGAAGTGTTTGGCTTGTTCACGATTTGTAATGACCCCAATTACAAGTCCTCTATTTTTAAAATAGGATAACATAACATTCATTACATTTAGATCATTATTATGTTGATATTATACATTTTAGAAAGTTTAATCTTAATTTGGAATTTATTTTTCTAATTTAATTTAATTTTTTAAATCTAAAAACATCAACACTGTAATAATATTAAAATATGATTTATAATGGAAATTATACATCAACAAAAATTAAATTGAAATTTTGGCCTTTTACCAAGGTTCGTCTTTAGACTATTAGTTCTTGTTCTCTATGCAGTACTTTATTATAAGCTGTTTTAAATTTCTTTTCAAAACCTTATTATACTCTTATTTTATATCGATCTGTTTTTTCTCCCGAATATACTTTTTGAGGTTCGGAAAATTGGTCATTGTCCTCTCTGTTCATGTGAATAATTCTATTTATAATATTTTTGCAAAGAATTCTTTGTGTCTGTGCCGTAATGATTCAATTAAAAAAAGATCATTAAAATATAAACTGATGTAAAGTTATATATATATATATACGCAATAGTTGCATTTATATGCAACTATTGCTTATTGGAAGTTTTTAACGCGTATTTTGTTTTTCACGTCACAACGTTTTTACTTAGTGAATATTTTTGGTTTCAAGTGATTTAAACATTTGCATTCAAAATACAGGTAAAACATAAGAAAAGTATCTAATTACAATCGTCCTGAATTTGTTTCATTCAATCCCTCTTCCAAAATTGTTCGTAATGAAATATCATTATAAGTTTGGGTAATTAAATATATAAAACAAAGTCGTGTTAGTTACACGCATTATAACTCGAGAACGGCTGGACCGATTTTAATGATCTTTGATTTTTTGGATTCGTCTCTGCTCCGGTCATGCTTCAGGCATATTCAGTTTCCAGCAATTCAATTAGTTTCTATTTTATAGCGTTTTAAATTTCTGATGTTAACCTCATGAGGACTAAGTTTGTTTACAAATGTTCTACAATAAAAACATTTGATTTTTTAAGCTACAGCTGTTGTTTTACTTTCCATTAGCAATATGCTTTACTATCCAATGCCATCTGAATCATTCATTAATGTAAAACTATGGAGTAAATGCGTACTGTACAAAATGAACAGATTTATTCACCACGTTAATAGTTTACGCTTTTGGGGTACTATGTATCTATATTTTTATTTTCTGTCTGATTAAGTCATGTGTTTATATGTTGGCCAAATAAAAAAATAATTACAATGTTTATATATATTACGTTTATTTATTGGTCAGAACATGGCCAATCTTAAAGTTAACATGTATGTACTGTCAGGCGTTACGAAGTTCGCCGGGTCAGCTAGTTATATATAAATATGATTGCATATTTAAATTATATTTCATTTTAGTTTAGTTTCCTTGAAGTTGATGTACCGATCAAAAATCATTCAAATTATACTATATTATATTAATCAACATTTATATTAACTTATGTAGTAAAATACTGTGTAGGTTAGTTACTAAAATGATGAACCTATAATTTTCACCCTCATCGTCAATGGGTCTTGTGACAGTTCACACCTTGCGTCTGACAGCTAATTGATGTGCAATTATCGAAGTTGGTACGACTGGGGACAGCTGGCCGATGGCAACACTGAGTCCAACCGGAAACATAAACTAGGTTTACAGACTTATAACTGCATGGACGTTACTTCCGGTGACACCTCATCAGAATGGGATCATAACCATGACCTGCAACTACCTTGCTATTAACACTAGTGGCATTGGGAATTCTTGGCGTTGGATAAAGACGGTGAATAAAAATTAATGCTATATTCTGTAGTAGTTTTAGCCAGTATTTGTTAAATACTTTTAAAATTTTATTTTAATCCTCTTACATCTAAAAAAACATCCGCCTACAAGAAAACTCTGCTTTCAATTTCTGGGTAGGTAATTTTAATATTTTAAAAGAATAATTTACCCTTGACATCTTATTCGTACTTCTTTATCTTCAACCACCTTGACACCCCCTTACTTTGCTTATTAGATATATTTGATCTACCTTAGACTATGAGCTTATCATATGGTACTAAATATATTAATGTATCGTGGTCTGACATACGAAAGATATATGATATACGAGAAGGTGTCTCATATAACTGAGACCGCTTCTTCCTTGATGCATGGGAAAATTAAATTGTCAAAAATTTTTAAGTTTCAATTCATGAGCATATTCATTCGTCATGGATTAACATAGATTTAATTTTCTTAATATTTTTTTCAAAAAACATAGCCTATGTGTAATATCCATTATCCACTTTCATAAGATAATTTTCATTTGTAAACATTGCTTTACAGGAACATCTTATTCGATTATTGAACGAAGAACGTCAAAGAACGTTTTTACTGGTTTCAATAGTTTCCAATACAATCCTGTTCTATTTAGTGACATATCGTTTACTCTACTTCAAGATCCAAGACGTTTGGACCTATTCTTTCATCTTTTGCTTACACTTGGAGATAATTTTTCAGAAAAGGAACTATCAAATAATTCATAAGAATAAGCTTTACACAGTTTGAATATATTTAATAAATACACCACGTACATATCGTATTTACATTACAACATGTATATACAGAAGTAAAATAACAACTAGGTAAACGGAGAACACAAATCTATGTTCATATAATCAAATAATTTAACTACATTTTCTCACAGATTTTTAGGTTACAAAAATAACGACTGATGTCATACACATTTCTACATAACTATAGTAGTCAACATATCACACATTTCCGTTTGTCGAAAAGAGTATAAAAGCTGACAGTTTAAATCACAACAGCTTAAAATGGAAAACATCAAGAAAATTCTTGCTGACATAATTTTTAAAGCTAAAAGTAAATAGTGAATGCATGAGACGTGTATTTAACTTTTCATCATTCAATTAAATAACCGATTCAAAACCTCTTCAAATGTAACTTCTAACGTAAATCATATGGGCTATAATTTTTCTGAGGAATTTTAAGAGTCAATTTTGGAGAGATTTAGGGATCTATACCATACATTGTCCATAATCCTATATATTTAAGGTAATACAGTTGTGTACAATATTCAATATTATGTGTTCATTTTAGGATAGAACATAAAAAAATACGTAATTTAGTTACAATATTTACATTAAATTTTCTTTGGTTTCCTAGGGTTTGCAACGACATGACGCCCACACAAATATAGGCTAATACATCGACTATATACAAGTACAGTACATTAATACACATACAAATTTCCTAACTATATACAGGTAGTTTTACCACACTAAAGGAAGTAAGTACAAGGCCGTTTACAGGTTCACAAACATAATTTAGATACAGAATAATTTTAAGATAACGTAATTTAAGAACATGTAAACAGATTTCAATAAGAAATTTGCATACAATTTTTGTTTTTGATCATTAAGTTTATCAATAGTTTAAAATCCAAGATGTATGAAAAACTCATCTACATACATATTTTATTTCGTTAAAAAAACTAAATAGTACAAGGCCCCCAACTAAGGGTGTCGGTGCAGTTTTAATTTTACTTAAGCAAATAAAATTCATGATTTACCCTAAATTTGATCATGGTATTATGATATGACTTAACTATAACTTACACAGCCAATTGAAATATTTTGGGAAAAATAATCCAAAATTAAATTGTATTGTATTATATTGTTCTACATAATAAGAAAATGCCATTTTAACTTCAAACTGGGTTAAATATGCTTAGCATCGTTGTAGATTAAAGCTTCACATCTAACTACAAAAAATAAAACATGTTTGTATAAAATTAATGACAGATTGTTTGTTCCAATACATGTTAAATCATTTAACATTGTATTACGTTTTATTTGAAACAACAGCTATACTTCTATATAAGTTATTTCTAAGTATGACGAAATTTCCACAAGATAATTTTTAACGGACGCAACGATTAAACTCGAGGTAGAACGTTAAAAACGGCGTACAATTAGTTCCTCGTGGGAACCGTCTCCCGGCCCTTGGGCACGAGCTGGTAGGGGCTGAACCGGTGCTGAGGGGCCGGAAACACAGCGGCCGGTCGAGGAAGCTTGTCCGAGGGGGAAGGCTGTGGCGAGCCAGAGGAACTAGAGGGAGTGGAGGCGGCGGAGGTGGAGGGCGGGGGAGGCGTAATCTGCTGCGGAGGCGGCACCGGAGGCGGCAGTAGCAGACCGGGGTACTGACCTCCCCACAGACCCGGTCCGACGGGGACCCTCGCCCCCGGGTACGACAGCATCACCTCCCCGCCGGGGTAGCCAGGGCCTCGCCCCCACAGCTGCAGCTGAGCTCGGGCCTTCTCCATCATCGCCGCCGAGAACAACGTGTTGGAGTTGTTGTCAGAGTCCATGTCCGAGTAGAGCCTCAGAGGTGACCGCAGGAAGTGCTGCTCCATGAACATCACGTCCATCGGGTCTCTGGAACAAGAGATAACCGTTACAGAAGAATAACTAACCAGGGGTAAATAATAATAATAATAACCTTTATTGCAGTATGACAAAATAGCATTTGCATAGCAAGCGCCAAAATACAATAATTACAATTTTATAAAATCTCAGTAATTTGAACATTAGATACATTTAGAACGATAAACATTTGCAAATAAAAATAATAGGTTTAGGCTCACATACTAGTCCTGTACCGTTAAATGTTAGTAGCTACTACTAGGTGTTTAGAATCATATATTCGTGTAATAATAACTCAGAAGAAACGCATTTTTGTCTAATAAATGAGTAAGTAGGACTGCTGTCATGAGAAACCTGTGTATTTTTTACATATACTGTTACACTCTTACTAGTGCAAGGTGTATACCAGGTTTTTCTGGTACTTCTGTACACTACGTCAGTATTAATTCAATAATTACTAAAAACACAAAATAATGTCACGTTTTATTTTTTAATTTGCAACATGTCTAGTGTAAAATTGAAAGATTTATACGAGTATAAGAAACTTATATCAGTTCAGTAAAAATTGTTCAGCTACGTTTAGTAGTACTAATATCACCAGTATTAAAATCCTGCAACAGTAGTAACAAATTGGACTTGAGTCGACTCAAGTGAAATTCCTCGAGAGGTGAGATGTGTTTTATTCAATCAAATGGCAACCTCTAAACTGGATCCGAAACAATAAAACAAAGATTATTATTATAAGCAGTCGAATACAGTATATGTATATATTTAGTCAGGTAGAGTCGTAGCGAGTCTATGGTTGCAGCTGCAGCTCTGCAGTTATGCTGAGACCCGACCCAATTAAGACTGGCTGACACGAAGCCTTGTCACGATTACGAGTTCAACATGGGCCTCGAACCAATTAAATCTTGTTGCTGAACTGACGATTTGATTCTAAAGCGTTTATCTTGTACTCAAAGTAGGGTTACGCTTAGACCTAAATAACCTTATGATCGGATGGACAAATCCAGAAAAAACACCATGATCAATTAGTAGCTTACTGCTTTGTTAAAATACAGTTCAGTAATTACAAAACGTCTCATGCCACACAAACACATTTTGATTAATGAAACAGAGTTAACATAAATTAAATTTAACGAATTTGAAACTTGAGAACAGTTAAGGTTGTCCGAGTCTATAAAATTAATAACGTACAAAAAAATTTCAACCGTAATAAAATAGATCTTCTCATGCAAGTGTGACGCGATATATTATTCAAAACCAGGTAATTTCGTTATTTTAAATCTTTTTTTGTAATATTAGTTTATTGTTAATCATCTGCAGTAAATTACCATGTATGCAAATTAGCGTTGAAAGCTACTAGACACTAATCTTTTACCGAAATCAAGCCAATCTATTCAGAAATAACTCATCGTGATTGCAGCTGAACTGTTATTAACTGATGTGTAAACGTTAAAATTATTCCACAAATTATTGTTTTTAATTGCTTGCTAAATAATTTCAAATTTAAACATTTAACCTTGTTAAATCGCTTTAAAATCATGACACACACACACACATTCTTGAAAGTTAGACTTCGCTATAACCACTGACACGATACATAAATGGCCCAACATCATGTGAATAGCAATTACTTTTGTAATATAAAGACATTTCAGATGTATTCATTACTAGCTGATGAATGAGATGGTCCATGGTTGGCGATCGCTAAACCACCATCAATAGAGCATTTCCTTGATGAGAGGCCCAGCAGACATTAGCCTGTCGTCAGAGCCGCAGATCTGCTGGTCTGACGATCCCCGGAGAATAGAGACAGAGACTCGGAGCAGAGCAGCGCAACTGCTAATTTGCAATCTGTCGCCAATCCCGCGCCTAATCCTTCAATTTGGCGGGAAGGATTAGGACTCCTGACAGGTGATTACAGTGTCGCCAACTCGCAAATTGTGTACCAACTTTACATCCGGCAGTTTATTGCCAACCTACGGCTTAACTCAGCTCTCCGCTAATTTCCCTTTATACGAATACGATTTACCACTTCCTTCACCTCTATTGTTTACACGTTTACTTCTATTTGTACGTTTCAGCGTTTAGGGTTTGTTGTATTATTAGTGTCGTTTGGTTGGGAACTGTAAAATTTTTAGTTACATTTTCTCCCATTATTATTTCGTCTCATAGCAAATAATATATTCAGTTTGTTTTAGTATTAGGCCTACTACAATAATAATTTAGTACAATCATTACAGAGAACTCCATAACTTCCATAAAGTTGACGATGTTTTTCATAGTTCTAGTCGCTTTGCAAATTAAACTACTGTTAGGCCGTATCGTGGTTCAATGAATGGAAAGGCATTCATCTAAAATCAACGGGGAGTATTCGTTACGTATACATGCAAATTATAAATATCATGTGTTTTTTATTGAAAATAAATTCATGGATTATGAAAGCACAAAAAAATTCATAAATCTTTGGTTATCCCTGTGGCGTAATGGCTATGGTTTTGATATTGATAAGGACATTAAAAAAATCAAACGTTTTCTGCCTTTGGGAAATAATGACTGTTTTACATATTACTTGCAATACAAAGATTTTCTTCCCATGAAGTCACTCATAAATAAAACGAGTCTTATCATCCGATTATTTTATCTTAAAATTAAAACTGTATGTTAATTTCATACTTTTACAGACCTCATTATTTTTTAGTAGTAAAATGAGTCAACTGCAACAAAGTATGAGTCTGAATGCACGTAAAGAAATTTATAAGATATTTAAAATATGAGTTACTCGTATTTATAGTACGTAATCCTCGTCTGCTCCGAACAGAGGTCGGCGGACATGATTGGCTTGTTTCCTCCGAGCTTCACTTGCATGTGAGGTTATTACTCGCAATTATCACGACACAAACTGGTGTCGGTGAAGCGAAAGTAAGATTGTTATCTCCCCTTTCCTTATGCTCTGTTTCTCGTTTTACGAACTCTTCCAATCAACATTAATCACAGTTTTCATGATACAAGAAAATAAGGAAATAATTTTAAACAGTAATGTTGATCTCTCTTGATTGTTTAACGTTTATATATTCTACATTGGATCAACTATACTTGTTACCAGAGCAGCTAAAATACTTGTGATCGCAATTATAAAAAGCATTTCATTATTTATAATAGCATCTTGATTAGCATTATACGTGTTGGTTTTACTATAGGATAAATTAAAAACTCACGTCTTCCAACACTATTTATACACTTACTGTATATTGTAATTATATAGCCTATAACGGTAAATAAATACAAAAGTTGTTAAATTGGCGATCGATTTCGTCCAGTTACACCGAACATCATCAGGCCCAAGTGGAGACTCCATGGAGAGTCCCTTAAAAAAATATTAACATATAAAAATCATTTTTTATATGTTCAACAATTCCTATAAATCCCTAACGCTTGTGACTATTTAAGTATGATTTTTTCAATGATTTAAAATAAATAAATAGATCAACACGTACTGAAAAGTAGTTTTACCCTAAACAAAGGATATACGATTAATCTTGAGGAGTGCGCGGCGAGGAAGGCCTGGGAGCACCGCGCTCGGACCGTTCCCTATCGTATTCCAATCTGGTCTAATAACACGAATTTGGGCGCGCTTTCATTTTTCGGCAGCGCCGCGCGCTTCGCCACACGCGCCGGGCTCAGTTCTCCGCGCTCTGCGGTATCGGTATTCAATTAGGAGGGGCCGACCCGCCCTGCTTTCTAATTGTGATCGAAAGATACGATCAGTGGTCGATAGGATATATCGCATAGCGAAGGTCGCGTGTTGGAATTGATCGATATACGGGGGTGTGACTTTATATCAAGGAATCTATTAGGCCTTGCGTCAACCTCAGTGATCTCTCTGCGGTTGTGTTTAATATTTTGTTAACAAAGAATACGTTTAACAGGGGGCGTGCATATATAAATATTTTTCATACCTGCAGCCCTACATTTTAATTAATTAGTTCGATGTGAAAATAATTATTCTGAACTAGAACATATCTCAGCTTGCTCACGACAAAATAACGTATTTAAACAAAGTATTTTCATTCCTTATTAGTAAATAAAACATCTAGAGTCTAGATTTCCATTAGCACACGGTTAACTATATCGAACTGAAAGATAGTCTATGTAATTTTGATTGATATGCTTAACAAAGGCAATAATAGACGAGAGTGATAGAGATTGTCGAAGATGACATGAAAGGAGGCAGAGTGTTTCCGTACGTATTATTTTACGATGATCTTTAAGAGATTGTACAAAACAATCAAAAGACCAGTAGGGATGTATCTGGAGTCCTGGTCAAGAAGGGGGAGGACAGGGTCCTTGTCTTTGAAAACGAGGTCCTTAGAAAGAGCTTTAATCCTATATTTAAGGATGATGTTTGGAGGATCAAACAAAATTACGAAATACGACACATTTTCAAAGACCTTTGTATAGTAGGAGAGATCAAAAGCTGCAATTTACTAATTGTGTCAGCCTCGACACCCGTTGAGAAAAGACGAAACCTCAATAGTAAACTGCATTTTGAGAAATGTTTTTTGGTTGTGAGAAACGTCACAAGACCAGCTGGAAGCCGGAAGACCAAAAGTAAGATTGTGAAACCAGTTCCGGAGAGACATGAGGAAGCTGGAGTTAAACGAGGAGGATGCTGTGGACCGAACCTACTGGAGAGGCTGTGTTGGTGATCGATATTTATCAGTGGTTGTATATCTATATAGCTTCTGTTTATGGAATCGGTGGGTGTGATCTTTTGTATAATCATATAGGGAATAGGAAACTCATTTATCTGATGAAATTTTATGTTGATATAAAATTATTTATTATAAATATATTATTTTTATCAGCAACCTGCACATTTTAATTAATTAATGATAGATATTCTCATGATATACAAAAATCTTGTCATATACAAAAATATTTAAAATAATTCATCATTCATTCCTTATTAGTAAATAAAACATCTAGAGTCTAGATTTCCATTAGCACACGGTTAACTATATCGAACTGAAAGATAGTCTATGTAATTTTGATTGATATGCTTAACAAAGGCAATAATAGACGAGAGTGATAGAGATTGTCGAAGATGCCATGAAAGGAGGCAGAGTGTTTCCGTACGTATTATTTTAGGATGATCTTTAAGAGATTGTACAAAACAATCAAAAGACCAGTAGGGATGTATCTGGAGTCCTGGTCAAGAAGGGGGAGGACAGGGTCCTTGTCTTTGAAAACGAGGTCCTTAGAAAGAGCTTTAATCCTATATTTAAAGATGATGTTTGGAGGATCAAACAAAATTACGAAATGCGACACATTTTCAAAGACCTTTGTATAGTAGGAGAGATCAAAAGCTGCAATTTACTAATTGTGTCAGCCTCGACACCCGTTGAGAAAAGACGAAACCTCAATAGTAAACTGCATTTTGAGAAATGTTTTTTGGTTGTGAGAAACGTCACAAGACCAGCTGGAAGCCGGAAGACCAAAAGTAAGATTGTGAAACCAGTTCCGGAGAGACATGAGGAAGCTGGAGTTAAACGAGGAGGATGCTGTGGACCGAACCTACTGGAGAGGCTGTGTTGGTGTACCAACTATCAAGTACCAACTGGGACGAATGACCATTCCAGTAAGTATGATTGTCTTTAAAGTTTTGTTTTCAATATGGAAAATCACACTACTTATATCTGAAACAATAGGGAGAGTAAAAGGAGGTGAAGGAATAAGGGATAAATGTATAGGGGGTGAGTGAAAATAAATTATGGAAGTAAAAAATAATTAGAACGATAGTGATGAGCGTGAGGTAGAGGGAGGGAGGGAAAGAGATGAGAAGGGTGGAGAGTAAGACAGTTGCGGCTGACAAATCCAGCCGGGATATTGTGGACCGCTTTTCATAATGTTATGATCCCGTGTTAGCTGCAATTCCGCGCGGTAATGACGTACGTTGGATGTGTGGCGGCGAGGTAATGACAGGGCAGGCCGCTAGGTAGCGTTGGCACCTGGCTCGTGGGGGAGGGGAAGCCCCCCTCCACCCCCACTTCACAGCCCAGCTGGACCGCCGCCGCCGCCGCCGCACTCTCCGCCGGCCAGCCTTTATTGAATTCATATTGCTCGTTTAGCGATATTGGACTATTGGAGAGTGGAGTCCGGTCTTCGGTAATGGGCATTGGCAGTTCTGGTAGCAGAATACTGTAGCCACGCCTAGGCCAGCCAGGCCTGACAGTGTCTAGTATTTAATAATTAAATATATAATTAATCTATACTCTAATCCCTAAAGTTTGATGAAAAATGTAAACTTTATGCATATCATACAAATAATTCCCTAGATAGGATATTCTGTATTATTTGTTTCTAAGCCTTAAAAATGGTTAAAAAATAATGACTTGAATAATTCTGTAAAATACGATTTAACCAACCAAAAGTATTTAGTCCGTTAAACACACGTTTAGAGCTGTATACAACTGTTTTAACTTATTTCGAAGTAAACTGTGACAGATTTTATTTTCACTCTACAAATGTCTTGCGACTAATTCGATCAGCTACCGATCATAACCAGTTGGCTCAGTCATAACAAATTTTGATTAAGAATTAGAGAGAAAACCATTAGTTCACAATGTTCTTGTTGAACGATGTGCGGCGAAAGCTTTGCTAAACGCATAGAGATTATCATAAATCGGCAAAAACGGTGCGCATCCATCACCACCACCCCTCCCCTCCCGCCATCACTATGCGCCTTTCGAGAAATGATTAACACCGTAATGACGACGAGTCGCGGCGGCGGCGGCGTCCGTAATCACAGGGCTCCGAGCCGAAACATTTTATTTGCTACAAAAAGTATCCCCAGACTAATTGTTAAGCAAAACTAATTCCTATTGACATTTATTTACTGTGCGGCCACCGAAAGTGAGCGATGAAAAACGGTAATGGACAGAGCAGACGTCGACCGTAGCGCCGCCTGGCGGTGAACGCGGCAATAACACGGGAAATAACACGCGGAGGCGGGAAATCGCAAATGGCGCGAATTGCGTCGACCCGAGAAAATTGCGCGAGCGTATGTAAGTAAAAACTGTAATGATTTAGTGCTATCTACTGCTTTTAACTTTTTTACAAAACCGGACTTATTTAAACCTTTTAATGTCTATCATTTTCTGTTTGGGAGGTCGCTGACAAATGTTTGCTAGATTTACGAAAACAACTCAAATAATATGGACGACTTGACTTTGAAACTAAAATAATTACAACATAATAACATAATAATTAAAAAAATATACATAACTAAAACATAATACCTGACGATTTCTAAATCATTATAACCCCAGTATGTCTAAACTTGTTTTCTACATACATTACATTTCAAATTCACAAAACATGCAATTTAATAAAAAAATTATCATTGTAACATTTTGTAGACACAAAACTTAGTGTTTTGTGTCTGTATTTGTAAAATTGCGTAGTGTAGGTGGTGAGCATGTCATAGTATAGCTTAATGCAGTAAACCTGTCAAACACTTTACCTAAAATCACAATGGTAATCGACCCAATCACCAGTCTGAGGTTTATTTTAAGACTCCCAATGTACAGAGTACACTCTAGATTTGATGAATCCCCAAAGAAAAAATCATAAACACTGAGGTCAGGTAAGCGGGCGGGACAAGCCATGTCCATGTCTCCTTAACGAGAGACTTTCTTCTTAAAAAATGCATCAGATTATTTAGTTGTGCAAGCCGTTGGTCCATCTTATGCAATAAAATATTTTTGAAACTAACAAGTTTTCGTTTCAGTTTAAGAATAACAAAAATGTGCAAAATTCCGATGTTCTTGGTTAGGTTCAGGTTTGCGATTTGCAAGTACCTACATTATTAGTTATAAATAATAAGAGTTTTAAACCAGTAATGAAAATCGGTTCAGTCTACCAATCAGCTCACCCGGTAGACAATAAAAACCCGCAGTCGAGAAAATATTAATTTATCGGACGACTAATCCCGACTGCTACCGCGCTAGGGTGGTCCCCGTGTCCGGTGTCCGGCCACCGAGTAAGAAAGTAAAACACAGAGTTAAAGGCCATAGAGTAAGTGAAAACGTGTCAGGAGAAGGGAATTGCGTATGCGAGGACTGCAAGCCTGAGTGCGGTGAAGCGAAACTGCGGCGTCCAACAGACACCTTGTAACGAGTAAGATTGTTAATAAACATGTTTTGGTTTTGTTTTGTTATGAGAGGTTTGGAATAAAGCCACTAACGCTTCATAACCATTAAATAACCTGGAAGTGGATACTACAAAATTGTCCAAGTTAAGGTCAAAAACATGATAATGTGCTCAACTACTAGTTGTTAAAGGGTTTTAAAATTGTATGTGTTGAGATCTTTCTGTCTGAATGTTGTAGTATTAATGAAAGTCTAAAAATCTAAAAAAAAACGTCCATGAATAGTCTGATAATTACTTAAACGTGCATTTAAATTTTTTAACCCCTAACAAAGTATAGTAAGAGAAAATTTGAGTTGTCCAAAACGTAGCAGACAAGATGTATTGTATACCTGTGCAAGGTATAAATCATATACAATACAGTATCTGAATGATCTGTGTTATCTATAGAGTAGTCACTTAAATTACAATTTGTTTTTTTTTACCCTAGTGACAGTTATTAATTCCCCTCTCTACAAAACATTTCTGTTCACGATAATTTCACCAAATTGAGGAGAGCCAAATTTATTCCGAGTCCCAAAACAGAATTTCGGTAATAGCCGGGACCGCCATTATGTCGACTATTATTATTTATTAGGAGTGAACACGATTTCCATAATAAAGCCGAGACAATATTAAACATAATTAAACGCTGAACACGCGACGAGACGTAGGCTACAGGGTGTCCTACAATTTGAGCGCATTAGGCGGCGCCTTTGCCGTGCCCGTTTTTTTGGCCCATTAAAAGAACGTTATTCTAAGTTATGATGGGTTTCGACACCTCTATAAATATCAAAATGGACGTTTTCAATGGCTATTAGTGGGCGAAAACTGTTATATGACTAGACAAACACACTTTGCACCAAGATCAATGATTTTTCCGGTAAGAAATGGATATTAATGTTTTTACTACATGAATAAGTATATAAAAGCATTTTTAAACGATAACTTTATAAAATAGTTATTTTTAGGGTGATGGAGGGCTCCAAACAGTTAGACTGTAAGTAACTGTAAGTAAACAGCAATATTGGGAGTAGCGGTACGCCGCCCCCGATAGCAAAAAATGTCTTGCTATATTCTCGGCAATTTTTATTACATTATTCGTTATTTATTTACGTTTACCTTACATCGATCACAGTACACTGATCTACAAGATGGATGTCATCTGACCTGCTATTTGACAACATGCTACACTACTGTAGGTTGTAAAAACCGGTTCTTAATATTTAGACTATTCAATGTAGCCTATATAGATAAATATTATCTAAATATATTTTACGGTATAACTGATTTAGGAATAATATAGGTCTAAAGTGGGGTCAACAAATCGATTCAAAATCTATAGCAGTTTAAATAATAGTATGTAAATCAAACCTATAATAAACGTACCTTCAACACAAACAAAACATTAAACAAAATTTGTTTAGACTGGAGTTAAGTAAGTGAACAATGATAGAATTGTCGATGGGACATTAGGCTACATGGAGATAAATTCCGACCGAACACGAAACAGTCGCCCACTAACATACAATGGCTACTACTGAATTGGCCCATCAATAAAAAGATAAGAGGCCGAGATGTCAATGGAGGTAATGTATGCGTGAGGCGCGCGGCGGGACTCCATCTTGTGTGGATGCCACACACAGTGTTTGTGTGCGTGGGACTGTAACGCACACATGTGTACACCACGTCTGCACACAATAACCCAGATATTTCGATGGTTCCCTAAACGCAGAAGTCCATCAATTGGTTGTGAATCAATCGTTAGATAATATAACGTTTGTATAAGAATATATTATTTTCATTTTTACTCCACAATTTTAGAAATACTAAGTCTCTTGCCTAAATATGTGGATGGGTATTTTTACTTCTTATACTACTCGTTTTTAACGTTGAATACCAGAAGTTGCATTGTATTGAATTCTGTTACAATGCCTTATTGGATATTGATTTTTTTGTTAAGTCAACTGAATATTTTTAAGAGTTTATCTTATTTGTTTTTTGATAAATGGGACGACTAAGAAAACGAGCTTCACTTGTTTCAAGAGCAAACATACTGTAAGCAATTAGTGATGGATTCTTTAACGAAATTAAGATTTGATACAAAACAGCCTTATAGGAAAAATCCATAAAAACCTTTTCAAAATTATATCGTTGATAGGATATGCATAGACTACAGTGACTGATTAATATAGGTGTGTGTGTGTAAAAAGATTTTAGTTGAGTTACTTTTTTATCCTTTTCCAGCAAGTAATTTCTATTATTTTATTCCAATGCATAGTGAACGAATATTTGTATAAGCGAACAGTAGACCTATGTTACAATACTTGAGTGCAGCTCACCTGTCGAAGTCCGTGAGTCGCGACGAGTCTCTGAAGCCCTTGGCGAAAGGATTACTGTCGATTTTCAGCTTGGTAATCTGTAAAAATAGGCCATGGCTTGAAATAAAACTACGTGAATATGAAAAAATGCAAGAAATGTATAGCACTTTACAAATCGTATATTGAATTCAACAATAGAAATTGATAAATTTAAAACTATTTTGTTAGTTATTAACAGAACTTGCAAACATCTGCGGTGTATTTATCTTGATCTCGGTAACACAAGAGATACAGTAAGATACACAGCAGTAAGATCATTTGTTATCTTTACAATAAAATCATTATTTATGTATGAATAATTAATCAAAGGACTGCACGGTAAGTAAGTGTTGTAGAGGCAATTTGCAAGGGAAGGTGAGAGTGTGCTCCAAGATTAAAGTAATGTTTCACGGCCAGCCGCGGCACGGGCACGTTTGCAGATCTTTTGCACTGTTAAACCCATATTTCACCACTATCTGAACAGAAGGCTGTAAGGCCTTAAAATAACACCCGTAATTCACTGCTAAATACGGACTCTGGGCTTACCTATCGTTATCACAGGGGGTTTTAATTTGGAAAAATTATTCTAAACCTTCTTCTGAAAATTATATGAGCAGATTACACTCACATGCATTGAGAAACTTCTTATGGGTCCTTACTACAGTTACTTTTTGACTTTGACAATACATTTAATAAATTTAACACTATGTAGTTGAATTTTATTAATTCTAATGCAGATGTGGTAGACCAGGTTATTCTATGAATATTTTACGCGTTTCAGACCCTCCTTTTCATTTTACAAATGAATGAATTTTATTTTATTTTGTAAAACTATTTTTAAATTATATCCAAAACACTTCTAGATTTTAATTGGATGATAAGACAAACTCTAACGAAGCACAAGCGTATATTGCCAGAGTTGACGATAGAAATTCATTACTGTTTTAATTGGGAGAGTCTCTTATAAAATTGTAATAAACATTTTTCTCACAACATAAACAACCACAAACAGACATGAATTTCCAAGTGCAGCTTTTATACAGTTAGTTTTAAGTTTTACTATCGATTTATAAAACAAAATAAAAGATAATGTTAATTCATCTTAAAATATCCTCATTTAACCACTGTACCCTTGATAGAAATTATAATGTACGTGTGTATAATGTCTCGTATAATACGAAGAATTATACGTGAATAATGTGAATTTAAACTCAAACCAACCAGCGATTACTTGATATTATTACCAAACTTAACCAACCACAGTACACACTATATGGGTAAGACGTGATGGTAACGCTACTGACCAGCTGGTTCTGGTAGGCGGTAACGGCGGTGAACACGGACTCCGGGAACACGTAGGTCCGGAACTGTTCCTGCTCCAGGTCCTGGACGGGGCCGCCGTGCTCCCTCCACTTGACCAGGTGGATGCGAGGCTGGTAGCGGTGCATGGAGTTGAGAACGATCTGCAAAGATAGTTTTATAATCTGATTAATTTAATTTTGCAGGTGGTAAAGAACGTTAAATAAAAATGTTTGTATTTACTTCCCTATGGGAAATGGGTTAGATCATGGATATGTCTAAAGGGAATGTCTTCACTTCATCTAAAAAGCGTTCTTATTTAAAGATATTAAAAATTCAATAGAATAGCTCTGATGGTTTCTTCGAAAACCTTTTAAATATTTTCCATCTTGTAAATCGCCAACACCCCTCCCCCCTCCCAGGGATGACGCGATTTATCGCCACTTCTCGTCGCTGTGGTAGGCAGCGCAGCCTGGTATCATCTTGAACTACTGTGTCTGTAACCCTCGTCCGTCCGTCACGATCGTCACCTACAGGCGGGCTACAGTGGTACACTGCTGGCGAGCGCAACCTCCTCCTATACGACGCGATTTATCGCCACTTCTCGTCGCTGTGGTAGGCAGCACAGACTGGTATCATCTTGAACTACTGTGTCTGTAACCCTCGTCCGTCCGTCACCTACAGGCGGGCTACAGTGGTACACTGCTGGCGAGCGCGACCTCCTCCTATACGACTCGATTTATCGCCACTTCTCGTCGCTGTGGTAGGCAGCGCAGCCTGGTATCATCTTGAACTACTGTGTCTGTGACCCTCGTCCGTCCGTCACCTACAGGCGGGCTACAGTGGTACACTGCTGGCGAGCGCAACCTCCTCCTATACGACGCGATTTATCGCCACTTCTCGTCGCTGTGGTAGGCAGCGCAGCCTGGTATCATCTTGAACTACTGTGTCTGTGACCCTCGTCCGTCCGTCACCTACAGGCGGGCTACAGTGGTACACTGCTGGCGAGCGCGACCTCCTCCTATACGACTCGATTTATCGCCACTTCTCGTCGCTGTGGTAGGCAGCGCAGCCTGGAATCATCTTGAACTACTGTGTCTGTGACCCTCGTCCGTCCGTCACCTACAGGCGGGCTACAGTGGTACACTGCTGGCGAGCGCAACCTCCTCCTATACGACGCGATTTATCGCCACTTCTCGTCGCTGTGGTAGGCAGCGCAGCCTGGTATCATCTTGAACTACTGTGTCTGTGACCCTCGTCCGTCCGTCACCTACAGGCGGGCTACAGTGGTACACTGCTGGCGAGCGCGACCTCCTCCTATACGACTCGATTTATCGCCACTTCTCGTCGCTGTGGTAGGCAGCGCAGCCTGGTATCATCTTGAACTACTGTGTCTGTAACCCTCGTCCGTCCGTCACCTACAGGCGGGCTACAGTGGTACACTGCTGGCGAGCGCGACCTCCTCCTATACGACGCGATTTATCGCCACTTCTCGTCGCTGTGGTAGGCAGCGCAGCCTGGTAGCGCCCACGTATGCTAATGTGCATTCCCGATTCCGCAGTGCCACCGCGGCCCAACAGGATTGTAGAATTGAATAATGTGTAATAATTTAGAACAATTTGTTGGGGGGCAGGTGGCTGGGGACACCTGGCTGCGGCGGCGCTAACGAGCGTACAAGCTCCGTGATGAACGCGACGTTGTTTGCCGACTCTGCTACCAACATGTTTCGACGTTTGGGGCCCACTTATAAACTTCTTGTATTTGTCATACATTTAATGTATAGTAGTCTACCTGTTATAAAATATTGACAACACCATCTAAACTTCAGATAAAATAGCTCAACAGAAGCCTAGTTTTATGGTGCCATAAGAATCCTAAACGCGGTACGCGCTGTTACATATTTTCTAAATATAAACGGGTTTTGGTGTAACGTTACATAACATGAAGTTTGTAACTACCGAGCTGAGTGAAGAAATATCCGCAAAGTACATTTATTTTAAATTTAGAGTTTTGAATATAGATGAACACTGAAACCCTGAACCTGGACGTCAATCAGTGCACGATATAATTTACAAAAAAATAAGTTGCCATTTCTAAATTTAAAAACAAAAACTATGTAAAATCGTGTTTCAGTGTTTTGTACAGTATAAAGTACCAAGAACTAAAAGAGAGTTTCTTGGTTACTTATGTTTCTGTTAATCGAACAAATATGTGTTCCACGATAGTATTAAAACTATTTAGCATTATTGACCATTACAATACCATATTCTCATTAGTATCCCGTTATGCCAAACGATACAAAATCCTCGAGTACTGTTAAAGGTGCATAACCTCCGAGTCATAACACCTTAAACGGTATTAAACCCTGACAGTATAGACTATATTTAAAACGTAATAATCGGCCAAACGACTCGGAACCGAAACGAAGATTCAAAGCGTGTCGAATGCTATTTACTGCGGTATACTCGTATTGTGGCGCCCACGAGGGCCTGGACATAAAGCACCTAGTAATAATTGTTTTACTGCCGCCGTAATGATAGGTCGGACAAAGAACCGCCGCCACCGAGAATTAAAACATGGCTGACATAAAGTTAGCGATTTATCGTCAAACGCCTCCCAGCGTTTTGCACACAACGCGGACCGAAGAGTTAGAGGCGTGTGACTCACGGGCGAGGGGGAGTGTGACGGGCGACTTTGGCGGCCTCTGGTGTGAGTATGTACGACTGCAGTGAGTAAATCATTCCGACACTCGGTGACTTTATAATAATTGTAAACATGGTAGGCTAGGTTTTTCAGTTTTTCTATAAAAAATACACCAATGACTGGTTGGATAGCCGTAGTTGGCTCTCTAACTGGTTTATACTAACTGGTTCAGGGATCGAATTTGGGTACATAAAAAACTGTCCAGTTACTTCAAATTCATTTGGCTATCCAGGGCGCCTGGCTACCTTATCACCTCGGTTCCAAGTTGTCACTCATCGAGGCTGATTGACTCCCGGCTGAGTCTAAACACCCAGACCAACTAGAATTATTAGGTTTTGGTGGTGTCTTGGTGTTTTGGCGGAGAATGTACTGTCCTTGGATAGATAGTCTCAAATGAAAAGTTGAAGGCTTCCAAAGCAGACCACTTGTGCGGTGAGTATGAATGGTTCTTATGGTGTTGCGTGGGTACGTGGCCCGACCTCGGATCTGGATTTGTTTGGAGGGTCTTTTTATTTTTTTCTGAGAAATACTTAGACTGTCTTTCCCATTCTTATGAATCCATTTCTTCCCGGTGGCAGTCGCTGCCGGTGGAAGTTACTGCGTGCCTTCACCAAGACAGAAGTTCCTTTACAGGTTAAAAAATTTGTGTAATAATATGTGTACATGTTTTAATTTCTGTGTCTCAAATGTGCTGTGTCAATTTTAAATAAGACGAATCGCTAGTCGAGGATGGCCTGATGATGTGACTTTAGTCACGAAACTGGTAGTTGACACTCGTGAAAGAAAGGATATTTGAAAAGCTAAAAATTCTATTAATTAATTATAGTTAATATCCAACAGGTGGAAAGCAGTTCTGATGAAATTCGATGTTTCGATGTACTGAAACGATAGAATAGAAACAAACGAAAACATGCTCCGGTGCCTAACAACACCTTGTCCGCTTTCTTATCGATGATTTAAGTCTCAGAGCCTAATTGATTTGCCAAAACCATCGAATACGTACAGCTTACCAATGGAGATAATCTACAATATAATATTTTCTACTAGTTTTTCTAACGAGTTTTTTCTACTCATCCATTATTAGAAAAAATCAAATCGCCACGTCTGCTTTACATAATCCGGTTTCATCAAGCATCAGTGTTGAGAGCGTACTCGGATGGGGTCGGTTGCCGGGCAACAGGGTAAACTGGCTCGACTGTCGTAGTGAGGAGTGAGGAAGACTTACCCTAACAGCCGGGGCGTGTCGCGTCTCCATAGCGACGGAAGGTAAACATCCCTCTCGCCCCGCCTTTCCCTTGTACCCGACACCTCGACCCGTAATTAATTACCCAGATGCACCTGCTCCCGCTGATACCATCTTTGCTGATTGCCCTTACAATTATCCCGCCTCCGGGACCAAATTCACACTTCTATCAACGTCTTTCTTCAGCTCTCACGCTCGCCAAGTCCTGATTGCCCCACGCCTGTCGGGCAATCTCGCAACCTCTGTAATTATTGATGTTTGATCCTGTTGTTGCTTTGCAAGACAAAGAACTAGTTCGCTAAATGTCTCCGTTTAATACTATAAAATAATTGATTGCTTAAGTGGGTGGAAATTTCTAGAAATAACTGATTATAATGTTATTTTGTTACATAGAATAAGTTAAGAATAAGATAGAACTTCAACATAATACACATTTGCATAAACATATCGTAAAATAATTTAGCTTGACAAAGTAAAGTTGAATATTCGAGTGCTCTCATAATTAATCTTATTATGTCGTTAACTTACCAAGTAAAAAGTCCTCAATAACTATAATGAGACTGTGGTTTATAATAATATGTTCCCCTCCTTTCCCAACCCAAGACAGTATCTAGTTGCGTTGTATAAAGTTTATTAATAGGCTTACATTACGTTTTATTAGACTATTGTTTAAAATGTGATACGTGAAAATGTAAAATAAACTCTTATAACCTATCTTAACATGAATGTAACAAGACGATTCCCGAATGTGGAGGCCGACTATAACTAATTTAATAAACAACCACATAGTACGTACAAACAACAACTTGTAACTAAGGTTGGTTCTGTTATTTTAGAGTGCGTTCCAGTTCAAGTTTTCCAGTATTGTTTTCCGAGTACTTCAACGGTCCACACACACAATTTATTAATTCATAACTATTACCCTAAATGCAACTCAGTCGATGTATGTGATGGATGGGTGGGCACATCATAGGGTTTCGCAATGTAGTCTATTATCATTGAACAATGTTATAAATATGTATTATTCATGTGGCTAAAATACAGTAAAGGGATTTCTGGTTTATGAATGGAATGCTTAACTTAGGAGTGTTAATACATTTGTAAAACGCCATCCAAGCAATTGGAACTATCAACGTAGCCTAATTATGAAAATTTATTGGACAACTAGATTCCTGACAACTGGTGTGATAAACTTCCTTCACCATCCATATAGAACATCGTACTTTACAGACCATACCGGACGCTCACCGAAAACACTTTACAAGGTTTAACGAATTTTATTAAATATTTAAATCCCTTTATTTACGGCAGGGCGGGGTGAGAATGCGCTTGGAATTCGAATGAATTGTGAGGTGATGGGCCAGGATGATGGTGGGGGGTGGGGGGGTGGCGGCCCCCCGTTGGCACGCGGCTGGTGGCGGACGTCGAGGATTTACTGTCACCTGCGTCCCCGGTATCAACACTAGAAACACTAGTTTATGTGTTGGTGCCGGGCACAACGGCTACCGCCACGTCACGAACACCCACTCTCCCATCACTGCCTACCGGTAACGAGAACAAAGTGGTAAACGGTAGGCAATATTCAAACCGAAAAACGTTTTTGTCTGATGTCAACCTTAGATTAAATAGCAATATTGCCTAGAGAAAAGGAAAGGTCCAGAATAAAAGTGGTAAACCTATGCTTGAACATGTTACCCAGACTGACTACGTTTAAGCTATAAACCTCCAATATTATCCTGCACAGTCTACACGAAGAAGACTTATAGAATATTTAAGAATTATTTACATATCTACCATACTTTGAGTACAAAATATTATAAGGGTTTCCTTTAACTACTAAAGCAAATCTTGTTGAGAATCACTTTGTTCATGAGATAAGCAAATCAGCAGTTGACAAGGCAAACAACATCCGAGAATAATCCAGCTGTCAACGCGTAAAAATGTGGATCATTAAGTGAAGCGGTTGAGCCGAGCGGCAACCAGCTGTGTTGGGCGTTGGGCATGTGATACTTCGCGATGAAAGACGCCTTCATATTTAGCACCGGGAGGACGCGGGCGAGCGACGAGCCAGGCGGAGGTCGGGTGGCTGCCAGAGGAAGTGTCACTGACGCAGAGGTGACTCGCGCAGCTCAGATCATTCAGAGTTTCAGGTGATGGCAACTCCACTCTAACATCTTTGGCTGGATTGAAATCGTAATCTCTTAACGTTCTACAATAAAAATCTTGGAGCATCTATTCTCGTCATAATTCTATTAGAAAAATTTAACAGTGCTGTAAATTAACCTAGATTCATGGGAAATATTCCGTCAATCTTATGATATCTCAACTCCAAAAATTCTTTTGTATGTATAGTACACTTTTGTAGTATACTTTTGTATACTTTGTCTATACATTTTGTATATAGGGTGTTGGGCAAGGAGGGCTGTTTTTTTTTATTTGAGAAAGCTTACTTAGCTAAGTCAGTTCAATCGGTCAGTCGGTATACTGATGAATCTCAAGGGTCAGTATTTTTTTTCTTTAAACAATGAGTAATTTGAACAACTAAGTTTATGGAGATAATTTACCACACAACTTTGGATTAAAGACTAAATTGACGTAGGTATTATTTTTGCAAGGAAAACTAAAGAAATGAATCTTTAACAGGAGTAAATAGCAAGATTTGTGAGATTGAGTTAAAACAAAAGATCAGAGTACCCCAACTAACCTGGCCGTTCTTGTCCATCTCGTTGTTGGTCAGCTTGACCTTCTCGAAGGAGACGACCTGCTTGCGCAGCTGTTCTCCGGTGAACGGCGAGTCAGGGTGCATGTATAGGCGACATGGCGCTGGAGGGTCGGCCTTGCCTGCCACCAGCCACGAGGACCTGTGGTAGGCGTAGCGGTACCTCTTGTTGTCCACGGGGACGATGTCCATGAGCACGGCGTACCTCTGGTCAGGGCGGAGACCCGTGAAGGAAACCCTCAGCGTCGGGAACATCCGTCTGGAAAGAGAGTGCGAGTGAGTATAGCAACTCCGGAGAATCATCGAATCTACGACATTTCTCTTGTTTTATCCTACGATTACAACTATAAGAAAGTTTATATTTTTCTGTGGCTGTGGCTTGAATGTTACTGTTCCGAGTATAGCTGAGTTTATGGTTTGGATTCAATGACGGATTCAAATTATTCGACATTGAATAACTGAATATTCCTTGTTTAAAGGCAAATATTTTTAAAATGAAAACTATCGCATGATAATAGGGTTTGCAGTCCGTCCCCACCTCCTGTACAGTATGAAACATCCCCTTATAGAGACATGAGGGGCGGGCCGTGACTGATGCGCCCCTGTCACGGAGGGAGATTCAACATGGCGGTGGCAGTGGCGGCGGTACCGCATTGTCGTTGTGAGAAATGCGCGCTTGCCGTGAGCAGGATAATCGTACACGACTCGCGGTGACAGTTCGCGCCACAAAACTTGCTGTTGTCCCTCCCTTGCTCTGATGGGGACTGACATAACAAGACGTAATTAACTTTTGTAGGTTCTTGGCTTTGAATCTGGATAAAAATACTATAACTTGAAAATGTTCACCAAAGGCTATGTGCTTAGAACTTGGTGCTGAGTTTAAGGATGTAAATCATAGTTCTCAAAAGCCCCTGAGAATTTATTGTTATTTTTGTATTCTTGAAATGGTGTGAATGAACGTAACATCCGTAATAAATGAAACTGTTGAGGTTCCAAAGTTTATCAAGTAAAAAATACTTTGAAAGATTGTGTCTCGGTTTTAGGAAATTATATAATGATGATATGACATACCAATAAGAATTGGGTTGTTTCTTTGTAGTTATATTTGGTGGATTAAGAGTGCAAAAGAGTATTACTTTGCCAACAACAATAAGAAATAGGGTATATTACGGTTTGTTTTAAGTGTATTGATAAATTTTCTATAAATGAACAAGTGTAGTCCAAGACAATAGCTTGATAGTGTGTTAATTTTTAAGGGAAATAATTTTCAATAGTATAATAATAATTATTTTCAATTTATTTTGACATGGATATGACTTAGCTCTGGAGGGTGTTAGCAAGTTGCGCGGCCAAAGTTTGAAACAGGGACGTCATATGGTTAGTAACTTCATATTTTAGTTATAAGAACAGCTGTTTATATGAACTAAAAATATTTATTTTAGAGATATACATGATCTAACGTATTTCCCACAGGGAAGGAAATACACTATAGCATTATTTCAATATAATATTTAACCAAACTACAGTATAATAGACTAAGACCGATGATCAATGAACGTTAAGTCGGCCGAGCGCTCTTCGTGACACCCGTTCCTTCACGGGTCCTCTCCCAGAACCGGATTATGAACAAGTAGCGAATAAACCCGCTTCTCCCAAACACAACTTGCCGAACAAACCTCATACTCAGATGAAATATTTGAAATTCCCCGTCGAGAACGGGTGAATAAATTGTCCGCAATCAGCTAGCTGACACCGCGCCCGTTGAGACGTCTGCCCAATCCATTCAAAACTTTACTGTCGGAGGCCGCGTCGTAATTAAATTACAAGCTACGAGCCAAAACCGGCGTAAACTGTGGACTGTTTACACGTGTCCCGACCCGTCGATTTACGACGAGCCTCAAATACTAGCACCTGTCCGTCGATGCGGGTCGCCCAGCTCCGGCCTAACGTTCTTAGGAAATGACATGACAATTAATAAATTACGAGTGAGAACTATTCCTCATAGCGTTATTAGCGGGGTCGAATGATGATTATTAATATGAGATAGTCATCGCTCGGCGGCCAACACACCTGCCTACAGGTGTTATGGGTAATCGGTTACCGGGTTAGCCAGCTCGCTCCCAACCTGCCCGTGTGTTGCAACTTTCTTCAATCCCCTTAGTAAGTTCATCTGTCCACCAACTCGTGTAATTTAAATATATTGGATCATAAAAGGAACAAAAATCATGCATAGCAGTATTGAAATTACAAGTGACCTGAGCGTGATCGAAAGAATACGGCATTGCTTTCAGCCATGCCTACGTTGTGCTAACGCTGAGGAGGCATTGCTTTCAGCCATGCCTACGTTGTGCTAACGCTGAGGAGGCATTGCTTTCAGCCATGCCTACGTTGTGCTAACGCTGAGGAGGCATTGCTTTCAGCCATGCCTACGTTGTGCTAACGCTGAGGAGGCATTGCTTTCAGCCATGCCTACGTTGTGCTAACGCTGAGGAGGCATTGCTTTCAGCCATGCCTACGTTGTGCTAACGCTGAGGAGGCATTGCTTTCAGCCAAGCCTACGTTGTGCTAACGCTGAGGAGGCATTGCTTTCAGCCAAGCCTACGTTGTGCTAACGCTGAGGAGGCATTGCTTTCAGCCAAGCCTACGTTGTGCTAACGCTGAGGAGGCATTGCTTTCAGCCAAGCCTACGTTGTGCTAACGCTGCGGGCTTCCCTCAGCGTTATTTGTATTTATTTATTTACTTTGTTTTTTGACATTTTTATTTGGTTGTTAGCGTTTACATAGTTTAATCAGTTTAAGTTCCCGCCCTGTTTACTGTCTACAGGCTACAGGCTGAAGGTGTGACATCAGACCCTACATCACACCCTCCGTCGACGCTCAATTCCCCGGGATTTACTTTTATGCGAGGGCCGGGTTTAACGCGCACAGCGGGGTCTCGGCTACCAGCCTGACTGGTTTTGAGTGTCCACACAAAATCAAAACTTTACAGTCGCCTCATTGTTACGCCGGGTCATTCCGATGGCCGCGTTGAATTTACACAGTTTTCGACAATTGTTCGCCCGGTTCTTTACGAGCCTCGTTAATAGGGAGTGAATATCTCCGGAGCGTCGTGAGGTCGCCCTGTGGGGGTCCGACCCGACGTCACCTGTAGCCTCGTGCACATTACCTCATCGCGCCATCCAACTTTTCCAAATAATTCTTAAAATATTTTTCATTATCTTTTATTTGCTTAACTGGTCTGAATGTGTTTACACGCTGTACAAAACTACCTTCCAGAGGTACCTTTAGCTATTTACACCTATAGCTATTTTCAAAATGGTAAACGTCATGTTTTGAAAATAATAGCCTTTTATGATTATTCGACCATAATTTGTCTGACCATATTATCTGAACCAAGGTTGAATACAACACTGCCTTTCACAACTGATATCGAGGTACAGTACAGTATTTGTGTTGGACGCGCGACATGTTAAGTACAGGCCAGCCGGTAATGCCCAGATCGCCATAAATTAGCGACATGGCGACGCGCGATAATGAAGTGTTAACAGAGGCGGCGTCACAGACTTGCATACCAACACAACATACACATCCACAATATCGCTCGACTAATCCGCTGTTCGATTCACCGATATTGTCAGTATTTGTACGCCAATCAACTGCTGCTTATCATGACGATGTTTAGCAATTTAATAGTTTTATAACTTTAAATCTTGGTGTTTAGTTGAAGTTTTAACAATATTCGTTAAAAAGTTTGATAATTTTTAATCTTATAGAAAATTTGTAGCTTTTCAAAATTTTAAATATATAGAGGCCCTACTTTGAAGTTCAATTGAATGAAATTTATTTTTCAAGGTAAATCGAGTCTATTATAACGCCTTTACTATATCAGTTGTATTTTAATATTATGTTCTTTAAATTAGCCTACATTTAAAATGACGAAGGATGTTTTTGTCATTAAAACTAAATATGAAAATAGCTAAAAATGCTTGATAATAAATTTATTTTAGGTCATTAAAATACTAAGCATCCAAATTTGAACTACCCAAAAATATGTGGAAAGACTGCATTTCTTAAAGCGTTATCCGTAAATGTTAATTGTAACAGTAAGCTTAAAATCCACTCAGGCCCTTGAGGATACAACAACGAAGATAAAGATAGGATATTGTAATCAAAAAGCATGTTATACACCACAAGACGATGTTTATCTAGGAACAAAGAAACATTAATACCGGAGTCAGAACATGGTTTTGGCGGCAAGGCGAGGCCGGATGACGAATGAGCTGTCTCGAGTCACCTGTTCCCAAATCAGCTGGGCTACTGGAACCAGCTGGAAACCGCTTTATTCTGTTCAAACATGTTTACCAACACTGAAACTTTTATAAAAACGTTTCCGTGAGTAAACAACGCCTAGGACTTGTTTATTTGTTATGTAAGCTTAATGTATATTTTATTTTAAGATTTGAACTTTAAAATACCAATTTATTATGAGATTAAACTTTTCTTTGAGTAAAAAATATGCGGTTGTTTAGTAAACTTCTAGGTAATAAGAAATTTGCAAAAATATTTTCCTAAATGTTAAACTCTTAAACCTAGGCTCTTAATATTGTTTGTGTCATTAAGATGGATGTTAAAACTATTACTAAGTTAACAACTAATTTAATACTCTTCATGATATTGTATTGGCTATCAAATAAAAATAAAAGATGAATAAGTAAATAGTTAGTGATGGGACTTTCTCCATTATTCTTTCTATCACGAGATCACTAGACATACAGCTTCATTCAGGCTTAACACACAGCTGTTACATTTAATTAAGCTGTCAAAAGTAATGAATTAAATAAATTAAGCTTAATATGTTTTGATCATCCTTTGATAATTTTACTGGTTAATAATTTTCCTTGATAGCCTACATTAACAGACAATATGGTTAATATATTTCAGGATATTGACAACAAGAAATATAATAAAGACCTTTACCAAGAAGTTTGTTACACATTTATAAAAAATTAGTCACAAAAACGGTTCATACTGCTAACACAAATTGTAGTAAAAAATAGCATTCATAGAAATAAAACATAATAGGTAAAAACATTACCAATCAGTTGGTCGAACAAAGGTAGGTCGATCGATAATAGCCAATCGATAATCGGTATCGATAGTGTTCATTATATAAGTCCACCTTCATCACCCGATTATGAATCGATCGATAAACGACTCATCGATGACGCTAATTAAAAAGACCGCTGTGTGGACTACTGATGTCAGCCTTATCGAGCATAAGCGCATCCCATTAGCTGATGCTAATAAAAACAATTAGAGTTATTATTTATGTGGCGGGCAGAGGAAGCAGTAAGTAATGCTTGACAGGTCGCAGTCACGAGAATGCGAGACCGGGTAACCTATCCTTACAGCGATAGGAAACAGGAAAAGTCTCAAACGACGGAAAGCGGTAAAGTTGTTGTTGAAGAAGTTATTAATGCAATTAATGTACTTGAAAGAGCGTTTAGAAACTAATTTTGAGGTGTTCCATCGCTTGAAATGAAAGCAGCAAAGAATTAAAATGAAAGGTTATAAATGTTTATCAAAAATCATTAAAAGTTGTAAATTAAACCAAACACTATGTTCTTTCATTGTCGTACTACTCCATATAATAATTTAAAATATTATTAGCGACCCTTTTAATAAGTTATACAGTTGTAACAATAAAGTCAATCAGCAGGTCTGAAAAGTAAAAAAATGTAGTTTGTATTACGACATGATTAAAATGTATTCAAATGTACAGAACCCCCATTTAGATTCTTTTAACGCTACATTTCGATTCCAACACAAACACCGCCACGCTGGTTTTCCTCGAATTCGACAAAGGCGTTTTTTACCTCCCCACTCAAGTAGAGGTGTGTTTTGATTAATGTCAGCTTTTGTAGGACGGACACGGGGCCGGCCTGTCCCCTATTATGGTTTATTTGATTCTCTTTTGTCCGGTTGTTTACATTTTTTACACCCACACCTGGAGTTGTGACGAATGGGCCGATTCTTCGATAACCGGGTCCTCGGCGACAATGTGGTATCGATACATCAGTATCGCGATTGTTATGGGTTTGATTGTCATGCGACTTTGTTCCGTGCAGGGGTTCTCAGATCAGAGGATCTGAGGCCTAATATTGCTCCTAATTGGCTGTTGATTGAGGCATGGGCTGTCCATGCTTTTTGGGTTCAAAACTAAATTTAAATTTCAACGTAAATCAAATTAGTTCAGTTTAGTTGTAAAGAGGTTATTTTGTACTGTTTCAGCTCCACCCTTCATACGACGTGTAAATTCTGCGTATTTTTTAAGAATCTCAACTGCCCAACACCATAGGTAGGGCCTACTGCAGCGGCGTGAGTACCATATGTCACTAGCCAGAGGTCGCTCATGATCTGTCAGGAGTCGCCCGGCCACTGGTTCCGATCCAGCAACCTTTGACTTTCTGGGCCAGTGCGTTACTCCTGAGCTATCCAGCTGGTTTTATTTTTTATCGCTATTGAATTCGCAAGGGGCTTACACTATATTTTTTAAAATATAACAATTCTTTTGCATCTGTCGTCGTACAGAAAAAATAGTATCGTGATCTGTACAAGTAACTTATATACTTAAATAATTTATTTTCTATGTTAAATCAATTGATTGAGTAATTTAAAAGTAGCGGTTTCATTTTTCGAACAAATTTAAAATTTTTTAGCCTAAATGGATTTATTTTTCCTAACAATTCTGAAGCCTTTTCAAAAACTGGTAACATTTTTAAATACATTTATTTTTATTATGCAATACAATAATAAAACTGGCTGGGTGGTGTAGTGGTTATAATACCCGCCTTCAAAACTGAAGGTCGCCGGATCGAATCCCGCAAGGGTCGAATCTGGACCCAGTCGCCATTTGTCATTGGGCTACTAATTAATGATGCTTCCTAACAACAGGTCGACGTTAGGTAGTAACAAGACCGGGGTTTGGACCGTTCCCCATCAAAACGTTAAAAATGCCACTGGCGTCGAAATACACAAAAATAAAAAAATAAAATAAAAAATACAATATGAAAACGTCTACGATTTGTCATTAATTGGCATTATTGCTAATTAATTTGAATATGGATGAAATGCCACAATAAATTTCTAAATCACTATTGTCATAATCTTTCGCGCCAGCGTTATATTAGCCTATATCTGATTCGGCCTATGTAATTGCCGTTCGTCGCTTCCACAACTTCTGGATTGTAGACCTTCGGTAACACGACAGTCGCTATCTTAAACGCATTACCACGTTATCTGTGAACAATTAGCACAATTAGTAGATTGTCGCCGGTGAATTAGCAATACACAGTTGGCAATTCACTTCCGCCGCAGGACGCCAACTTCCGGACATGTGGTCGACATTTCGGTGACATGTCCACTTGTAATTCAAACCAACTCGAGTCGGTGTTTCGGTTTTTGTCACTTGTAGAATTAATTTAAGCACGTCAATTCCATGTAAAATGCTTATTTGAAAAAGTATTTACTATTTAATTTAAGATGTAATATAAAACATTGTGAGGATGTAACGATGAAAGGCAAGAGTTGAATGAACAAAGGGCTGGACCGGTTACCATTGATTTCTTCGGAGTTAGGCATTGATGCAAGCATACAATTACAAACTATCGTAACATAGTGCGTTGCATGTTACGCTATATGTCAAGCTTAATAATGTAGAGTGCAAAACTAGTGAAACAGTTCTGCAACATAACCTGCACAACAGAGTAGTCATATTGCAATGGAAAAATAAAATTGTTGACCTTATTTCTACCAAATGACATTTATCGACAAAACTCCATCACATTAAAAAAATCACAGAGAATGTTCTACAGCAGGAAAGCATGTGCAATATTCGGCATTACCCAGCTAATGTTAAACATCAGGGTAGTGTTGAACGGAGAGGGAGGGTTTACACCCCCACCCCCCCCCACTCCCTGTGGCGCTACAATAGAGCGACGATAGCAGCTAGATTATAACAGAGAAGTTAATGTTAAGGGTTACAATGTCACCAATTTACGAGGGCGAATGTGTCAACAGCGGAGCATGTGGTCGATACACCCCTACCTCCCCCACCCGTCGCCCGCGCATGCGCAGTGCGCACCACCGACTCCCGCCATTTCCACCGACGCCGATAAGGAGGTGTTGATAATACATAATTATCAGGTCTACCAGTCGGCCGCCTACTCGGTGTTGGGCGAATATCGTAATTACAATGTCTGCTTACGCTTTGATTTAATTATAGCGATAAGGGGTTTCTTTGAAAAACAACATAAAAATTAGGTTTGTTTGCGTGTAAAGTATACCCTGATTTAATTACGCTTGTAGTCCAACACACACTGTATTTACGGTAGGGATAAAATAAGCATACGTATCAAATACAATACAGTGCCAAAAAAATCTAAATTTTGATGACGGTTTTGAAGCTACAACAGCAATCTTAAGACACACGTTAGTCATTAAATTTCCCCAATAAAGTATACAATAAAATATTTAGAAGTTAAATTATTCGGGTTCAAAAGAGTAGTAATATAAGCCTAATACAGGTTCAAAACAGTGTAAATGTTTAATTTAAACAGACTGTACGGGGCGGCGACGCAACCCGCCCGACGCCGCGACCCCTGAATTGCCTATCCGCGCCGTTTTATATTTTTGAGGGAAATAACATTGCGTTTCCGAAGTTGTTAAACACAAAAAAAACCACTTACTTGTACAGTATTTAGTTGACTAAACAATAGCAATCAATTTAATCTTTGTCTGTTTTATTTAAAAAAATTAACAAACATAATGCTGTACTCAACAAAATCAATGTTATACAAACTAAAATTGTAAAGTACTGTTTACTTCGTTCAGTTTTCAAACCTAAAGTGGATGTTTTAATTTTATTACTCTCTGAAATATCTATTTTTTATCAACAAAGGTAATTTGAATATTGAACGTTATCCATGCATAGTTTCGTTGAGGAAAATTAGAAATGTTCACAGTTCTTATAATAACTTAAAATCTATTATTAATATTAAAAAATATAAGAGTAGTTAATTTAAAAGTTAGTTTTTTAGTAAGAGTAGTTATTTTAAATAAACGGTATCAGTGGACTGACACATACTTTCTCCCTTAAGTCGATTTAAACAACAATCTTTAACAAAACCAACATATTCTTTAACGTTTACTAAATATTTTTTTAATAATTATTGGAATATTAATATATTTTTTGTTTAAACATAATCTCCAGTTTCTGGGGCACTATAATGGATATACCCACCAGAAACATAAATTCGAAATTTCTGACGAAAACAATACTTTCTCCTTAAACTATCGTATAGGGGGAGAAGGTAAAAATTAAAAAATGTTGACGAAAACAATACTTTCTTCTCATACTATCGTATAGGGGGTTAATGAAAATTTGGATAAATACAACTTAAATTAATAAATACTACTTAAAACCATGTCTCATATTTATTTTTTTGAGTAGGGTCCGAATACAATACTAAGGTTGAATTAAAAATCAACTCAGTACATATTTTCTAAAACTCATTTATGCACATTGCATATGACCGTCCATATTACGCCCACCCGCGTTTCACACGGACGACACCACCCGCACCTACTGGCGTTCAGGTCCGCAGGGGGGGGGGTGGAGGTAACACTCAAAACGAAATCCGGTAATTTCGCTCCACGGACTATTTTCAAGAGCATTTTTTGTCGGGTAAAATGAATTAAGGCGAGTGTGGCCTAAACAATATTAATGTTCGGTAATTGAGGATGTTGGGTTCTAAATTACAAGGCGAGCGTCAGTATCGGTAGCGGTGGGCGATAATAGTGGCCCATTACTGGGTAATAGGTCTGGGTGTGAACACCTCTGTATATGGTAATGCACCCTTTGATTCCGCCGCCGACACCTTCCACCGTCACCCATCACCCATCACCCGTCACCCGTCACCCGGTAGAGTATTGATAATATTTGCAATCCTTACTATGCATTAAGACACAGGCGTTTACTGGTTATAAGAAACCAATACCAAAATGCTATTATTTTATAAAGCTAAAATTTTATTTTTTGATAAACTTTTAACTACTTTTAACTCTCCCTCTTAGTGAACGTAAACGTATCGAAAATATTTACATATGTTAAATGTATATTGTAAAAATAAGTGTGTTTTTATAATCATAAAGCTAACACAAGAAATCTCTGTTATACTAAGTTCTTCTACACAAATTTGCTTAAACTATAGGAGCAGTAATCAATTAAATTCTCATATACCTAAATGTATTACAGATCTTTTAATATATGTTTCAGTTGCACGGTGGTTCGATGTGCTTTTCAAACTGAGGATTACAAGTAAAATTTACGCAGTGCTAGTTTATAGAAAAAAATTGTTCTTCGTTAAGATTGAAGTGACGAAAACTGTTAAATACGAGAAAACATAAACAAGCCAGTTTGAAGGGAGTCGTTGAAGGCAAGGAGCTAAGCAGCCGATCAATACTTTAACACCCCTGTCTACAGGGGGAGCGGACACAAGGTAAATTTCCCCGTGAAAGGTTGAACGCTAAACGATGCCTGGGGGAGGGGGTGGAGTGGTGCGGGAGGGGGGATGGTTCCGTCGACAGGGGAGAGCGTAACAATCGATCCTTACACCTTGACAGACAAGATGGAAGCAGAGAAGCTGCGGTGCGTGCGTGCGTGCGTGCGCGGGATCGATCCACGGCGGCGTCGCGGCGCCCGCCGGCACAATGGCGTCCCAGGCTGAGGCTACCGGCGAACGGGAAATATCAATTAGCCTCGGCCCTCTTTAACTTTCTAACTTCAACCGCCATGAAACAATTAATTAATTGTCGAACGAGACGTAAAATTGATGCTAGTTATTCTTATTGTCCAGTATTTTAGTTAAAGAGATAGACGATGTTAAATATTATTTTTATAAATATCTGTTTTGACTTCCCTTACATTAGTGTTTTTGACAATATATTCGTTTGTTGGTTTTTCTCAATTTTTCTGGATCAATGAATTAAAGCTATACGTACTCGGGCACGGCGCCGTAGGGAGGTCCACAGTGCGATCGATCCACCGTGTTTTTATGTTATTCCGCCATGAATTTTCTCTAAATACCGCCCTAAATATATTTATAACTTACCAATATAAATAAAGAAGGTAGAGTAAATAAAGAAAATATATTTTATACAATATTTTACTAATGGCCGACTATTAATCATGTCTCGGCAGGAGGAAGCAATATAATGAAGGGGACGGGGGGAATGTATCCATTCTAATACCGTATCTTGAAAATATAGATTGCTTTGTTCCTCGGGAGAGGAAACCTATTTATTCTTAAATAGGTTTGCATAATTAACCTCCTTATGTGGCTTAACTTGTTATTAAGGATTTTGTATACATCACCACAAAGTAATTCCCAAATAAACGTAAATTTGCTTCGTATTCAGGTCTGCTGCTATGGGGATATTTTTAAAATTTAGTAAGGCTACGATTAAAAAATTTAAGCAATGAATGATTGCTAAATTTAAGTAAAATAAAATTTAAATTAATATATTTTTTAAATCTTGAGAAAGCAGGAGGTTTTGTAAATTATTTAACATAAGTTTAATACGTTTATAGTTTAAAATAGTTATATAAGTTTAAAATGAATTTAAGCTATAAAAAAAGTAAATTGCATTTTACTTACCCAAGGCAGAATAATCATTCACCTTCGTAAGTATCTCATTATCACACCAAATGTGGCATACAACAAATTGTTATTTATAATTATTTCATTATAATCATAAATTTAAGATCTAACCTTGAATGAAAAAAATCACTTTCATAAAACAAATACTGCGTTTTATCAGCGTCCATTATATTTCTGCCAAATAAACCTGATCCACAACGTTAAAAATTCTTGTTTATACGTCAACCCTTTCAACAGATACAGTGGGTTTTAGGAAGCCACCCTCCTGCAGAGTTCCATCGACAATTAGAGCGTTTCGCGCGGAGTTTGGTTCGCCCATAAGTCTTGGCGATATCCTAAAATATGTGTTGTTTGTCGAATGCATGTTGTCCTGTTCCCGTAACAATGCGAGGTAACGAGGGACCTCCAGCCCGGGTCTCATATGTTACCTCAGATTAGGCTTAGTCTGTCGACGGCGCGAGCGGCCGTTAGTTACCTCCCGGTTAACACGATTTGAAATACTCGTATTAAAGCCCACCTGGCCTGATTATAATAACAGCCTGTTTAGATTGTCACACTATTAATCGTCCGAAGGATGATTTGGGAAGTTTTATTTTCAAAACTTTGAGCGAAGTATGGTTTCAAAGTAAATGACATGGAAGTATCCGATTTAGGCATACACAAGAGTATTAGAAATATTAGAGTAAATGGTCTACAGTCGGTTTAATCGTTTCCACGACGTGGTGCAGCTTGTGTTTAAAAAATACTATTTTTTATATCATTAACTACATTTACATCATCAGTCGGCTCTCTGACTGAGGTCTCTTTTCAGGAGGTCGGTTCAGGTTATATTCAAAATAAAGCTGTCACATAACTAGTATTCTTAGGTTCTTTGCCTATCCAATGTGACACGCTTCCCAACCATCTATTTGTCTCTCCTGGACCTCCAGTATGATCCGAAATCTCGGTGTGTGGAATTTATTTACTAACCACCTGAGAGAGATACTCTGGACGAAGGATGCTCCCTGCCGTGCCCTCGGGGTATTCAAAGGGGTAGGCGGGGAGGTATATCTGCTATGGCAGGAAGTGTGTGTTCTCAAATGATTGAGATCGTCCTAGGACCTTGTCAAGGGACTTCGGGGGTTGTTGAGTTGGAGCAAGAATCCTCATTGTATGTTGTTTGATCCCGAACCCGGAAGTGGATGGGTTTGAAAGTGTTTTATTTATTAGAGAATTAGGTAGACTGTGTATGTCCTACCGTTCACATTCTTACGATTCCCTTCCTTTCAGGGGTTATCCTGAACGGTGCTGTTCCTAAAAAGGCTTTTCTGGGACATCCTAATTTTTTTTTGTTAGTCATTTTCATTTTGTTCTTATGGAGAAAATTTAACAATCTCTAACAGGTTGATCAATTAATTATCCCCATTTAGCAAATTTAATTTAGAAATAATACCTATTCAGTACTATGGTTTTTAATAGTTGACATCCGTTAAATTTATAACACATGTATTTAATGTAGAAACGGTAGATACTTTTAGCTGGATTATGTAAGCCAATGTATCTTCAAAGATTTCTATCAACCTTTTAGGGAACTGTAATGAAAAACTGGAAGCCGTAGCGTTAAATCAAAAGGGAAAGTCCATTCAAAATGAGTTTTGTAAACGAGAAACAAACAGTAGCATGTTCTATAATCGGTCCCGCGCTTCAGCAATTTCCTCGCTAAGCCGTGCTAGAAATGACGGCCGGACAGATACGAACTAAGATCAGATAAGGCTGCAGCCGACGTCCTGTCAACATCACATCAAACTTGGGAAAAACTGGATCCTACCTCAAAAGGTTCTACGCATAAATCCATTCCTCGGATGCATTAGAGCCGAGACCGTTGATTTCGTATCCTTCTCTATTTTTTATCACTGTTGTTCGACGATTTAGATTTGTGTCGGCGGGATTTAGTTTTTTGTTTCTTTATGAAGACCGAGAGACAAGAGTAAAACTCTTGTCTACCTGAATGTTCTACTAGAACTATTTTGTTAAAAACTCACACGTCCTTTGGGTTATATATTTCCCAAAATATTATACTTAACGATAATTATTAAACCACAGGTGGTTCTTCTGAACAAGGAAAGAGTTTTTTTAATTACGTTCGTAACTATCCTTGACGAAAGATGGTAATTTAGGACGAATCCTGAGACGCGCGATGGTACTTCCGCTTTCACAATCGAGAAATCTTTCACAGATGCCTACGACACCGCCGCTGAGCTTGTAATTAAATCCGCATCAAGGCCACCGTTATGGGTTAGCAGGTTCAGCTCACTGCCTCGCGGTGTCGCCTCAAATTAATTCCTCGCCGCTTTGTCAAATTACGCCCAATTACAGGAAGACGCCGCTCGTGTCGCCGCCAGATTCTATCCGCGATACCGGCAATCACCGGGCTTTAATTTGGACAAGTTTCATTAACCGCCACCCTCCCGGCTGCGATGCCACCCGATACGGGGACGGCGCGATTTGCTACCCCATAAATCGCCGGGCACCCGAATTAACTCATTTGAATGGGATCGATTATGACGAAGACCGGTAGCTTATCGCGGTCGGCGCCGCGGCCTCTAATCGCCTGCCGGTATTTACGGTGTAATTGGCTTCAAATTGTGCTAATTCGACCAATTATGGTGCCGGTTGACTTATGGAGACGGTATCGCCACCGACCGGGGACCAACAGAGAAGCCATCTTGTGAGCTCGCTATTAATCACAACAGTGAAGAAAAATATTACCCTTATCAAACCTAAGCTTAGAAATTTGTTCCACGATGCGATTAAAATAAAACTTTTTGTAGTATTATCAGGGTCATTAAACATTCCTCTGGCTTATTCTAGATCATCAAAAGCTTGAAACTCTCCCACTTTCTGGGGTCGCAGAGTATAAACATCTTTCAAATTGATTTAAACGTCCGCCTCGCTCCGCGCCATGTGGCGGGTCAATCAAAAAGCCACTAGGACTCGAGGCAATTAGGCGCAGTAGCCATCAAAGCTGGGTTTTCAATCTTCTCCGGTGTCGTACACGTTACATCGGCAGCGGCAGATAAATTGAGGCGATAGTGGGGGAGAATCAGTTAGGCGTTCGCGTGTCGGAAATACAGGCTATCATTACACTGACCACACGTTTGGGACCTCTAATACGCTCTAACATCGCGCTTATTGTGGTCGTGATAGTCGTGGAGCCTCCTTCATCTGCGGCGCTCTCTGCTGTGCTGAGGCCACGAGGATGGCCACACACTTGGGCCTCATATATATTGTGACATCTCGCTTATTGTGGTCGTGATAGTCGTGGAGCCTCCTTCATCTGCGGCGCTCTCTGCTGTGCAGAGGCCACGAGGATGGCCACACACTTGGGCTTCATATATATTGTGACATCTCGCTTATTGTGGTCGTGATAGTCGTGGAGCCTCCTTCATCTGCGGCGCTCTCTGCTGTGCTGAGGCCACGAGGATGGCCACACACTTGGGCCTCATATATATTGTGACATCTCGCTTATTGTGGTCGTGATAGTCGTGGAGCCTCCTTCATCTGCGGCGCTCTCTGCTGTGCTGAGGCCACGAGGATGGCCACACACTTGGGCCTCATATATATTGTGACATCTCGCTTATTGTGGTCGTGATAGTCGTGGAGCCTCCTTCATCTGCGGCGCTCTCTGCTGTGCTGAGGCCACGAGGATGGCCACACACTTGGGCTTCATATATATTGTGACATCTCGCTTATTGTGGTCGTGATAGTCGTGGAGCCTCCTTCATCTGCGGCGCTCTCTGCTGTGCTGAGGCCACGAGGATGGCCACACACTTGGGCCTCATATATATAGTGACATCTCGCTTATTGTGGTCGTGATATTCGTGGAGACTCCTTCATCTGCGGCGCTCTCTGCTGTGCTGAGGCCACGAGGATGGCCACACACTTGGGCCTCATATATATTGTGACATCTCGCTTATTGTGGTCGTGATAGTCGTGGAGCCTCCTTCATCTGCGGCGCTCTCTGCTGTGCTGAGGCCACGAGGATGGCCACACACTTGGGCCTCATATATATTGTGATATCTCAATTATTGTGGTCGTGATAGTCGTGGAGCCTCCTTCATCTGCGGCGCTCTCTGCTGTGCTGAGGCCACGAGGATGGCCACACACTTGGGCCTCATATATATTGTGACATCTCGCTTATTGTGGTCGTGATAGTCGTGGAGCCTCCTTCATCTGCGGCGCTCTCTGCTGTGCTGAGGCCACGAGGATGGCCACACACTTGGGCCTCATATATATTGTGACATCTCGATTATTGTGGTCGTGATATTCGTGGAGCCTCCTTCATCTGCGGCGCTCTCTGCTGTGCTGAGGCCACGAGGATGGCCACACACTTGGGCCTCATATACTGTAATATCTCGATTATTGTGGTCGTGATATTCGTGGAGCCTCCTTCATCTGCGGCGCTCTCTGCTGTGCTGAGGCCACGAGGATGGCCACACACTTGGGCCTCATATATATTGTGACATCTCGATTATTGTGGTCGTGATAGTCGTACCTCCTTCATCTGCGGTTTGTGTGTGCTGAGGCCACGAGGATGAAATTCAAAAAGTGAATATCTCATATTGTGGTCGTGATATCGTGGAGTTCACTGCGGCGCTCTCAGGTTCACAATGGCCACACACTTGTCATATAGTGACATCACGATTGTGGTCGTGAACCCTCCTTCAAACCCTCTCTGCTGTGCTGACCACGAGGATAACACTGGGTCATATATTGTGACATTTCATTATTGTGTCGTGATATTCACCTCCTTCATCTGCGGCGCTCTCTGCTGTGCTCACGAGGATCCACACACTTGGGATATATATGTGACATCACCATTGAGGTCGTGATGTGAACCTCCTTCATCACGGCGCTCTCTCGCTGAGGTACGAATCACACTTGTGCTCATAATACAAGTTACCGAATTGTGGTCGTGATAGTGTAGTCACTGCGGCGCTCTCTGCTGTGCTGAGGCCACGAGGATGGCCACACACTTGGGCCTCATATATAGTGATATCTCGCTATTGTGGTCGTGATAGTCGTGGAACTCCTTCATCTGCGGCGCTCTCTGCTGTGCTGACACGAGGATCCACACACTTGGGCCTCATATATATTGTGACATCTCGAAGTGGTCGTGATATCGTGAGCCTCCTTCATCTGCGGCGCTCTCTGCTGTGCTGAGGACAATGGCCAACTTGTTCATATATAGTGAAGATTATTGGTCGTGATATCTATTCATCTGCGGCGCTCTTGCTGTGCTGAGGACGAGGATGGCCACAACTTGGGCCACATATATTGTGACATCTCGTAGTGGTCGTGAACGAGCCTCCTTCATCTGCGGCGTTCTCTGCTGTGCTGAGACCACGAGGATGGCCACACACTTGGGCCTCATATATACTGTGACATCACGCTTATTGTGGTCGTGATAGTCGTGGAGCCTCCTTCATCTGCGGCGCTCTCTGCTGTGCTGAGACCACGAGGATGGCCACACACTTGGGCCTCATATATATTGTGACATCACGATTATAGAGGTCAAGGAAACGTTGTTAAAACGTTTGTTCATATATTTTTCGGCAATATTAGCAATCTGGATCTGATTGGTAACTGTGTTTTCAATACGAGAAATTCAAAAAGTTATCAATTTGAGGAGTTATCTTGAGGGCTTGAGGTTATATTCACGCAAGCGCGGTTCACAGGCACACAAAGCCATGTAATTATGTAGCGTAATCACCGGGGCCGCTGTGTTACGGCCTTCATTGCAAACTAACTGCAAATCTCGCCGTGGGAAAAATATTCTTCTATGTCACATTGTCAGACTTGTCACAATTTCACAACCTTCACATTGTCCTATTGACAATTTCACGGTTTAGCAACATTAACATCACGGATAATTTGAGTGAATGGAAACTGTTTCCCCTTTTACAACCCTTATATTCCCTCGACTCCACAAGTCGAACACATATTGCGCTCATTAATCGGTTACATCACACAAGAAGGGTCCTCAGAACGTGCAATAGGTACTCGTAAACACGAAAGTGAAAGAAACATTACCGATGTAACCTTTAAGGAGGCGTTGTTCCGAATTGAATCAAATCACCTCACAGATTTACAGCCACAATCGCCCACCAAATCTACAAAGGTTAACCCGCCAAAACGACTCGTTCGCCAATGAAAGGTGAGGAATGGCTCACGACGCGACGGCGCGGAAGGAACCACAAAGAAAGCGATTCGCATTGATATTCCGCGCGATAATCGCCGTAATTGTTCGATTAATAACAATAAAAACACCCAAGCGCACATTAAACATAGTTAGTCCGCAGACAATGGACTGTGGGTCTATTATGTAAAGGCGGGCCATAAACCTCTCTGAGGACTTCTCCGAAGAAAGGCCGGGTGGATCGAATCGAGCTCAAAGCCGTGTTTACAAAATATTGAGCCGGGGAGATATACGACCCCGACCAAAACTAACCTCGTTATCGTTGGTGAGACGGTAAAGGGCCATACAATGCTGCAAGCCACGAGTCCCGGCCGTGGCCACGTGGGAACCACGCGTCTTGAGGTTCCGTGAACCGGACTGCAAAAACTCTTCTTTAACAGCACACTAGACGTTTCCACACACTGTGCTACAACACACAGAGTTGACAGTCGACTAAGGTTAACTAAAGTTGACCGAATCGGCAGTTCGAGTATTGCTTTAGTATTTCATTCATTAGTTAGATGCATTATACTAATTGTGATATTTATTTTAGGGAAAATGTTATTATGCACCAGGGAGGAAAACTGCACACTCCCCGGTGTGAGGGAATTGTGCCAACTAAAACTCCCCACATTAGGTTGATCCCACCATGGAAGGGCCTATTACAGTACTATAAGGAATAACTTAATAAAATACAATACTGTACCGGTCACCTTTTGTTAATACACAACAAATTAGGAAAGGCTTGGGGCTCAGTAGTTCTTTTAAAAGTGGTCAGCGACTCAATCTAGTTAAGGTAGCTTATCTTTCACAAACCATTTTTGTGACTGTTATTTTATCAGCATTAAATGCTGATGCAATAGCAAAACGACAATACAATTTCCGCAAACAACAAATTTTGTTGTTTGTAACAGTCTTATTTCATGCGTCAGTTCAAATCTATCCCATATAAATCACGATTTTTTTCACGGGTAGTCCCTTCTATTCTCCCAACAGCCTACCAATATCAATCAGCAGGTAGTCAATCGATGATTGACCTTCGGATCGCAAGGAATGCTCTTCCCCCAGGTAGCCTGGACCGTGGAGGTGCCAAAGAACCACGCCCCGCGGAGGTGGCCGTCGTGAACAAATGTTTGTAAAAGCTGGTCTGAAAGTCGGACCCAACAATGAGGTGAAACCACGCCATAAATCTGGACGACTTGGGAGGTGCCCGGACAAATTATCAGCTGGCAACATGTGTCCACCCCACACAACCGGCCCGTCCCAATCCTCGTCTCCTCTGTCTTAGCTAATGGTTTGCTAGAAACCTTTCTATTTAGTTTTAGTTGTTTTAATCCATTGTCTTAGGTGTGTGTAACACGCACAGGGACACTAATTTTGCATACATTTAAATACACAAATCCAACCCAATAGCCTTGTTACAACATTGTACCTTTAGCTATTCCTGATTAAATATTCTTTGTATTTTTCTTCTTGTTTAAACTGAAATGAATTTGTTTACGTTTCACTGAGAAGTGTGATATACAGTAACCGAAGATGTTATGGTCTACTAGACCGACCATTTTATACAATGACGGTACTAAAGTTCCATTATTTGAATCCTCTGACTAATCTTTTATGAAAACAAATCATCAATGCATCTAATATCTATGAAAAAGATCTTATCTGCTTCCAAGGGTCTCAAACATTTTCATTGTAATTCTTCTCCAGATCCACGACATACTTTCCACTCGGTAACTCATTGGGCGATCAAGAGTGACAAAGTTCCGGGAATTAATAAAGACAGGAGTCAAAAGAGCGAAGAAATACTGGGGATAAATCAAAGCGATGTTTGTTGCCAGAGAAAATGCCTCTTTGATTTAGATTTCAGAGTGTTGGATGGCGGCAGGTGGACTAGCTGGATTTGTCTAGCGCGCAGTCCATCATTCTTCCCCCGCTTAATGGGCTCGGCAGCGCAGTTTCACACATTCATGAATATGTCACCATGACGTTAATTAGGTCGGTAACGGACGACGCGTGTGGTCGCTGCCAAAACGCTGTGTTCAACACATGTCATCTCCCCAGCTCCCCAGCTCCCCAGCTCCCTTCACCCCCGGGACCGGGAACAACATTCGCATCACATAGTAATTGTGGATACTGTAGCCTATGTTATGGGAATATATAATATCGATTTGAATATATCATGTTATATTTTATCAGAATTCTCGAAGTACGAAAAATATATATTTACTTTTAATTAGTTAAGCTAATAATTAAGTTTCTTAGATGCCAGAAAAAAGTGTTTTCTATCTTAAATATATTTTTTTCTCTTAACTAATTTTCAGTGAATTAATTTGCAACAAAATCAATACCATGAACATGAAAACTACGTGAAACAAAGTATTTTAATACGTAGGCCAATTATTTGTGTGATCAACGACATCGACCACCGGGCTCATCGATCACACATCGTGAGTGCAGCTGTCAGTGTTGTCAGAATTAATTTACACTCGCTATTCATCAGGGTGCAGTTCAGACATCAAGCGATTACTGTGGGACGGTAAATCAGAGCTGGGAACCGCTCCGGAAAAGTATCAACCGAGGGATACATATCCCTTCTGAGAAGCGGCCTCGCAACAATATTTATCGATATTGCAGTCCAGATAGGTTCGACCGAACGTCAAATAAAGTTTAAATATTATGATAACCCAGTCAACATGACTGTGGCTGTGTCTGTGGCATTGCGTGCGGTGTACCGGTGATTTGTGCCGTGTCAGGAACGGTTCTCGGAACGGCTACCGATGTGTCACAGGTACCTCACAAGTAATAGGTTTCACCGATACGCAAGTCGAGTTATAGTAGGCGTGTCAAAATTGTAATAACGTTTTATAGTCATCTAGCCGCGGTTGTAAAACATTGCAGACTCATATTGTTCTCGACAAATTACTACTCTGTGGGCTAAAGTATGTAAGGCGTAAGGAATTTCTCGTCGGATTAGATTCAGATGAAATACATCCCTGTAAATAAATGTTTCAATCTGAATTCATCGAAGGATTGTGTCGGCGAAATGACATTTGGGGTTGGTTGAGACCATTACAACAACAAAATTGTGCAAATCCGTATCTCCGTTGTCGTGCGGACGGATTGTTCGCTCAGATTTATAGAACTCAGGAATGACTTATGGAGGTGGCGATAAGGATGACTGTCGTGATTAGAGGCAGAATGTTTCGACAGTCACGAGCCTCGAACTGACGTGATGCCCTGGAAATGTCAAGAGACGAAAACAACCAATGAGCAGATACAAATCAAAACTGATGTTGCTCTATTCACGACATGAACCCGTACACACGTCTATGAATAATTGTCAGAACTCATTTAGACATAACTACTTACTTTGCATAAATTAAGAAATATAGAATACGTTTCAAAAACATGTTTGTATTTACTTCCCTTGTTAAATAGGTTAGATCATGGATATGCCTACAGGAAACATTTTCAGTTCATCTAAAAAGCTGTTCTTTAAACCAAAATATGACGTCACTAACAATATGACGTCAATAACCAAATGACGTCAATGTTTCAATTTTGGTCGCACAAATTGCCAACACCTCTCACAAAGCTAAGACATATCCATGTCAAAAGGACCGTTCCCTATATTATACAAGCAAAGGTTAATGTGGCTGGATGCTGTCACTGAGGGCTTTTCACACGGTGAGTCCTTTTTCAGCTCGTTAATAATATTTAAAAACCAAAATAAGATTCTATCAATTCAACCAACATCATCAACGCTACTACATTTCATTAAATAAAACATTAGGCCCCTAATATTCCTCCTTTTGATGTACAATTGAAGCTACGGTATATAATTATAGAAGGGACCCATATTTTACTGCACAGCCACATTTAGCGTGTAAACATTGTCGCAAATATAACCTGCGAGGTTTGCCGTGCTCGCCAACACGCACAGAGAGCACAGCGCGATCCGCCACGATATACACCCTAATCTGATCGCACTTTTCTAGCTATGACATGCTGTTAAAATAAATTACCCTGACTGTTAATGACTTAAGAGTTTAACACGAACTTGACAAAAAAGTAGTTTAAATTTTAAGACAAAAATTCAACGATCTTAAACTTTAAGTTTCTTTTTCTTTTACGTTTAAGTCGTGTCTTCCTGGACAAAATAAGAATTAAATTGATGACTTTGTGACAAGAGTAAAGCTATAAATGTAAATCTACAACAGAATAAAATTGGATGGGTTTACTTGACGAGGCAACTAAAAATTAAACGGGTATTCGGTGATATCCAAATGTATACCCTGTGGTATACATTTGAATTTTTAATATTTTTAATAGCGATAAATTGATAATTCCTATTCACCGAGTACAAATAATAAAACCACGCCTTTATAATAACTGTGGAATGAAAAAAGGATCAAGACATTCGACAGTTTTTATTTTATATCTTCCACATGAAAACCAGAGAGAATAAGTGATTAAAACATATGAAATAATAAGTTCATGAGTTTCTGAATGTGTCGCAAACTTGGTGTAATAAGACCTTAAAACTCCGAACGTCGTTCAAAAGAATACAGTATTACAACGCTTTTGGTCCAAGATTGGGTAGGATTTTTTCCAAAAGTAAGGTATGAATGAGAGACGTTGAAATACTAATTTACATTACGCTATTGAGATGTTTTGTAATTTATTTCCCAGTAAAGGCATAACTGTTCTCGTATACTTGCGAGGGAAATTATGAAACGATATTGTTTAAATAGTGTATTCATCAACTTGTCATTTTAAAGTATAAATTATCATTTTTCATATTGACGGGCAGAGTGATAGATTAGGCAAGCTCTGTGCCCGGATTACATAATATGAGCGAAGCGTGGATGGATTTGCTGCTAAAGCTTCATTGCTGCATTCGTCACTGCGTCACTGCATCGGGGATTAGGCCACACTGCTACTGATCACATTCCTAGTCTATTGTAAAACGTCTCACGTCTAAACTTCTTTAGGTAAATAAATAGCGTATATAAACCAATATGTTACTCTCAAATCATATTAATTGAGACTTAGGCATCAAATAAAATAATAAAAAACTTTCAATGACTTTAAAAATTGATGCTATTAACCAAACAATTTAATTTATCAGTTAATCGTGAGTCTTCTGTATACAAGTGCCAGGTGTGTTCAAAACCAAGTTATAACCTTCATATATTTTTTCGAATTGTGAAATTTTGTTTAGTCATTTGTACTTTAAATAGTAACAGATATCAATTTAAATTGTGATACATCCCATTTAATCTATTCGAAATTGTTTTATTTTATAAGTTTTATTAAGAAAAGGTTTTAGTTAATCTTGATTGAAGTGCAAAGTAATGACATCAGGTGTTAGAAAGGAGCCTCCGTTTCACGAGGCTGTTGTCCTGGTCGCAGTGTTGCCAACAAAACGGCAACGTCGCTATCGACCTGCTTGTGGCTCTGTACTGTTGCCAAACCTGCGTTTATCGCCACCATCTACAACCAGCGTATGTTTAGGCCCGCAAGAATTGCCAGGCTAATAGTTAATTTTTAATGGAAAATTAATACAGTATAACAAATTAGACCTATCAGAATAACAACTTGCGATCCAAACGAGATCGCTCGCAGCACGCTGGCGTGAGTAGAGCATTGGATTTTATTGGATTTTGATATTTTATTCCCATCATATTTATCGAATAGTACTAAGTAGAGTAGAGCATTGGATTTTATTGGATTTTGATATTTTATTCCCATCATAGTTATCGAATAGTACTAAGTACAGTATACAGGTTTCCTGCAATAATAGGGGTTTACATGGTAATGTGCTTAAAAGCTGTTCACTAAGAAAAACACACACTGTACAACATTAAAATTTGATCAAACTATGTCAATAACTAAGCGAATTAACATTTCACAATGTACAGTGTTTACCATTTTGAATATCTCAATAACCAATTCACCTTGAGTCATGATTCAAAATACTTAATTCTGTTTTTTTAGCTGAATCCAATGATACACAAATTTTGATTTTCAATAAATTATACATTAAATAAGTTGAAAGTCCCATTTTTTGGGGCACAAACCCCCTAAAAATTAAGTGAATGTAGTCCAATTGCGTTGCCAAACAAATGTGTCCAAGATATTACAGAAAGGAACAACTCCACCAAATTATATAATAATCAGATAATAAAAAAATTACAGCCGTTATCGTGTCGGCACACACACACACACACACACACACACACACACACACACGCACACATACACATACACTATACGCAACTTTGAAAAATGTACGAAAAACAAAAAAAACTAATTTACGTAGCCTATAAGAACAAGTAGGTACCGTTCGTAGAGGAAGGCAGTAAGATGAGTCAGAACTAGGACTGTGTACTGCTCCAAGAATACCCGCAACGTTCCCAGATTTCTTATGGATCAAATTATAATACAATACAATTATTATTGCATCTAAGTAGAGCTAAAAATCAAAAACCTCTTTAAAGAAATTTCTCTTTATGTTATTTTCTGGGGCAGAAAATAACGTAAATGTCAAAACAGTGCAGGTAAAATAAACGTAAGATAAAAAGATCAGTAGATCAGTAGATGTGGCTAGCATATACACTATACAGGCTAATATTATCAATAGAGGGAGAAGACTGAATTAGCGATGTCAAGGTGTTTACGGAGCTGTCAGCCCTAGTTAGCGGAGTGGAGTGACTTGCAACTCGAACCACTCAGGTCCGGGCTGAGAAAAAAACTGATGATGTATCTCGTCTCTTAAATGATCCACGAATCGACATCCGTCTCAGAGAGAATATCATCCCAGCGCTGCATACCATCATGTTACCAGAGGTTCTGAGGAGTCCCTTAGGATTAACTTGTTTATACGTTTACAACTATCACACTGGATAGCCAAGGTAGTTCAAAAATGTTAACTAATTGTCGTCACGAATAAATCAACAGTCATTTGCTAACAACGCGTCGCTGACATTACACTACGCCAAATCTACTCACTAATAATAACTTATTCATGTTATATAAGCTTAATGTGGATCTTATAGCTTCTAAATATATAAACATACATAAATTCTACTAATTTATATCGTACAATCATTATAACTACGTTAAGTGGAATTATACAACTCCTATGCTTAGTCTGGAGTAGGCTACCTACTTCTACGCATTTCCCCTAAGAACGATACTTTATAAAAAATCTTTATTAAATGTACTCCATCAAAGAACCTTATACTTAACATCATTTGAAAAGGGCTATAACGAATGTAGCAATATCTAATTATATATTTTTTAAACTATCTTTGAAAAAAAATTAGTTAAAATCTATAAATTACAATACAGTTTATGAACATTTTAATCACATGTATAACTGTACAATATCTCTAAAAATAATTAGATTTGTCGTGTTTGAAAGTGCTTGTTTGAAACAATGCTCTTGAGGGACCAGAACTTAAATTCCGGAGATAATGCAGACTTTTGAGAGAAGGCAATATTTGTAGCTAATTACTATATTTATTCCAATGTAGTAACGGTTAGGTGTAGAAAAACTGTCAAAAACGTGTCGGCCAACAGATGGCTCGTGAACACCCTGTAGAAATGAGCCCGTTATTATCCTGCCATCAAATGATCGCCTACCACTTTACACGGCTAATTTGGACGCTTTTTGTCGCTCTACACCTCGGAGTGACGCGACAGACTTGATTTATGACGTCACTTCCGGTTCAGAAAATGACAGGAAGTGTCGTATACGAGACAGACAACGTGCGGGCTTATCGTGGTAATCGCCACCTTATCGGCACGGGCCATAACGTCCGGGTAAATTAATATAATAAACTGCAAGACTTATCGTTCTATCTGCTAACTACCAGGATCTGGGTCCCTGGAGACCATGGGCAAGAGAACTTAAGAGTTCATTTTCTGGCCAAATTTAGTCCATCAATAATTTAAATATATATATGAGTCCCCTAAGATGTCAGCTAAGCCTTAGTAGCTGGTAAAAAGTTATTTCACTAAATTTAAGTTTGAAAATTATCTAGTGAATGGAATCTGTTATTAAAAAATACAAACACGTGTTGTAGTTATTAAATCCACTTGTCCAACCACTACACATCTATGCACATTGGTAAGTGTGAATGCTTACGCGTCAAGTTAACATGTGTGTTATTATCAATTTAAATACCAGTGTAACGTTTTAGATTTTATGTTAACCGTTTGATGGAACGTGCATGTTTATTGTCCAACAGCCGACGCAGATATGTCTGATCTACGTGATCATGACAGTAATATATTATTGGATGATTAAAACATAAATTGATTTAACATGCGTTAAAGCATTTTTCTTATTGTCGACAACCAGAATGGTTTGGCAATTTTTTAGTACCGTATTAATTGTAACATTCGTTGCTTTCTGAAGTAAAATTTGTGCAATAGAAATATGACATTATGAAGTTCAATGTTATAATTTTCTAAAATATCAGTAAATATTTTTTTAATTGGTACTACGTTTTGTTATATAGTGTTATACAAATTTTATGTTTTAAGACGAACTTTTAAAAATCATCAATACTGCGTTTTAAAGAACTATGTTTAGCAAAAAAATAAAATTGTATTACACCAGATTTTTGGGGAAAAAATTCATCTTTTAGAAACACGCATGAAAAAAATAAATAACGATTCGAACCGTAGCATTAATCTGAGGCAAGGTATGGGACGTATCTCAGGAGCGCCGGCCATCAGTCAGCGAGCCGCAACAAATCTTGGCTGGGCGTTAATGTTTGGGCGCAATGTAAATCTGAACCCGCCACTTGATGCTGCTAGCATTCATAATATCGGCCATCAAACCCAACTCGTCCGTAAATACGCTCCCTCGATGGTTTATCACATATTGGATTTCCAGGTGGATTATTGCAGTGTGCATATTGGTCTGTAATGAGTTGACGGCGAGCCAAAGCAAAAAGTAATCAACATTGAGTAGGGACCTAAGTAGTTTGAGCATATTTTTTTGTAAAATATTGTTTTATACCTAAATATTTTTATTCTAAAACAGTTTCTACTACATCAAAACAACTAAGTTGTACATGATAACGTGGGACTCGACCTAGTTTATATTGAAATTGAAATTGAAAATGTAAAACACAAAAACCTTTGTCACTAATATTAAAAACACAAAGGTTAGAGAATCATGATGGAAAGCGTCTCGTAGCCACCAACCAGAAACATTAGTCAAGATTTTACGATATAATGACATAGGGAGTGCACTCTCCCCGGAGCAATTGGAGAGACAAAGTAGGCGATGCAAGAAGGAATAAGGTGATGAAGAACAATGGGTAGGCAGGAAGTGTGATAAGAGTCACGGGAACAGCCGAATTATTAATTATTCGTGGCGCGGGGCAGGGTGGGGGGAGGGCGGGGCGATACTAGCATGGCGGGAGAGCTACCGGTCTATTGTGTCGACTGGAGTGCCTCAAGGGTGCAGCTTGCACCCGGTGTTCTTTATTCAGTATAAATATATGTTAATGGCGACTCAATAGGGGGAACGCAATTGGCGTGGACCGCTGCAATGTTCGTTCCGTGCGTAGGCTCGTGTGTGAATCGGCGTCATAAAAGAAACAATAGCGAATTGCATTTTATGCATTTGGCTTTTAAAAGCTACTGTTAATAATACAATAATTGGGCATTGTATGAGATCGAAAAGAAGATGAGTTAACATTCTAAGGCTGCAAAAATAACTTCTATACGTATATACTTATCTATATTACGTATATACTTATATTTAACTGGCTGGGTGGTGTAGTGGTTATAATACCCGCCTTCAAAACTGAAGGTCGCCGGATCGAATCCCGCAAGGGTCGAATCTGGACCCAGTCGCCATTTGTCATTGGGCTACTAATTAATGATGCTTCCTAATAACAGGTCGACGTTAGGTAGTAACAAGACCGGGGTTTGGACCGTTCCCCATCAAAACGTTAAAAATGCCACTGGCGTAGAAATACACAAAATAAAAAAAATAAAATATACATAAATATATGTACTTGTATAGGCTGGTGTACCTATATGGATGTATTACATATAGGAGTGAAGTAGTGACATAGGATAATAAGTAATTCATCTAGTATCGATTTTGGCGTTGTTCAAGAAAGTACTATTCGATCTTCCCTTTTTAATATACATTATTAATTTAGATAAACTTACAATACCAAGAGCATATTATTTTGCAAAAAAGAAAAAAACGTCTCTTTTTTTGGTCTTTTTGCAAACGAAGCGGCCGTGGTAAGCCCAAACCTGGGAACTGGTTTATAATACGTCTACTAATTAGTTAATTCAAATTCATAAATGGTTTTCTTAACTTTTTACCGTTGAATTGAATTTAATAAAATTATAAGTGTATTCCAATAGCTCTCCGACCCATTAGTGAGCTAACCTTGATAGAACTCACACTGCGCACAGGACTATTTGGGACCATAGCGGATTCTGTTTTTACATTCAGGGATTGTTAAAAGTACTGTACAATTTTGTCTACTACTGTTACTGTATATATGGTACGGTATAGGTAGTCCATGTGACTGCGAGACGAGGTGACGATTATGACGGCGATGTCTGATGACGGATGTGATCCAGACGACGTCGCTCATATCATTACTGGCGGCTCTGCCATGTACAAGTTGTCAGTCTACTGCTGTTACTGTATACACAGTACGGTATAGGTAGTCCATGTGACTGCGAGACGAGGTGACGATTATGACGGCGATGTCTGATGACGGATGTGATCCAGACGACGTCGCTCATATCATTACTGGCGGCTCTGCCAAGTACAAGTTGTCAGTCTACTGCTGTTACTGTATACACAGTACGGTATAGGTAGTCCATGTGACTGCGAGACGAGGTGACGATTATGACGGCGATGTCTGATGACGGATGTGATCCAGACGACGTCGCTCATATCATTACTGGCGGCTCTGCCAAGTACAAGTTGTCAGTCTACTGCTGTTACTGTATACACAGTACGGTATAGGTAGTCCATGTGACTGCGAGACGAGGTGACGATTATGACGGCGATGTCTGATGACGGATGTGATCCAGACGACGTCGCTCATATCATTACTGGCGGCTCTGCCAAGTACAAGTTGTCAGTCTACTGCTGTTACTGTATACACAGTACGGTATAGGTAGTCCATGTGACTGCGAGACGAGGTGACGATTATGACGGCGATGTCTGATGACGGATGTGATCCAGACGACGTCGCTCATATCATTACTGGCGGCTCTGCCAAGTACAAGTTGTCAGTCTACTGCTGTTACTGTATACACAGTACGGGTATAGGTAGTCCATGTGACTGCGAGACGAGGTGACGATTATGACGGCGATGTCTGATGACGGATGTGATCCAGACGACGTCGCTCATATCATTACTGGCGGCTCTGCCAAGTACAAGTTGTCAGTCTACTGCTGTTACTGTATACACAGTACGGTATAGGTAGTCCATGTGACTGCGAGACGAGGTGACGATTATGACGGCGATGTCTGATGACGGATGTGATCCAGACGACGTCGCTCATATCATTACTGGCGGCTCTGCCAAGTACAAGTTGTCAGTCTACTGCTGTTACTGTATACACAGTACGGTATAGGTAGTCCATGTGACTGCGAGACGAGGTGACGATTATGACGGCGATGTCTGATGACGGATGTGATCCAGACGACGTCGCTCATATCATTACTGGCGGCTCTGCCAAGTACAAGTTGTCAGTCTACTGCTGTTACTGTATACACAGTACGGTATAGGTAGTCCATGTGACTGCGAGACGAGGTGACGATTATGACGGCGATGTCTGATGACGGATGTGATCCAGACGACGTCGCTCATATCATTACTGGCGGCTCTGCCAAGTACAAGTTGTCAGTCTACTGCTGTTACTGTATACACAGTACGGTATAGGTAGTCCATGTGACTGCGAGACGAGGTGACGATTATGACGGCGATGTCTGATGACGGATGTGATCCAGACGACGTCGCTCATATCATTACTGGCGGCTCTGCCAAGTACAAGTTGTCAGTCTACTGCTGTTACTGTATACACAGTACGGTATAGGTAGTCCATGTGACTGCGAGACGAGGTGACGATTATGACGGCGATGTCTGATGACGGATGTGATCCAGACGACGTCGCTCATATCATTACTGGCGGCTCTGCCAAGTACAAGTTGTCAGTCTACTGCTGTTACTGTATACACAGTACGGTATAGGTAGTCCATGTGACTGCGAGACGAGGTGACGATTATGACGGATGTGATCCAGACGACGTCGCTCATATCATTACTGGCGGCTCTGCCATGTACAATTTGTCAGTCTACTGCTGTTACTGTATACACAGTACGGTATAGGTAGTCCATGTGACTGCGAGACGAGGTGACGATTATGACGGCGATGTCTGATGACGGATGTGATCCAGACGACGTCGCTCATATCATTACTGGCGGCTCTGCCAAGTACAAGTTGTCAGTCTACTGCTGTTACTGTATACACAGTACGGTATAGGTAGTCCATGTGACTGCGAGACGAGGTGACGATTATGACGGCGATGTCTGATGACGGATGTGATCCAGACGACGTCGCTCATATCATTACTGGCGGCTCTGCCAAGTACAAGTTGTCAGTCTACTGCTGTTACTGTATACACAGTACGGTATAGGTAGTCCATGTGACTGCGAGACGAGGTGACGATTATGACGGCGATGTCTGATGACGGATGTGATCCAGACGACGTCGCTCATATCATTACTGGCGGCTCTGCCAAGTACAAGTTGTCAGTCTACTGCTGTTACTGTATACACAGTACGGTATAGGTAGTCCATGTGACTGCGAGACGAGGTGACGATTATGACGGCGATGTCTGATGACGGATGTGATCCAGACGACGTCGCTCATATCATTACTGGCGGCTCTGCCATGTACAAGTTGTCAGTCTACTGCTGTTACTGTATACACAGTACGGTATAGGTAGTCCATGTGACTGCGAGACGAGGTGACGATTATGACGGCGATGTCTGATGACGGATGTGATCCAGACGACGTCGCTCATATCATTACTGGCGGCTCTGTCAAGTGACATCTGTGTATCTATATGTTTGTACGCTCTCTTAAATGTATCAATTCCTAACGATTAACCATTCTGCTCACTTTCCTCTATTTGTTTACCCCTTTACATTATTTTAGTAGCTCTACATTCCTTCATTATAGGTCTTACAACATAAAATAATAATTTCATTATATATGAGAATTGAAATAAAATTTAAATTAATTCTTTAAATTTGAAATATTTTTGAAAAGGTTTAAGTTTGTATATATTATTTGAACGGCCTTTAACGACAAAATTTCAGATTAGAGATTATGTATGTATCACTTGGACAACCTTTAAGTAACTGTATCTATGTAAGTAGACTATAGTTGGTTGTATGATTAATTAAGATTGCCAAACGCTCAAAATTAAAATTATTGAGTAAAACTGGACATATATTTGTAGACACTTTTGCAAATGAATGCTATAGAAACTCTTCAAATTACGTGGTCCAATTTTTAGCCTTATCCACTTTTTAATTTTGCAATGAAGAGCACAATTTTATGTTTTACCCTTTTCCGTTATTCAGATAAAATCTTCGGAAATAAAAAACTTTCCTATCGTACACGGATCCTTAATTTAAAATTAAAACTCGGTCCTCTTCAGCTCATCCATTGCTAGACTCGCGCGAAAGTTTACCCAGAGCCTGGGAGTGGCCGCTGCCAGCTATATCTAAACAAGGGTTTGTCATTGCCTCTTGTATCTAAACGACGAGGGAGTTGTCAGTGCCACCTAGATCTAACGACAGCCGGAAGTGGCAGGAAGCACGCGATTCAGTGATCATGGCCGCCGCTAACAAGCCAGGGTACGCCCACCGCGATGATTTATATAGAACACCTCCATCGCATCGCCGGAAATTGAGACGCAGATCCCACAGTGATAAACTGCTCATTAGTACATTGGTCATTTGTAAGCGAACAAATGGAAAGAGTTTTTTAAGCTCGGGTGGATGTGGAAATTAAAATCGTCACCTCGAGTCGGCACGAACCCTTGGCGTGCGCTGTTTCTGGTTGCTCGTCGTTACGCGTGTTAGGGAGTCTGTCGTTGGTGTGTACGGGCAAGGCTTTAGTATAACTCTGCTGTTCTCCCTCTTGTGTATTTGAAGATTCTTCCAACCATTCTGAATCACAGTTGTTTATTTTATATAATTAGCATTATTTATAGGATTACTCTTATAATTTCTGAATATACCTTATATTTACTGAAACATTTTTACAAAGGTTTCAAATTGTAACAAAAAATCGTCGATCCAAATATCGTTAAATCTACCCTTACAGTACGTTAGGCTGTGTTTAATTAAAATACTGTAGAACGAAAACATGTAGAAAACCTCCACTATTGTTCAAGTGTGGGAAAAAGGTTCGCAGGTGTCAATGTCGACAAGGACTTGACTGACACTTGCCCGGGCTTTGTCCCCGCATTGGCGGTCTGGCGGAGTCGGGTTACAGTTACAAACGGCGACGGTAGTGTAACTCTAGCCGCTGCTGCAGCCGCTGGACGTGGACCACACACAATATAGCGATAATCGGCTTATTGTGAGCCACTTCAACACGACGCAGGACGCAGGCGCAGGCGCACTGCGAGGATCAGGTGACGGCGCGAGCGCTACCTCTCGCTGTCAACTATGCTCACTGAAAACACTCAGTGGATGTAAAAATGTAAAGAAATTTAGTGAATTATAAATATACTACAAATGAATACAACAAGGCTATTTTTACTTCCGTTAATTATGGACTAAAATTACATGATTTCTTTCTCGGTAATTTATTTAATAATGTCTTGTATGAATTTTCAAAAACATGTTTTTATTTTATTTTAAAGAAACATAAAAAATATTATTGTAAATGTTTTATCTATGAAAGTGTACTCCGATTATGTTTACAGCGTTTCAGTAGTGACAACAGAAAACGTGTAGCACCTTGGCAGTAGTGCCAACTGTGTTCGCTGAAGTGAGAAAATTAACAGAGGACTAATGATTCATTAAGTGAGTAGTTTCAGTTAGGCAAACAACCATTAAACTGGAGCTTAGACTTGACGTCGAGAAATAACGATCTATTGCAAACGACTAAGAAAATGAAATGAAACGGTGTCCTTCAATGTCGTTAATTTATATAGCTTAAATGTTTCCAAAAGTGATTAAGTACAGCACATTATGGAATATATTTATAGGAATATATATATTATTATATATTTATATTTATAGTTATTTCCGCTTAATTTAAGTAGGCCTAATAATTTTATCTCGTCAAAAACTTATATTAATTTATCAATTTTTGTTGTGAAAATATAAACATACATTTAGAAAACGCAGTAAATACATCTTCTCAACCACAGATTGCTTAATAATGCAACGAAGACAAATATGCAGCGAAAGATAAATATAGGCCTTCTATCAGGCAGTATAGGTACAAAAAGAGCATGAGATCCAAAATAAACCATCCGAAAAATGTTTCATTATAAAAAATTAGTAGGATTAAGAGAATTTTGAAAAACAATAAAGCCGGAGAGGAATTTTAACAGTATTGTTGTGTTTTATATTAATCTATAATCAAACAGTAGAAATTAATTATCTGTGATAGTTTATGTAGTGTCAGAAATTTGAGCCCGTTAAGTTAAAAATATTCTAATTAATACTGAAAATGGCCACGGCACAGTGTGAATAAACTTTTGGGCGTTCATGTATTTTCCATACACACATGCTCAATATCGAGTGAACAAGCAACTCTGTTTCTCTCAATATGATTACTTAATTAGTCTACAACCTACGTCATTGCAGTCACTCCTAAATTACGCAAAAATACATTAAATACAAATGCAATTATTATGCAGTCGTGGCTGAATTGAACCTTTAGGCATTTAAAGCAGAACGTATCGGTAAAGCACGTAAAGCAACTGGTTAATCTGATCGTGGTCGGATTTAAAACATAATGAAACTTGATGAAACATTATATTGAGTATATCTCATAAGAACATTTTTTGGTTATCCGACGAGAACAATCAGGTTTTGAACAACATTTATTTCAGTTTGAGATGAGAACCAGAGCCAGAATAGAAGAATGGAGTGTGGTCGCCATTCCAACAGCAACATGGTCCCGGTAGACAATGCAAGTGATAAATCCCACCAGGCATTGTTTGATCTGTTTACACGAAATTAGGCATATTTATCTGTTTAAACTGCTTTACATTTCAAAGCGGCACGGCGGCCCGAGTTGCGTGCCGGGCCGCCGCGTTGCTGGCAGTTCGCACCTCGAATACCAATTTGAATCTGACGCCCAAATCATTACTCGCTTTCCATAATAACAGAGCTGCGACCTGCGTCGAGGTGTGGATGTGAAGATTTAGATTCAACGGTTCGGAGCCAGTCCTATCCGATGTTTGTGCCTCACTTGTGTACCGGTAGGTCTACTATGAATCTAATTTTGTTAGGCATAGTTTCTGATCTTTTGTAGAGATAATCCCGACAAATTTTACAGAAGGATAAAATGTATATATATGTAAAATGTGTATTTTCCAATATTATACTATTATCAGACAAATGTTAGCACTGTACAATATTTATGGATTTAATTTTATTTAGTACTATACAATCTTCCATACGCCAACTTTTTTGGCTTAGCAAAAATCATGTCACTTACCTTCAAATTACCAAATAAAATAGCAATATTCGAATTCAAAGTAACAATTAACCATTAACCTCGAATTCCAATGGAAATTACGCTTATCGCCAACAATTGTGAAAGTATCCGCGTCACAGCTGATTGTAATAACTTCATAGAAAGCACACCACTTAAAATTCCAGCGGGTCTCGTATGAAGCGGCGATGAAGGGAAGGCGATTGCCACATGCAGCAATAGCCGCTATCTCAGCACTTATAGTATCGCGGTGATTCACAGTAATTATAATGGTGAATGTTGGCAAGCCTGTGATTTATCGCCGCCTTGACTGTCGGTGACCCGCGTTCCCGCCAATCAGCTGGTCGACACCGACTATCAGCTGTCCACACATCACCGTGCTCCCGAGAATCAAGAAATGTATCAGCTTTGTAGCTCAGCTGAAATTTGTTAGGAATTTATCCTTCATTCTCTTGTATGTGTAATTGGATGATAATACAATTCAAAACAATATTTTATTGTTTTCAATCATGGAATCATTAAGAACGAGTACCACATTTCTTCTGAGCCAGTCTTGGAAATCGTTCAGACCTCAGTTGCTTAAATGATATTTCTGCCCGTTTCACATAGAAGTATATCTCGCAGAGCAAAGTTGAGAGAGATTGGGGTGTTGTAGTCGTCAATATCTGGAAAAACTAACAGATTCGTTTGTCAAGATTATTAGTTCATAGCCCAGTAAACAGATGAAGTAGGATACAATATTAAACCACGTTTGAGAAATGCTAGGATTGAATCTGAATCAATTCTAGGGAAGACATTTTGTAAACCAAGAAGCCATTGAAGAGATTATAAAGCAGATATATTAATGAAACAAGTTGACCCACTACTTGACGGAGCCAACATCTCGTCACGGAGTTGACGACGGCTGACGTCGGCGATCGTTGGACAGGTTTTGACAGACAGGCTGCTTATCATCCAGCTACTTCCATCACACTTGAATATTCATCGATCAGCACCAGCACACCAGCAGCAAAGCTGTGTCCCACGCGACGGCTCCGGCTCCTCGCGAGACATTGTTACAACAAACAAATCGTCACTCAAACGTGTGAGGAAGTGAACTTAACTTGAATAGCCTGAGAGTAGATTTAGTATGGAAGAGAGAATCATTAACTGTCTAACAAATTCAATTTTATTAGCCTTCCCTGCTAAAAACTATTGTTGATGTTGAATATTTTTTCTGGTGTTTCACAAGTCTATAGAACCTAGTAGCCTGTTCTTTAGACGACTGTTTTTATCACAGCGTTTTTAATAATTTGTAGTGTAACTGATAAGAATTTTATACCAAGAAAATTGTTGAAAACTTGAACCATTTACACAACCCTTTGTACTTTTCGTTTTATCCTTTCCATCCCAATTGACATCCGACAAATGAACACATTCGTAGGTGAAAGCGTCCCATGAATATTTATGGGAAAAATAAGCTGTAAAAGGGTGACGGTGTAGGAGGCAATGTGGTAAATTAGTGTTATCTGATTGGTGGAATGCCGGATCGGGTTTTTGTGGCCGGATGTGTAGCCACTAGCCAGGTATCTGGGAGCTCTTGGGGAGGTGTCTACGAATTGAGACATCGTTCTCGGATACCGGAGCTTATCAATCAATCTCCATCTCGTAATCAGTTGTGGACAAGCTGCGAGTCATCCCGCCGCCGCCGCCGCCGCCGCACTAGACGGCCACTACTATCTGATATCTGATGATATTGATGAACTCTGCTTTACTTTAAAGCTCCTTCATTGTGTATTTCAATTAATTCATTCAGTCTTAAATCCCCTAGGATTAGGATGTTAAGACGTTTGTTTAATCCAGGTCTTAGGATATAGGTCTATCTCGTCGTTTGCATGTCGATTACACAGTATGGGTTGCCAAGTACTTTTTAGAAAGTAAACGTTAATAGTGTTATTCGAGTGATAATGTTACCATATATGCATGGATTGAAAAATTATTTTATTTTTGAATTTTTATTCTATTTTACTCAAGTTAAAATAATTGTGTAATTATTAGCCTATAAAAACGTTTCCCGAACAATTAAAAAATATTTACTACAATACCATCCAGTAAACAAACAGCTTCTGTAAAGTCCTCTTTCTCAATAAAGCCGTAGAGCCCCGTCATTGTTTGTTTGGATTAGGTTAAGAGCCGTATCAACGACTGTGCCGGCAGGTAGCCCTTGTGGAGGTAGAGCTACTGTATCCTAGGTGTCAGCATCCCGAGTCTCCAGAAGGGCTGTTCCCAGAAGACCCGGTAGGGGTTGACAGGACGACAAAGCGGACCACCGTGGACGGCACACGATCCTTCTAATTGCATTAGCTCGTGTTGTGCCTAGCTTAACAAGATTTTACGCAGTCCCGAGCACCTACAATGGAATACCTAGAACAGGACCCTGACGACAGGGGTTGTGGTTCATCTTTGAATAAGGTTTTGTTTCTTTCAGGACTGTAAAAACTACAGACCAACTCTTCTTCGTCGTTACTTAAATGGTTGGACTTGGGTGTTGTGGTCCCTTGCAATTATTTAACTGATTGGTTTTCCATTCAATGGTAAACTCCTCATTCCTCGTATACATCTATAATTACAGCCAAGTGAGGCCCACAAGAACAGTGGTTATGGTAAATCTTCACCCGGGGAAAACTAAACCTACATTAGATTAGATTATTGAAATGACAACCGTACCGAGGTAGGTATTATAAGCCAAGTGAGAATTAGTAATGAGTGTAGGTAGAATGATTGTGGTGCGATCTTGTGGTCTTGTTACTGACTAAGGCTGACATGTTCCGTAGACTTTTCAATAGCCTAACAGTCAATGGCATATCTAAGGGACTTACAGTTTAACGTGGAATCCAAACCACTGCCTCCGAATTACGAACTGGTCTAATTATGAGACTGGTCTTTGCGGATTAACATAGTACAGTATTCAATAGTGCGAACGTTGATCTATACAAGAAAACACTACACCCACCGACTGGATTACAGGACGACGCCACCGTCCCAGTCTTACCTTTAAGTGTTCCGCGTTGTTGATAGGCATTTAAGAATATTAAGCAAATCTCCATCGCTTGGATCTACCATTTAGTCTTGAATGCGAAGTACCTTACTCTCTTATTCTTCTTTGAAACATTAACTACACCATCAAATTGAAACGTACACATTTGGAAATGATTTTTAAAATTGAAATGAGTTAGAGGAGTGAAAATTCATATCTAAACTAATGTGATTGTGATGTAATTTACTGTATAAAACAATAATTTCATGTTAAAAACGCTAAAGTAAAACACCGAATACACTGGCAAAGTACTTACTGCCGCCACATATCGAACGCTCACTCCGTTATGTTCGCGAACCAGGAGCAGAGCCTACAACAGACCGGCCAACTACTTAGCTAGCCCACGATGTCTGTGGGCAGACACAACCTCAGACTATTGTGGCTAATGAAATCCAAATAAATTACGAAGCCGCGTATTCTCGAGACCGTGGCGGTCGCGGTGGTTTGCTCGTTGGTCCTGTACGCCATAAATTGTGCGTTTCTTTACTCAACTGTTGGCAAAGCGAATAATTCAAACGGCAATAATTTTCCAGCGGTCCCAGATCTCTAGGTGGCCACCGTAAATAAATCCTCGCCGTTACCATGGTGATTAATGTCTTCCTTAATCAACTCGGCTTATCAACTTTCAATCCTCTGTTGTGACCTCATTAAAAGCTTGTTTGTTATAATATATCTGACTGTATTCAATTTCAAGACTGATTTATTGTTGTCGTTGCTCGTTGTAGAAATCTTGCTAGGTGCGTGGTTTACAGATATCATTTTACAAATAATTCAGCTATAGGCCTATACAATAAATGTATGTGGAAATACTTATTTTCATTCCACCTACCTGCCGGTCTTGGTGATGATCATCTCGGTGCCCAGGTCGTGGAACTTGTCCCACAGCTCCTTGGTCTCCAGGTGACACTCCGCCGACATGAGCTCCTGGCAGTTGCATCGTCTCTTCACCTTCACTCTCACCCCCGGCGACTCCCTCTCTCTCTCTCTATCCTCCTCCTCACTCACACACTCTGAGACTGTCCGCTTCCTGACCCTCGGCTCGCCCTCACTCTCCGAACACTCTTCAACGTCCACCTCCACGTCCTCCTCTTCCTCGTCGTAGTCACTTCCGCTCCTGTCCCCAGGGACGGGTACCCGTCGTCCACCCAAAGAGAGACGACCTGGAACAGGAATTATAGTTTTATTTAGAATATTAGATTCCAAGGGTTTGGTTGAGTGGATTTGTATATGCCTCGTGTAAATGCATTTGAAGAAAAGTTCCAAAGTGTGTGTTTCCAAATAAATGTTCAAATTTTGATATCGGTTTGCCAATTATTTTAGGGTTGGATGATCAAAAATGTCCAGGAATCGATAGCTTCGAATATACACAAAAAATCAACAGGAAAGAGTTTAGAATAAAGGGCAAGACTTGCTGTTATAGTCAGATACATAGGCCTTTAACATTGTCAACAACGCAGGCTTTCAACAACTTCAAATATTGTTACACACTATAAATTTCGCCCTATAAAATATCTTGGCTGATTAATTTATATATTTTATGGATTTTAGGCCAAATATGACGGTGTATCAACCGTATTCTGAAAACCACAACGGTTTCATATATAATTCCGTAAGAACAGGTGGCCCATTATGTAAACTGTTATAGCAGGTGATGCCCACATGAGACAAGAGTTTGGAATTAAAAGGTTATAAATCTTGCATGTATAAGTGGAAATATGCGGTAGAGGTTGAGGTAATTGTATGTTAAGCGCGCTGTAGGTAGGCACTAGGCAGGTGTGTGGCTGAGCGCACCCGGTAGGATATGAGTGGAGCGCTAGATCCTCAAGCCGTGTATATGTATGTACAACTATTGTTACAGTATAATTATTACTGTTTTATGTTTCACATTGTATTCAGCATAGTTGTTACTGCCTTAATTTTATGAGAGCTAAGAGAATCTGGAGTTTCAAAATTATTTTTAAAAAATCTGTCATGTAAAAATGGTCATATCTGTTTTCATAATTTTTTAGGTAGGTAGGAGTGGACTGACACGTACTTTCTCCCTTAGGTGAATTTAAAAACTACAATCTGTAATAATCATACACTATAACGGGGGCACTAAAACGGATTCTCAAATTCAAATTCCACCAGAAATTCAAATTCGAAAATTCTGATGAAAACAATACTTTCTCATTATACTATCGTATAGCGGAAGAAAGTAAAAATAAACGTTACAGGTTCAACAAAATCATCTGTAGTTGGATGAGTCTCTTTTTTGTTACAAATTTTCGATACAGTAAGATAGGCCAAATCATGATTCGGAGAAAAAAATCTTCTGTAACTACTTCCAATAATTATAGCTACAGTATTATTTTCACAATAAAGGTGAGAAAATAATTTTAATACTCTAACTTTAATCTCATTGTAGAGGCTATGGCAAAACCTTCCTTTCAATATGATGGTCGATTTAAAAATGCTAAAAACGTTATACAATTATAAATATACCACAAATACCCGATGCAAATAATATTCCATTGGTTTTTTACATTAAATAGCTTAAATTACCTTTTTGTTTTGAATATTGTACCGTCTAAAATTAAATAACCGAAATTCGACAACATAATTCACAATTTAATTGCCGCACTGTTTTGCATTCAAGTCAAGTAAATAAATCAGTTTCTAATTAAATTTGCCTGGTCGGTGTTACCAATAATTAGCTAATAATTGCCCAAATACAACATCGAGTTAGTGATAATATCAGGGATGACCATTCATATGCAATCAAATTGTTACTCAGATTGTATAGTTACGAATATAACATTTAATTAAATAACTTGTTGACTAGAACTTAGGAAAATCTCAGAATTTTAAAAATTGTTTTATTTTGGACAATTGTTTAAATTACATTTAATCAGATATTAAATGCTTGTTGTCTTAATGAAATGTATACCATATAAATTTTCTACAACCTATAATCAATTGGTTTAATGTTACTAAAGTAATTCATATTGGATAATTTTTCAGCCCAATTACAAATGGTGCCTGGGTCCCGAACAGAACCGGTAACCTCTGTTAGATACTGTTGAATATAAGTACTAATCAATAACATCTAAATATGAGGGCTGTTGTTTAATATTTTAAAACATTAGTTACTTTTAACATAGCCCCCTACAATATTTGTAAATACACTTGTCCAGTCTTTCTACAAATTTATAAATGCCTTCAGCGTTAAAATCTCTGGATTGATGTTGAAGCCACCGTGGCTCTATGATTTCATTCTCTTCATTGGAATGAAAATGTTTCACTCGCAGTCCCTCTTCAAGGGGCCTCAAGAGATGGGTGTATGAAGGTGTGAGGTCAGGGTTGTAGGGGAGATGTGGAGGACTTTCCACCTCAGGCGAAGAGACCGCGATGATTCGTTCAATGGCTGATCTTATATTGTAGACTGTTTCGCAGCAGAATTTCTCGCGTTTAACCGAGAAATACGGTGTGATACGTCTATTGATGAAGAGCCGACTTCGTCAACCAGACGTCAACGTATTGTGACCGTGCGCGTTTAATATTCTTTCGTATATTTTACTTCCTTCCACGATTACATATCTGATCGCGACACGTTGTTCTTCCATGGTGTAATACTCAAAAAAGACTTGTTATTTAAACACATTTGACGTTAAATTTAAACTATATAATTGAATCCATTAAAATCTATACAACCTATTATTATTATATAATTACAATCTCGACCAAGAAAACTGATAAATGATTTAGGCAATCCAAGAAATTATTTGTCGGTAAAGATTTAGCTAAATAAAGTTTAAACTCTATAAAACGTCAAAATAATGAAAAAATAATAATTAAATATTTTTATCGTATTCAAGAAATGTTTTCATACACTTTAGCTTAACTGCACCCAAATTTTTAAAACTCGAATGTTACAAAACATGAGGAAAACACGATTAAACCACAATAGTGGAGAGTTGGTGGTAACGCGCTTCGGCGGTTATAGGCCTATGTTTGATTCAGAACAGACCGCCCGCAACCCAAGGACAACCGAGTAAATAATAGAACCTGAGACGTACAGTAAATAATGTTTAGTGCCACTATCGTGACGTATCTGGTAGATATGACACACGTGAGAGGCTAGTGTGAGAGGCCAGTGAGAGGCTAGGGTTACCCGTCCAACCCGCAGGACATCGAAACCATTCATAAAGCATTCATAAATAAATATACCAGGGTATATATATCTCATAATATATGAGTATGTTACAGAAGAGAGTTGATTAACCAAAAGTCAATTAGCCAAACCCTTGAACAACCTTAATAACAATAAACGGTATAAGTGGACTGACACATAATTTCTACCTTAAGTATAAAAAAATTAAATATCTTCAATAAAACAATCATATTCTTTATTTTTAAACATGATTTAAAAGTTTATTATTACAAACTTTATCATCTGATTTCTTAAACTAATAACAAGAGAAAACGAGTTATAATAATTGTTAGAATTTTTGGGGACTTAAGCTCTCCTCCCGAGGTAATATCAAATATTTTGTGTGGGTTTTGTCGGGCCACAATACCAACAAGTGATGTAAGTTTTATGGAAAACAGTAATTCTAATATTCTCCATAAGAATACCATTGGGTGCTCTCAGACAACGTAATGCGTTTACCATGGACGGTAAATTTAGAGACAAATGATTCAAAATCCTAAGGTTTTAAGCTTTTTGAGTCGGGTTTAATGGAGATGGCCAAAATATTTTAAAAATGCATCGTTTCGCAAGAAAATTGAAAAAATGGGTTTTTGTCATTTAAAAGGTCATAACTTTTGAACCATTAGTTTGAAAGACATACGAGTGGTGTCATATTATTTGGGTTGTTAGTAACATATACCATTAAACTATACTATGTATAATTTAATTTTACTAAAAATCGTTAGAGTGAATTTTTAGAATTTTTTTTAATTTTTACATTTTTAAGGGTAAACTGTCCTAAAAAAGGTATGAGCACCCGTGTGCCTAGTTTCATAAAAATCGGTCGATTCGACGAGTGTGGCCTCGGGGTTTGTCCACAGACATCATCATCATGCACAGCAACGATGATCAAACAGCGTTTGAATACCGAAACTTTATTTTCCCAAATAATATACTTGTCATAAATGATCAATATTGTACGCAAGGGATTAAATATAGTATTGAATATTTTAGCAGGAACGTGAAAAAAGTAAATGAGGAAATGATTGCGGAATAGCGTGACAATAATTACAAGCTGGGCCGCGCGGCGTCCGCTGCAAGCATTGACTGCGAACTGCATGCCTTCGTTGGCGACGAGTGTCTGAACAGCTGCAATTACCCACATTTACACACTTATTTCAAGTATAGGCCTATAGTACAGTGTTGAATGGCATTTAAGAAAAATTCATAGATTTTGATATGTCCTTAAACTACGTTCTCAAGTTGGTAGAGATTTTATATATTTGGCATGTCCTTGAAATTCAATAATGAAGGTAAAATAATTTGGTGACTTTTAATATTTTATATTATTGAAAATTGCGATTGCATTGAGTGCTGGATGATTTTGTTGTTCATTTAGTTTTGATGAGTAGTGTATTTTCACTTAAACGTTCGATTTCATTCAGGAGAAAGGGAATGCAGATATACATGTGGATAATAACGTTGCCGACATATCAGGGTGCTTGTAACAAACTATCAATATATCTGAGTATATATCTGTGTACTTAGGAATCATATAGCTTACAATTAACTTATAGTCAAACTATAGTTTAACGGAAACTTCCAAATAAAGGTCAGATAATAATCAGTTTTGATCGTAAAACGTGATCGACTTTTATTGTTTTATGATTACACGATACAGATATAGTTTTAATTATCAAGGGGAATTGAGAATAACAGATGAGGTAGTCCTACTGTTGTGACGCCATGAATACCGACCCGGCCGCACCATTTGGTTTGGAGCAATTATCGCATAAGTGCAGAAAATAGCGAGATGCAACAGGCAGCATGGCTGCATGTCAGCTGCTTTATGTGGCCCTGCAACCTGCAATTACTGCACCACTAGCTCCTTCGCCGCCTTTGTAGAGCGGCCGCGACCTGTCCGGTAATGACAGGAAATTTCTTCTTTGGATGCAACCATTTAGATGACCTCGGGCTGAATTAAATTCTGCAGTTTCTGGAACGGCTGACCGACTGAGAGCTGAAGTAGATCTGGGTCTTAAGGAAATAATCTGATTTTTTAATGTTTAAACACATGATTATTTTTTACATGTGCACAATGTCTGCTTTGGAATAAACACTCAGCTTATTTAAAATCATCACAGATAATTGTTGTGCGGAGTAGAAAATTTAATTGAATAATTAATTTTGTAAATAAAACTGTTATTGCAATAATCAATGAGTATTATACCTGATATGGGTGCTTAAAATATACGCTATATTATAACATAAAAATGCCATTATTAGCTTTTTTCCAAAAAATGGCTTAAATTATGTTTAAAACATAGTTTAACTTATAAAAAATAAGAAGTTAACTGATATAATATCAACAACTATACATCTCAACAATTTTTATTCTCCGTCCAAAGTTTAATAGGAATATATAAAACTGACATGAAAATTTTAAACTAAGAAGTTTATATAAAACATTCGAAACTCATTGTTCTACAGTCAGTGTCGAGTTGATAGTATTTTTGAACAATTTAACTAACAAAATATATGACTGATTAGTTTGATAAATATGGATTCAAACCAAACCGAATATATAGATCTTTCAAATATATAGATATATATTACTACAGTATTAACTTACCGAACGGGTCTTTTAAAATTGTATAACGTTTCTAAAGTGTTGATTCTGGTCCCGCTTTGAAGTGACGAATTTATCAATATAGAATAAGTGAATATTAAGTCACCAAAGATAAGTACCGGTAAACGTTTAACGCGATATTTTTAAAACTTACATAGACGAGTTCATCAACACATGCAAAACTATAGTCTTAAAAATAAATATAACGCAATAGGCCTACCTACGTAAAAACCCCACTGAATCATAAAAATACTACACATAACTCTGATACGGGAAACTATTATGTAAACCTTGGTCGGACTCTTTCTTAGACGTAATTCATATTTATAATACCTAATTAAAATTTATAATATTAATTAAATATCTTAATTAGTCGTTTGAAAACGGAAATATAGTAGCTTAACCACATCCAGAAAGTTGTAGTTTAAAACACGAAACACGTTGAAAAATCCAATTAGGTAGTTAATTAAATTATCAATAACCAATGTCATAGATCAAAATGTACCTACCGTACCAAAACTCTATTCAAATTAATATACCTTGAAACTAAAAGCTCGATCTTAGGTTTTGGCCTAAGCCGAATTTTGATCGAATTCCATTCAAAATTCTGAATTTGTATAGCATTTTTATAGTTAGATAAGGATCACAAAATGACTCGGTTGGTTCCAAACGTATAAGGTCCTAAAAATAGTTTTAATAAACTCGTGCTAGGTTTATAATTGCACCGCCTGCAAGTAGTGTTTTAATTTACTAACAACCGAGAGGCGAATTAAGTTATTTTAATTATGTTGAAATTTTTAAATTGCATATTCATTTACAGACATTATTTTACAGGTGTTTTTTATTGCCGTTCCTAGAAAAATAGTCACGTATGTCAACTAATAACACAGGAATTTGTTGTAATAAATATTAGCATATATTATATAAAATAAAATGTTTAAATTTATTGTAAGAATAGTACACATTATTATTTATTTAATTTACAATGTACAAGATAATAGTTAATGTATAGCTAAACTACAAAACATATCTTATAATTAATATGCCTTGTGCTGACGTAGGCTGTTTTAAATTGCACTTATTCTATATTAAAACACCACTATAATTGTTAATGTTAAAACTTATGAACAATAAAGGCTTATGTATCGGTTTGGATTAACAAAGCTGTGATTTTATATTAATTTTGTCAATAAAACTCACTATTCCACAGAATATATATCAGAGGGATGACATTAATTAGAGAAATATCATAAATTAGTATACAATTTTAACAATATATCATTCAGTAATGTTATTTAAGACTTAACTACAGTATAATACCTCATTCCTATACAAAATGTGTTCGAAAGTCATGAAAAATTTCACCAGATTCATATTACTGTATTTTTGATCTTACCTTTCATTACACTACTCCCAAGCACAATACAATCGCAACTAATGAAGGTAGGTACACACTTTATCATTAAATTCAGTACCTTTAATAATGTGCACAATTCAAATAAATAAATTCCAATTTATCACGCAAATATATTAACCCATCCTATTATTATTAACAAATACTGGAAGGGAAATACAGTAAATGAATACAGCATATGTTCAGTATATAATGTGCTACTGTTGGTTATGTTTAAGTATTTCAAAGTTAAATTAGTTTAGAAATTGAGATATCAATTACTAGCCTAATATTCCTAATTCATGAAATGTGTTTTATACTTTTGAAGATACAAATGAAAAATGAAATTATTATATAATTATTATAAGTATTACTTATATGCATAGTCCATGCTTATTAATGTAATAGTCAACCTAATATAGTTAATTTAAATAGTGTTAAAATGTTAATACATATACTGATGTATAACTATACTTTTAAATCTAATATTTTTAATAGTCTATACCATCTATAAGAGATATCAGCCTAATTTGTACAATAATTTTCATAACTAAACAATTAATTTTATGCATCCGCGGGAAATTCATGTGTGTTGCTTGATATACCAGCCTCTGAATCTTCTCAAATAATGTTATATTATTATATGTTTAAATATCTCTAAGATTTAAACAAACGCAGGGCTAATTGTAATAAAACATTACATAAGCATAGTATAATAACACCACTATTTTTAATATATAATACAGTAATCGCAGTAATTATAAACATTAATATTGTATTGTAATTCAAACTATGTACAGTCGGTTTAGCATTAATATTTAGACTTTATGGCAAAGTGTTCCTTGGGAATTTGACAACTAACTTAAAGAATTTATTTCGTTAAATATATTCCCGAGTCGAAGTAAAGAATAATCGTTTTTAAGGACCAAATCAATGTTTATTAATGATTGTATGCTTACAAATGCGGCGGTAACCTACGGTATTTGTCTATAACTTATGTTTAAGAGATATATTAAGATTGGTAAGTTGTTTATATCCAATAATTGGCTACGCATGTGGTTGATTGTGGTCAGCTGACTCACCTATGAGCGGCTGGGCGCGGACCACGGGTCGGGGCGCCTCCCTGGCCATGATCGCGGCGATGGAGAAGTCCGTCGCCCGAGGTTTGGGCGCGAGCCCGTCTTCCTGCATAGTCCCCAATAGCATCGCGGCCGACAATTAACACATTTTACTAAATACCTACAATAATGATATATGCCGCGGATGTCGACAGTTCAGGTCACACGCACCGACTGGCGACGGGCGGGAGATGCGCGCGGCGGCCGCTAGAGCGCTCCTTCGTCGCCCCGCCCCTGGGCGTGGCCGTGGTGGAGGGGGTGGCCCCGCCCACAAGCCACCGCATAACCTCTCTATGTGTGGTCCGTGTCGCCAGCTTTTCCCTTTTGTTCCCTGTTAAAAGCCGTGGCCGGCCGGGTGTCGAACGTCGTTTCTTGCACTATTTAATTACACATTAGCGGTTTATAGAGTATATATTCGGCGGCACGCGGTAACCGCCGGTGTCACCGGAACGTCACGAGCGCCGCGCTCACAAACGCGCGTTACGTAAACACACCGGCCGGAAAGTCATTTCTTTGTTCGTCGACGTGAGGCAGAAGCTTGCACGTGTAGCCCCAAACGCGTCACGGCCGAAGCATTGGTACGTTTCTGGAAACTGTTTGCTTTTCGAATCGCTTAATGGCCTGTGGATAATACCGCCTTGTCAATTTTTCAGCCGACCGACCGCACTTGGGGCTGCTTTGTACACATTGTTGACGCCGCGGCTCATTTTGAAGTGCTCCAAGGGTTGCATTCAAAAAGTTGCGGACTATTAGAAAAAAGCCGAAGATTTCACATCACTTTGGTTTCGATGTACAGTGTTCTCTTTACGAGTTCGTTTTAAAACATTCGTTTGTTATCGGCCTTCTACCGTTAAAAAGTATATGCACCTCAATCTAAAAAATAAAAATAAATTCCAACAATTGATGAGTGAGACTATTGACACCATTTTTTGTTTATAACTAAATTGCCAACTTCAGAACCATGGCCAAAGTTAGATAGATACATGCGGCTCCGTATATAGAACTAATTAAATACTGTGTTGCCCAATAGCCTACTTAATACTGCAATAGTTTGTGTAATACGTAACAACAATATTTAATTTCAGACAAAAGAGTGTATGTTTGCAGAAAAATCGCGAAAATAATAAATAATGAATTACAAGCTAGAATTCCTATGGTAGTCTACAATTGCAACACTTATAAGAGATAACATATTCCGTATTAGTCAGTTAGTTAGATATGTAGCCTAGATCTATTCACAGTTTAATCAATATTTTAGTTCTCTAATTCGTGCTTTATTCATTACCCAAATATACATGATTAATAATATCCCTAGCAATCAACTTCGTAGGTAGGTAAATATGCGTTATATTTAATATTAGGGAATAAAATACAACAATATATTATTATTAATATATATTATAATAATATTTTTGGGAGGACTTCATGTATGCGATATTACAATCGCGCGATCGCATTTTTCTCGCCATTCCTTCATGTTTTAGCCAACAATAAAGTAATCCTAATTATATTTTATTTATTTTCTCCACCTCCTTGATTAGTATAGGTGAGCAACAATGTATTTTTAGAGAGAAAACATATAGGAATGACGAGAAAAATGCGATCGAGCGATTGTTATGTCGCGTGATTTCATGGATCCCATATTATTAAATATAATAAGCTTTATAATTAAAACTAGTAGAGTGGCAAATATCACACTCCTCTTTCCAGAAAAAAACTGATTATAGGCCACAGTAAAAATTCTCGATATCATAAAACCGCCTTTAAACGAGCCATGTTTATAAAACAGCAGTAAATAAAATATTTTGAAGCTTGAAATAATTTAAGATCATGTTAAAAAATTTAAGCATTTATGTTTCATAATAGCCGTTGGATAGATCAACCTCGTGTTTTGTATGTGAACTGAACATGCATTCTTAATGCAGTGCAACGTGCAATAAATTCCTCTTGATATAGCATTCATTGAAAATAGACAGTTCTTGAAATGATAATCCTATCGTGCACAAAGTGGTCTGATGCAATGCTCTCTAAAACTAGGAATAAGGCCCTTTGCTGAATCAACGGAACATTTTAATTTTAATTTTTAATGTCAGTCTTACTATTATGCCACAATAGTAATTGTATTATAAAGTAGGCTACTTTGAAATAGGCTATAACCCCTATTAGGCCTACACAATTTTTAAATTTTCTTTTGAGTAATTCACCCTTGATCTCTTTAATAAATATACTGTTCTATCTAATTGTCTAAATAAAAATTACACGAGTACATGCCAAGATACCTTGGTATCTAGATGATCCTAGATGTTCCATATGCTCATTTGGATAAACTAAGACAGTGATCAAGAAAAATTCTTTTTAAGTTCTAGGTATTTTCAGCATAACAAGATATTAATCTACATTCACCCGCTTGCAAATTCATTCTGTTGAATTTAGCTTTGGAAAAATCGACAGACACGTTAAAACAAAATAAACGGTATCAGTGTCACTAAGAATATATAGTGACTTAGAGAATATTAATTTACTGTATGTCGCTTAAGGTGGCTGCACTGACTGTCTTTGAAAGGGGTTAACTTCCGTTCTTACACTTGGAGTCTGACTATGGATATTGACTCGTATGCTGACTATATAGAGTTATGAAAAATATGTTAAATTTACCAGAATTTTATTTAATTCAAAAACTCCTTCATTACGTTGGGATGCGGCAGTGGTTCATGTTCTTAAAAACTACATTATTCAGTCTATATTTTACTGTGTAATTTAAACTGGGTGGTCAAACGGTATAACTTTGAGGTTAGGTTAAATCATTGGACCGGTCCAATTCAAGAAATAGTTTTCACACCCCTTAAAAACAAAAAAAGATATATAACAAAGTAAGTACTATAACTGCAAAGTAACCAACTTCATCGTTGTGCCTAATGAGCTGTGGACGCTTGTCTCATAAACAAATAATTTCATATATATAATTTTGAAATATTCGTCATCATTACAAAACTAAGAAAAACTTATTACCATGCCATCTGTGGGCGAAATACGTAAATACGCCAAACCTCGAGCAATTGACAGTTATTTCTTATTTGTTTTAGCGAATTTCCCATAGGGAAGAAGCTAGTTTAACTGTGGCGGAACAAAAATCACGGGCAATGGGGATAGGACGAATGGAGATGATTAGATTAGATTAGATTATTGAAATGGCGACCATACTGCAAGGTAGGTATTTTAAGCCAAGTATGAATGAGAATTAAGAGTAAGATGATTGTGGCGCGATCTTGTAGTCTTGTTACTGACTAAGGCTGACATGTTCCTTAGACAGCCCAACAGTAGATGGCAACTAAGGGACCTACAGTTTAACGTGGAATCCGAACCACTGCCTCTGAATTACGAATAGGTCTAATTATATGGATGGTCTTTGCGGATTAACATAGTATCCAATAGTGCGGACGTTAATCCACACAAGAGAACACTACATCCACCGACCATCGCTCGCAACTATCCACAAATGCACGCACAGTTAATGTATTGATGATGGGGGACTTATGAGGATTAAATTGATTATCACCGATCTCTATCTAAGGCAAAAATAAAGAATCAGGTTGACGGGAAAATCAACTTGTAAAATTGAAAAAAAGGTTTTAAGAAGACAGCCTACTTTCAATGAAGAAAAATGGAAAAAAGATCATCGATTAAAATTTGAGGAAACAATTTTCGGTTCAAAATTAAAGATACGTGCCAACTTGCTTTTGACTAGGATATTCTTTCTTTTTTCCATTTAACTAAGTTTTATAAAGGTGAATTAATTATTTTTATATTATGCTTATTTAGTTTATATTTAGTACAGTATTAAGATAATTTCGATTATATGAATCGGTGTTGAAACATGATATACATAATATCTAAGCAATAAACTGCTTTTTAACATTTCAAAATTTTTAAACCTTTAAAAAAAATTTAAATTGTTCCAATTTGAGATACTCACTGGTTCAATGTAGGCTACTGGTTTCTTTATTTGGACCGTTGAGAGAGTCATAGGAAATAATTTATTCCCGTTTTATCTTATGTTGCATTAAGCTATAAATTTGTTTTGACATGGATATGTCTTAGCTTTGGGGGAGGGGGTGTTGGTGATTTTTAAGATGGAAAACATGTAACAGGTTTCCATAGAAAATACCAGGGCTATTGTATTGAATTTTTAATGTAAAAGAATAAGAACAGCTGTTTAGATGAACCATTTCCTTTAGATATATTCATGATCCAACATATTTCACACAGGGAAGTAAATACAAACATTTTTCAGTTGAAAGCTGTTTCTAAAATTTTCGATGTAGTCACTTTCAATGTTGAGTTGAGAGATGTGTTGTAATAGTGAGAAATTACAAAAGTAAAACTTGTTAATGGTACAAAATTGGCAACTCTTCTCTATGTAAACTACGCAATACGATAAATTGTACGCGCTCAAACTATATTATCCTACCTAAATATTAGGCCACACCAATCAGTAGTTTTATTTTTATTAAGATTCTCTCACCAGAGGAAAAACTTAGTTATATCTATATAGTAAAACAGTCCTTGAGGTTAGTAGGCTATCTTAAAAATATACATGCCCCTAAAATGGGGGATCATGAGTAGAAATCAATTTTTTTAAATGTAAAAGTGTTTCTCAAAAATACGATTATAAAAATTTCAAATGGGTAAAACAAAACTACACAACTCTTAACACGACAAAATATCAAATAATATTCAAAATTACATATAGAATATGGCGGAAGTTTCTATGAATCATATTTTTGATCGCATTAATTCTGTTAACATTTATTAAAAGTTTTTACATCCAAACGCAAGATCCTGACCAAGCCTTATACAACATTGAAGAGTTTTGGGTCATTAAAAAGACAACTTTGTCTGTTACATTCTTGCAATTTCAGGGATGATTATTTTGTATTGTTGCTTTAAACAAGAGAAATGTGAAAATGACTTTGTAAATTAAACTATGTTTACATTTTAACTGTAATAATCTTGACGAATAGGAGGATGCATTGTAACCCTCATTGTATCTTCTCTGAAGATAAAGATCTCGTATCTTGTATCTAGATGTCAGCGGGAGTACAATTAATTTTCTATCCACAATCAAGTCCTGTATCAAAACCTTTTTTTACGCTAGCACAGCTGGGTATAGTTATAAGCATGTGCCTAAGTAATTAAAATGTCCTCATCGGCATAGAGAACAAAAATAGTCAGGTAGGGCTTATGTCTACGTAACATCCGCTGTTGCGTGATTGTATGCCAATGTCGTGTGATGCCGTGTATACGGATGCAGCTTTCTATTTGACTTGGTGACGTTATATTAATTCATAAATTATTCTGTAATTCCAATAATTGCGTTAATGCTTAAGCGGATGTTTATATTATTAATTAAAATAACATAATGAATTGTAGAATGTCAAATCCCCATTAGATACTATTTACAATTACATTCAGATTTCTGTTTGACTTCTAAATTCTTCTAACTAGTCTTCTAAGTTTTGAATACTAAAATATAACACATATAAAAATAAATTAAACATACTATAGTTATTAATGCGAATCACTAAAAATGATAACAAATCAATTAATATGAGTTCAATCAATAAAACATTGTTTAGTATAGTGTTGTAAATCATAATTTAAAACGCAAGAGAGAGGTGTTACTCTATGTAAAGCACATGGGAGGAGAGCAGGGAGTTCATACTCTGTGTCAGACGCACATATTGTCCCTCCGAGGGTGCAGAAGCTGGAAAGGTGTCTTTATTTCCCTTGAGACGTTGCCTTTTCGATATTGCTTGTGTACAGTCAAGTCAAAACTCACCAACAAGTGGAACTGTAATTTTTTTACAAACATGTTGTTGCAGCAGTGTTGTTGCACAAATTATAGGCAGGCATAAATTTTTAGAGTAATTTTCGTGAAATAAAAAATTATTTTTAAAGTTACAGATAGCAAGTGATATACTTTTTAAAAATTTTTTACATAATTTTATGTAAAAACTTATGACCAGTTTGTTGAAAATAGCGCTAAAAATTAGTTCCATCAAGAATTCAAATTCTAATGTCCCCTTTGGTTCATAATATTTAAGCTACATTTTTACATTAGATTCTTAGATAAAATTCCAATCAGAAACGTACAATATATCTTGAATATATCAGCAATACATCTTGAAATGGAATATTACCTCGGAATAAATTATTGCCTATGTTTAAACATCAGTTTTACTATTCAGAACACTTTACATTTTACTAAATTTTTGCACATTTTAATATTAAGAATTATTACTACAGTATTTGCGAAGTGCTTTGTTAAAAGTTGGCGATGGTGGGTTTATGATAGTACAGTATATTTAAACTAGGCATATTATTACGGACATTTTCCTTCACGATTAGTGACCCAACCCAACTGAGTCACTTGGTTTGGTGATACCAAACTATGACACTTGTTTTAGTGAAACCATCTATGGCACTTGGTTTAGCGAAACCAACTGTGACACTTGGCTTAGTGAAACGAACTATGACACTTGGTTTAGTGAAACGAACTATGACACTCGGTTAGTGAAACCAACTGTGACACTTGGTTTAGTGAAACCATCTGTGACACTTGGTTTAGTGAAACCTACTATGACACTTGGTTTAGTGAAACGAACTATGACACTTGGTTAGCGAAACAAATTGTGACACTTGGTTTAGTGAAACGAACTATGACACTTGGTTAGCGAAACAAATTGTGACACACGGTTTAGTGAAACGAACTATGACACTTGGTTAGCGAAACCAATTGTGACACTTGGTTTAGTGAAACCTACTATGGCACTTGGTTTAGTGAAACCATCTATGGCACTTGGTTTAGCGAAACCAACTGTGACACTTGGTTTAGTGAACCCAACTGTGACACTTGGTTAGCGAAACCAATTGTGACACTTGGTTTAGCGAAACCAACTATAACACGTAGTTTAGTGGTACCAAACTTGGTTTCATTATCGGGGCATTGGAGATCTGGAATCTGATGCCTTTCTCGGATAAGCTTAAACCCATAGAACATAACAAGATTAGTACATAATAAGGACTAATCTGGAAAAAATGAATCAGTGTTTAAAGCAGGAAAAAGACGTTATCTACTACTGTATAAGTATTTTTCCGATTTGTTTCCGCTTATTCTGTATTATTTACTTAAATTTTGTTCAAGGTCCCAGCTCAACTGAAGACAAGATCAGATCCCGAAAATTCGTGTAACTTAGTTTGCATTATAGAAAATATCTATAATAATGATTTAAATAACATTCACGTAGTACCCAAACCCAGATACTAACTTCTGAACCACCGAATCGTATCTTTATAAAATGCTAAAATACCTTAACATTATTCATGATCTCTTACAATTAATTGTTCGATACCTTGATTCATATCAATTGGAGATAGAGAGATTTTGAGACAAACTCAATAACATTTTTCTGTCAAACTCACAACGATCATATTGCAGTGGCGATTTAAAGAAGCCGTTACTCATTGAACCTTTGGTTCATAATAGCCTTTATTTTTGTAATTTACTATATTTCCTCTTCCAATAAGCACAACGGGAGATTTTCATTTCCAACATACACCCAACTTTAAAGGGAGCTCGACGACAGTTTTGGTGTGAAGTGTACATGGGGCGAGGGGTGACATAAAGGGAATAGTTTGGGGGAGGGGCAAGGGAAGGTGAGGAAGCGAGAAATTCGATGCTATCAGTAAGACTCCATCTTCATATTATTTCCCGGGGTGGCGCTGGAGTTTCCAATTTTGCGTTTGTCCCACCTGAGACGAGGGCCGGGCTCTTTTATAAGGCTGCTGGGACGAACCTTCTCATCTGATTATTTCATCCAATCTTAGGGGTAGCGGAAAAGTATCCCTGGAATAGTAAACCCATAGAAACTGCTATGCCATTTACACGTTACTACGAGCTAGGCCTAAACGCGCATAGATTTTAGTCTACGACTGGAAGTGTGTTCCCGTTACATTATAACTAGATTATAGCGAAACAAACTTGGAAAATTAATTATTAAAATTACGATATTTATAAATACAGAATAGTACCCCCGGAATAATTCACCCCGGAAAAGCACACCCATTAGAAAGAAAAGCCAGCTCGGCAGCACCTGCCACGCACTTCTCAAAAGACTCGCTTTTAGAATGTTACCAACTAGGTAACAACCTATATTGGGGGGCATTACCACAAACAATTATGCCGCAATGCAAGTGAGATTTAACAAATGAACAGAACACTGTCTTAACTTGTTTATATTTAAAATCTCACTAATCTGATGCGATAGCGATACACACATCATCCACTGGATCCACCAAAACCACTGGAAAAAACCACTGGATCCACAAAAAAAGAGTATGGATAAAATTCACCCCCGTTAAAAGATGAGAATTATTAATGGATACTGATTTTGGGGTTTTTTAAGAGATACCTTTATGAAATTAAAAACCTAAGTTTAATTACTTGCTGTTAAAACATTCATATGATGTGTTTATTTAGAGCAGTATGTAAACGTTTTCCAGTTTCCAGTGGAAAAAATTTCGTTCATTAAAATATAATGTTTAATATTCAGAGTTTTGTTTCTAATGCACCATTCTATATGGGCCAATCCTGTGAGGGCCTATTCTCTAAATCCCTTATTTAATAATATCGTCCATGAGTAATGACGTTCAATGTTATCAAGCTATTAAGACTAAGGATCTGTGTGTGTCTAAAGAGACAGAATGAAACAGACCGAAATCACATCCGAGTAAGGAAGCTTAATTTTAAGTTTTATTCCTATAAAGCTATATGTCAAAAGCTTGTTTTCTCAGGACACAATTACAACAAAGCGATCGTTCAGAATATTTACATTTATCTCACCAATAGCGAAAACGAGTTTAAGGCGAGGATTGCCTTCTAAGTCCAAACAACAAATACGAACCTCCAACTTACCAGCACCGGATTATCCGAACTCTCGTTATTTACATCATAATTTCCCGCCACGACCTGGAGGATTAGGCGACGGGGGTCGTCAAATTTGAATCACACAGACCACTACGTATGCAAACAGGCTTCTTGTGGGGTCGAAATGAATGAACGGGTCCCATTCAGAAGTCCGTGTCAAAATCCCGGTTTTATGGGGCTCCGGTTCGCGCCATCATAACACCTTGACTTTATGAATCCCCCGCGTTTGTCATTTACAGAACCTTGTCCGGGAATTGGGCCCGTCCTCACTGCCATATATAACACCTCCCTTATTGTCCTTAGGAATGCCGTCTCACCTACGCTAATCCTGTTTTCCGTTTCGGATTTGAGGAGTTCTTGACGCATTTAACATCTCGCCCCGTTTATGAGCTTGTTTTGGCGTCGTCTGCTCCCAGGATCACTTGTGATGTCACAGCGTCCCCAACCTCGTGTGTCACAGCGAACGCAGCGTCACACGTCCGTGACGTCACAGCATACCCAGCCTCATGTGTGCCGTCATAGCGCTCCGCAGCCACGTCCGTGACGTTACAGCGTCCCCAGCCTCGTGTGTGCCGTCACAGCGCTCCGCAGCATCGTCCGTGACGTCACATCGTCCCCAGCCTCATGTGTGCCGTCACAGCGCTCCGCAGCATCTCCCCAGCCTCATGTGTGCCGTCACAGCGCTCCGCAGCATCGTCCGTGACGTCACATCGTCCCCAGCCTCATGTGTGACATTACAGCGTCCCCAGCCTCATGTGTGCCGTCACAGTGCTCCGCAGCCACGTCCGTGACGTCACATCGTCCCCAGCCTCATGTGTGCCGTCACAGCGCTCCGCAGCATCGTGCGTGCGTCACAGCGCTCCCAGCATCGTCCGTGACGTCACGTTATAATAATTCATGATTGAGCTACATTTTCAGAATCCAAGAAACATTAGAAATATTCATCAATAGGGATCAATCATCAATAGACATAGTGCATTTCACATTGTATTATGTACTGTATGTTAATTCGAAACATTTATCACTTTTAATGTCGTACCATATAACATGGTAACAGTCCAGCCTTGCTTAATTTACGTAGCTCTATAAAATAGCTATGAAATACTTTTTGTCCTTTTAGGCTTTAAAATTTCATACAGCTGAAAGTAACCTCCATTTATAGATTACATTTTCATTTAATTAAAATAGCAGCCTGTTAAATATAATCCGTGGTATAAATGGTGATAAATGATCATGGCCTACATCTCAAATTTGAAAACTACTTTATAAATAAATAAGTACTAGTTCGGTTATCTGTTCGTGGAATCGAAGGAACGTACATAATTTCGTAATAACGTGAAGTTTGTTGCACCAACATAATCAAAGAGACAATACAGTATAGTATGCACATAACAACGAACTCTATGTTCTGATTTGCGTTCTAGGAAAATAAAAGAAAGAATTCAGGCGAATTGTGTCGTTAAAGGGTTAAAGGTGAACGCATCCGCGAAGAAGCTTTCCCGCCTTAATGCCTCAGCTGATGACAACGACATTGTAAATATCCACCAGTTTGTCGTCAGGTGTAGCAACTGTCCGGGTTTGTAGTTCTTGTCTTTATGTACACCTCAATCTCAATTAACTTGGTTTTATAACCTTTTTATGTCTGACCCCTAATTCCTTTACAGGGAATTACCTTTTGAATTTCCGTACATGTCAAAGGAACAGTCAGTATTTATGTAAAATGAATGTTTGTTTTCCCCATACGCTTGTTGGACTATTTTTACAGAAATATTATTAAAGAACCATTTCTTATCAATTTTACGAAGAAAGTAGTCACTTAGCATTATCCTTGGCAATTATTATTGTTTAAAGTTTTAAAGCGGCAGACAAGAGAACGCAGTTAGTTACATATTATATACTTAATACTGTAAAAGATTAATAACCTATCTAATAACAATTTGAGGTTAGGTTGAAAACCGCCCAGCGTTTAGACCGTTCTCTATTCTCTATATTCTCTATACCTACCCTAACTTTGTACATAATAGTTACATAATGTACAATTATAGAAAGTTTTAATTTTATAAAAAATCGTTTAGCTTAGCTTAATCCTTGAGACTATTTCCTATATTTGCTTGGCATGGTCACAAAAAGAAATGTTGAATAAAGGAGTAAGATTTTTAATCAGTTTTAACATATAAATGAGAGCTGGAAATAAACGTTGGTGTTGTGTGATGCACAATCGTATATCTTGTTGATGTTAGATATGCCGGGGCGAAAGCTCATTTTAATGTTTCCAAACAGTGTCCCTGACGACTGCAGCACGCAACTATAACAATCTTAATGATTTATTTATCCTGTGTCGGTAAACGAGTCCATAAACCAAAGGGGTGCCAACCGAAAACATCCGATGAAAATTTCCCTTATCGCCATCAAATTTGCTCTTGTTTCTGTTGATCTGTGCAATCGGATTTTAAGCTATAATTTGGATATTGTATACAAAATTATAAGTTTTGCAAACTTACATTACATAAGAATTATTGATTGGTGCGCGAAAATAAATACCAGTTAAAAATTAATTTAAATGTCTAAGGTATGGGCTTAAACTTTTGAAACCCCTTCTCAACAGGTAAGGTCAAAACTATTTCATCGATTGACATCTGAATTTAATGTTATTATTCTCTCTGAGAACTAATATTATGGTTTAAGTGTCAGCCAGGATGTGCCGCAGTCTCCGCTGACTCACCAGCCAGGGTCTCGATGTGCCACAGTCTCCGCTGACTCGCCAGCCAGGGTCTCGATGTGCCACAGTCTCCGCTGACTCGCCAGCCAGGGTCTCGATGTGCCACAGTCTCCGCTGACTCGCCAGCCAGGGTCTCGATGTGCCACAGTCTCCGCTGACTCGCCAGCCAGGGTCTCGATGTGCCACAGTCTCCGCTGACTCGCCAGCCAGGGTCTCGATGTGCCTCAGTATCCGCTGACTCGCCAGCCAGGGTCTCGATGAGCCACAGTCTCCGCTGACTCGCCAGCCAGGGTCTCGATGTGTGGCAGCCTCCGCCGACTCGTCACCCAGACGGCATTAATCCCTCGGACAGGTGACTCCTCGGGGCTATAAGTTACCTCCAGTTTATTCCGCTATGGCTGGAATGCACGATGACAATGGACCTAACTAGAGGCGGGCGCCCCGCTGGGTGGCTGCGCGTGCGGGCGCGCGTCCTCGGTAAATATCCCCGGTTATTACGGCGAGGTGTCGGGCCCCCACCGCGCCGACGGGCCAACTCAAACTACCGGACACGCAATTGAATCCTACCGGATGTTGTTCTTTAAGATGAACGGATAAGCGGTTGGATACCGGATGATATATGGAGCTTAACTGTGAGTTTTTATGAGGGTGGACACCCATATAATATAGTAATCAAGCTCTGTGTATTTTATATAACAAAAATTCAGCTGTAAACCTTACCATCGAATCAGGATTTTAAAACACTGAAGACCTTGAGGAATCAATTTTCGGTTCCTCATTGGAAAAGTTGTTATTTGACGCTCTGGCCCAGTTAGTGGCTGGCGGCTTCTGTCTGATAATGAGCGGTCACCTCTGGCTATCTTAATGTGACTAACATTGCACGATACCGACTTGGCGGCTTCTGTCTGATAATGAGCGGTCACCTCTGGCTATCTTAATGTGACTAACATTGCACGATACCGACTTGGCGGCTTCTGTCTGATAATGAGCGGTCACCTCTGGCTATCTTAATGTGACTAACATTGCACGATACCGACTTGGCGGCTTCTGTCTGATAATGAGCGGTCACCTCTGGCTATCTTAATGTGACTAACATTGCACGATACCGACTTGGCGGCTTCTGTCTGATAATGAGCGGTCACCTCTGGCTATCTTAATGTGACTAACATTGCACGATACCGACTTGGCGGCTTCTGTCTGATAATGAGCGGTCACCTCTGGCTATCTTAATGTGACTAACATTGCACGATACCGACTGCCTTTTATTCACCATATAAGACCTAGGCCCATAGTGATAAGGTTAGGTTTTGTAAAAAGACAACAATGATGATCCTGTCTTGACTTAGATGGAGTTGGGCGGTCGTTACCTTGAGCATTTGTTTACTCCTCAAAGAGTATTTACGGATTGAAAATTAAAGCAAAGCAATGCAAATGCAAATTAATGCAAATGATGGTTTTTACTTAAAGTACATGATGTGAACTAAGTAAATAACTTCATAATTCACAGTGCCTCTTCAAATGTCGCACATTACTTATGACACAGAGGAAAAAACTTGGGGCAATGGTCAAGGAGATGTGAGTAAAAAGTGCGATTGATCTGTCTGATAAAATAGGCTTCATAAGCATCACTATTCAAGCGAAATTGATAGAAATTAGGAAGTTTATATACAGGGTATTCATTAAAGTTGGGGACAAACTTCGAGGGGTGATAGTACTCATTAAAATAAACAAAAAATTTCCTATAAACATATGTCGAAAAATCCTTCGTTTAGCCGCTAGCCGCCATTTTGTATTTTATACAAAAACGTTATATATAAATAATTATTTAAGATACAGAAACCAAACTTCGCACACATATTTAATGGCTAAAGAAAAAAATATTCTCAAATTATCATTAAGTTTGCTTATATATTTTCAAAATAATGGCGCTTAAAATATTTTAATTTAAATAACAAAAAACCCATCAATTTTAAGATCCGCCGCCATTTTGAAAATATAAAAGCTAACTTAATGAAATTTTGAGAATATTTTTCTCATTGACCAATAAATATGTGTGCAAAGTTTGGTTTCTGTATCTTAAATAGTTCTTTATATATAAAGTTTTCTGTATAAAATACAAAATGGCGGCTAGCGGCTAAACGAAGGATTTTTCGACATATGTTTATAGGAATTTTTTTGTTTATTTTGATGAGTACTATCACCCCTCGAAGTTTGTCCCCAACTTTAATGAACACCCTGTAGAAATTAGTACTCTTTGACCAATGAGTCCGCAGTACTCGTTAGAACTTAGATGCTACTTACACCATCTTAGACCACAGCCAAAAAACTATAATAAGCCATTTATGAAGACTCTAAGAACCAAGACAAAGTAAGATCCTCATTTGCAACCTCAGAGGTAATTTTTATGCAGCGTTTTTATTTTTACAATAACTTAATTAGGATATTTTAACTTGTCTAAAAAATTAACAGATTAGAGTCTCTAAAATTGAAACCGCTAAAATATTTCGCCTTGCCGTGACGTGAGCCGGAGGGGCTCCGAGGGCTTACCACCGCTGCTCCTGTCACAACTAGAGGGCGCGTTTCACGACATCCGCGGCCAATTTATGTGGCGGGCCCATTATAAACCCACCTGGCCCCAAATCCGATCTCGCCCAACACAAACACAGCTACGCCTGTTTAGTGTTTAGCCCCCTCGTCACGGGCCCCGTGCATTTGAAAAACAAACTTCCTTTGTGTTTCCTACGACAAGTAATCACAAAGCTAAATTGTCACGGTGTTTTGTGTAACATTCAGTGACTATATCAAATTGGCTATAATATTCCTATTTCAAGTACTCGTGGACTTTGTTCGGAAGAGCTGAGAGTATGCAGTACCTCCAGCATATTATATTTGGGAGAGCTGAGAGTATGCAGTACCTCCAGCATATTATATTCGGGAGAGCTGAGAGTATGCAGTACCTCCAGCATATTATATTCGGGAGAGCTGAGAGTATGCAGTACCTCCAGCATATTATGTTCGGGAGAGCTGAGAGTATGCAGTACCTCCAGCATATTATGTTCGGGAGAGCTGAGAGTATGCAGTACCTCCAGCATATTATGTTCGGGAGAGCTGAGAGTATGCAGTACCTCCAGCATATTATATTCGGGAGAGCTGAGAGTATGCAGTACCTCCAGCATATTATGTTCGGGAGAGCTAAGAGTATGCAGTACCTCCAGCATATTATGTTCGGGAGAGCTAAGAGTATGCAGTACCTCCAGCATATTATGTTCGGGAGAGCTGAGAGTATGCAGTACCTCCAGCATATTATATTCGGGAGAGCTGAGAGTATGCAGTACCTCCAGCATATTATGTTCGGGAGAGCTGAGAGTATGCAGTACCTCCAGCATATTATGTTCGGGAGAGCTGAGAGTATGCAGTACCTCCAGCATATTATGTTCGGGAGAGCTGAGAGTATGCAGTACCTCCAGCATATTATGTTCGGGAGAGCTGAGAGTATGCAGTACCTCCAGCATATTATGTTCGGGAGAGCTGAGAGTATGCAGTACCTCCAGCATATTATATTCGGGAGAGCTGAGAGTATGCAGTACCTCCAGCATATTATATTCGGGAGAGCTGAGAGTATGCAGTACCTCCAGCATATTATATTCGGGAGAGCTGAGAGTATGCAGTACCTCCAGCATATTATATTCGGGAGAGCTGAGAGTATGCAGTACCTCCAGCATATTATGTTCGGGAGAGCTAAGAGTATGCAGTACCTCCAGCATATTATGTTCGGGAGAGCTAAGAGTATGCAGTACCTCCAGCATATTATGTTCGGGAGAGCTAAGAGTATGCAGTACCTCCAGCATATTATGTTCGGGAGAGCTAAGAGTATGCAGTACCACTAATTTGATACTCTAAAGTAGTAAAACGTCCCCATCATATCATACTTTTCATATTATTTATTCACTTTTTAGGATTAAAAAACTAATTATTAATAGTTTATAACAAGTAGACTCAAAATTCGTAAACTTTTTTTCAATTATCATAGATTATTTATGTTATGAATCATTTTTGTGAAAAATCATTAATTCATTAGTTAAATCACTGATTCCAAAAAGGTGCTTACATAAACGAGGTATATTTTAATACTGATATTGAATCATAGAAAATGTTCATAATTATAAGTTTGTCGAGTAGTATTAAAACGAATGTTAGTTATTTGCATATGGCAATAAACAGACTTAGACAAAAATCTTCTCTAGGCCTACTTTGCGTAACGGACAAAGTTTAATATTCTATACTAAGAAATTCATTTCTCTTAAAAATGACTAAATTGGTAAATTCGAATAAGTGAAGGAACAGATCCTTTAAAACATGTTTGTACAGTATATACTTCCCTGTGGGAAATAGGTTTGAGGTTAGATCATGGATATGTCTAAAGATAATGTTTTCAGATCAACTATACAGTTGTTCTTATGTTTAATTTTGATCGTTCAAATTGCTAACACCCCCCTCCCAGAGCTAAGACATATCCATGTCAAAATTGCTTGTAAGCAAACCAACATGATTATTTTCGGAAAGTTACGAGCAAAATATGTGTGTAACGGGTGCATTATGTTTATATATGGCTATAGTGTTTGATTTTCAGACGAATACGAGTGTAGTGTCTGATGCTCTTGACTTGTCAGCGGTTCGCCCCTCAGCCCTCCGTAATCCCTACTCTCACCAGCAGGCTCGCCGGACCTCCCAGCGAGAGTCGCGGTTCAATGGAGCCAGTCTATTCAGCACAGTATGGATTTCTGGGATACAACCGGGATAATGGAGGGCATTATGGTCCATGAATGGATCCGAGGTGAAAAATGAAGGTGGTCCCACATCTGGCGTGATAAATACCTTGTTTACACAGTGGTAGATTAATCTTGCGTTGAAAGGCACGTCGGACCTCCGCGCTGCCTCTCTAACTCTAACCGCATTAGTGGCCGCATTGTGCGACCCTTTCACCCGCATAATTAATTACCACCTATTATTAATCGTTACTCTCGATTCTGATTCGGTTTGGGAACCGGATGATCATCAGATCGATTAAAATCGTTCACAATCATCTGGTGATGTGGTGATTGTTGTGATGAATAGTCGGTGATGGGTGTTGATGATCCATTCGAGAAATGGAAACCGAGACAACCACTAGCAACTACGTTTGTTCAACATAAAACGGGCCCTAGTTCTGTAGAAAAAATATTTTAAGTATTTCGTCAAAATGACACTCGCCAAAACCAAGTTAAAACAATATAGGGGTTTAGATATCACAACAATTTAGATGTTTTCATTATTATTTAATTTCTAATTGCGTAATTGTGAGTCTAGTTAATTGGCTGGTGTTTCATGTTTTGAAAAACTGTGTTTTCGTTATAATTTTTTATCTATCAAAAATTGATACTTACTCTATTGAGTTTAAAATATTTCTTGATACTATATCTAAGTAAATAATCAATTGTAGATTTTAGACTAGCTGTTAATTACTTAAATGAATTTTGAAGATTTTTTTAGCTATAATTTACTTTGATTTAATTTCTTCCACATTGAATAAAAATAGTGGTCACTTCAGAGTTAACAATAACCAACATTTTAAAAGTATATAAAATCTGAACTTTAATTACATTTTTAATAAAATTCACCACTCTCTGACTGACACCGCACTGATTAGATAAAATGTAAAAAGGATAAAGCAAGATAAAGATAATGTAACATAAAAAAGATAAAGCCGCTCAAAAGATATAACAAATAATATTCTTACCAGATGTGCACCAACATTCACATGTTAATTTTACGCTCGGAAGTTAAAAACGCTTTTGTAATTATTAGATCAATTATATTATTATTAATAGTTCGTTAATTTTTACAGAATAATTTAAGCGTAAATACAACCTGTAAATTAGCAGAATTAACTAATTAGCTAATTTAGTGCAAATTCTTAATTGTATTAGACCAATCTACGTATACACTCAAAATTTCAACCAATTGAAATCCGTAAAGACCTATTGGAAGTGAGGAATCAAGAATCTACTCATAAAATCACACGATAGACGTTAATTTCTAGAATTTTCAAGAAAAACCCCCGTCCTCCAAAACGTGAGGAGGAAGCTACTTGTGGAGGGAGGTCTAGCTGACTAGCCGACCACCGGTAGCGCGGTGAGCTAGTGAGCGTGAGGACGCTGTGTGCTGTGATGAGTGTGATGGCCGTGCCAGCGCCGCACACTGCCACACTGCCGCTTGTTTGGTAACAAACAGAGGACCCTGACACAATGGCGACCACACGGGGAGACCGCCGCCTGGCGCAGTGGCGCGACACTACCGAGCTCTGGTGTCACCCACCTCGGAGAGACAAGTACTCACATCCCATATTGATCTGTTCGGACACTTTTCAACAGTATCACCGAGCATGAGTAGTTTTCCCAGAATGCACGCTACTCAGTCTCCAAATCATAAGGCCCAGTCCTACGTGGGCTCGTGATCCGGGTGATCTGGGCGATGCGGGAGACCAAATCCTCCAGTGACATCATGCTCCCAAAAGAATAATATATTGCTCGTGAAATATATATATATATATATATATATATATATATATATATATATTAATGACACCAATGAAATGATTGAATTAATTAATGAAATAAAAAATTAATGGTTTAGCTGGTTTAAACATTAACACGTACTATGTAGAAAGCTTAAATAAAATAGGGGACAATTATTTACGTTAAATGAAGTTCATCTTCTAGTTTGGTCCAAATACGTTCATTCACCACAGCTTATTGTGGTAGTTCGCGTGTCTCATATTCCACAATGTTTCTGCACAGCTTCTAGTATTTCTTCAACAGACATGATGCACGGGTTGCAGAAGAAACACAATAAATGATGCACTCAATTAGATCCATCAGCTCCACAGGTCAACCACACACTGACACGTCTTCTTCTTTCCCGTGGTCGCTGGGATCGCCCGACTCTCTCACGTAGGACGCTCTAATGCAATTACATAAGTTTGAATTTTTGGTCACCTAGATCGCGTCGCTTACGTCGCCCACGTAGGACTGACCTAAGTTCCGTACATCCTTATATTTCCAGTCGTTGCAGAGTTAGTTTAGCTCTATGTAGAGTTCATCAAATACTGGGTTCCACACCATGGTCAACAAAGGTCACATATTCCCTTGTAGTCGTTGCAAAGTTAGTTCAGCTCTATATAGAGTTCATCAAATAGGGTTCCACACCATGGTCAACAAAGGTCACATATTCCCTTGTAGTCGTTGCAAAGTTAGTTCAGCTCTATATAGAGTTCATCAAATAGGGTTCCACACCATGGTCAACAAAGGTCACATATTCCCTTGTAGTCGTTGCAAAGTTAGTTCAGCTCTATATAGAGTTCATCAATTAGGGTTCCACACCATGGTCAACAAAGGTCACATATTCCCTTGTAGTCGTTGCAAAGTTAGTTCAGCTCTATATAGAGTTCATCAAATAGGGTTCCACACCATGGTCAACAAAGGTCACATATTCCCTTGTAGCCGTTTCAAAGTTCCTTTATAAAGTTTGTCCGATGCACTTCCAAACCAAGATAAACCGCGGGTTCCATTTTCCATTTCCCCGGTCGGGACCGGGTCTTCTAAATGCGGGACGGAAAACGCTTGCATTAATGAGTCTCCCTAACGACTCTGCACCAAATGGTGTGAAAAGAAATTAGCTTAAACTCATTAGCCCACCCCTCTCCGACTGGATCTATGCAAATTTAATTTACTTTTCGACGTGCACTTGTCCAATTTAACTTTGCTCGTAACAGCTTGTCTGGTTCTGCTAGTCTTAACGAGTGCTTAATTCCGACGCGATCGTTCTTTAGAAAATTATCAGTCTTCCAGTCTTAATGAAACGCGTGCTTTAATAGAGGCCATTATGTAATGTAGATGTATAAGAATATAACGTGCCCGGGAGATCTTAGCCGAGATATTCTCCTCTAATATTTCATTTTTAATTTCAAATGCTAATTTCTAAATTGACCAATAAACTGTAACATTTCCTTGTCAAACTCTTGATTCGTTTTGATGCATTTTTATTACGTCAGGAAGGGGTTGTATTCAATATTATTGTTTATATTATAGAGACCTAGGTATTATTATTCGAATGCTAGTATCTTATAGCACGTGAATTAATTATTACAAGTATAGGCATATTTTATGACCAGTTGAACACCCCTTATGAAAATTATGTTAGTGTTAAGATTTCTAATCATACTTCATGTCAATAAAATATTGTTTAAAGATTATTGAGTTAAATTGTTTATAACACCCTCCATTAATGAAATAGTAGGTTGGGTTCATCAAGGTGTGCCAAATATATATGGGTTTGATGTTTGACCCCTATGGTCAATAGAAATATTACTCTTAGCAAGTTGCTAAGAGTAATATTTCTTGTTACTAGATTAAAATTTTATGTGCCTCCTTGTTATATTGGTAATGTTTATTATCCCTTATTAGCGAATTTCCCATAGGGAAGAAGCTATTACCGTAGGTCTCATGGCAAGAGTTAAGCCCGAGACCATGTTATTTTTTCTTCTTTAGGTGCCCAGAGACCAAAAACAATAGTCGTTAAAATATATATATATATATATAAATATATATATATGTATATATATATATGTGTGTCTGTGAACACGATAACTCTCGTAAAAATGGTCGAGACCGATCGTTTAGTAGAAACGTGTATACCTACATTTTCTCGGACGAGTTCGTAATCCAGACATATCGGACTATTGGAACGGGTAGTTTGGGGGATTTTTCCCATGTATTTTTTAGAAATTTCAAATTTTATCTTTCACCATTAGAACCAGCTTAAAAACCTGCACAATAGAGTTTCTTAAAGTTTTTCTCTATCTCCAATGGTTTCCGAGATATTAAAAAATCTAAACACAGCACGTTGTATTTTGGGGCTCCAATGTTAATCTTATGAATAAGAAATTAAATTTATTTTCATATCAATCATATTTTTTTATTAAATGTATTTATTCTTGTTGATCTCATGTTTAAAATCGTAATATTGTTTATTGGTAAAACCTACATATTTTTATGTTAATCATATATGGAATACATTTATTTATGGATGGTGATGTTTATATTTAAAAATAAAATTTTTATGGTGTTTATCATTAGCAGCAATATCTTTTTTCATGTTACCATATATACATATATGGGTTTTTATAAAACTCTTTATTTTATATTATATATTATGACATATATTTTTAAAATGTTATAAATTGTTAAAAAAATTTTTTTGATGGTAGTAATACCTTATTTCAGTGTTGTAAACACCTTATCTGTTCATCACAGCATAATATCATGTATAGGCATAATTTCTCATGTTTTTTTACATAAAAATTAAACATCATTTTTTATTATATTATTATATATTGAAATGTATTATTTCAGTATATTATTTTTATATTTTATATGTTAATTGTATTAGGAAAAAAAAATAAATTTTTCGATTTTATAATAAAAATTATTTATTATTTGTTCTCTTTTTGATATTATATATTATATGAATTACTAATAAATATAACTTTTACTATTTTTATTTTTATTTATTTACTGCGACCAAAATTATGACAAGTCATTTTGTTTTATGTTTTGTAATTTTTTAATTTTTTATGATTTGATAAAAGTGAAAGTTATATCTATCCTTTTTCCACAGGGAAGTAAAGATACAATAATTTTTATTAGAGATTTCACCACATTGTCTTTATTTTAAATAGGTATGATTAATAATTTGTAACGAGTCCATGAGTGATTTGAACCAAATATTGTTCATTTTATATGAATTATGAATCAATGATAAAGTTTAATTTTTATTTAATATATTTAACCGTGTTGTTCAGTAACAGAAAAAATATCCATCAATAGAATAAATCTATAGAACAGTTTTTAGGTCCAAATTGTTTGTAGAACTTTGTAGGCAGGCGCACCTGAAAGCGGCATCTGACATCTGGTAGTTTATTCCCTGTGACGATACCGAATTGAAATTTTTAATAGTAGACTAAATAACCATTTTTACTTTTTCCCGCCTATACGATGGTATATGGAGAAACTATAGTTTTCATTTAAACTTTCGGATTTGAGTTGAAAGTGGATATATCCGTTTTGGAGTCCCCAAAGTATAAAAAACCAAAGTTATCCTTCAAGTTTTAGGAAAAGCCTAAGAAAATTTCTTTTATCACAGGCTTTCTATTCAATTTCAGAATTCCTTGAACAATAGTTAAATTTTAGAAAACTCGTTAAAGAGTTATATTAGATTTTGTTGATGTTTTTCTGTTCTCTTTTAATGTACTATTTTAGCCTTATGATAAAAAGAATATGTTTTTAGTAGTTAGCAATATACATTTGACGATACATGATATTTGTTACATTGCTATGTAAACAAATTTAATTTGGAAATAAAGACTATTAACTATTGACTATTGACCAAATCCAAAATAAACGGTATCAGAGGACTGACACATACTTTCTCCCTTTTTAAATTTTAAAAATGACAATTTGTAATAAAATTATCATATTCTTTGAAGTTTCTCTAAATATCATGTAATAATTTATTGCTTTAAAAATAATCATCCAATTTCTGAAAATAACAAGAGAAACAATGTTAAATTGACTGTTGGAATTTTATGGGAGGGGACCCCCACATCACGGTAGTATTGAGTTGGGGTTTTTGGGTGATGCGACCTTACACTGCTTACCAAGTTTCATAGAAAAACGTTTAGGCAATAAGGAACATACTGTTTTTTTTAAATATTCTCCATAAGAATAACATTAGACAACAGACAACATACTGAAAGTATGTGTCAGTCTACTGATACCGTTTATCTCTGAACTGCTACGATATTAGGCCCTACTTTACGCAAAATGAATTAGCAACTGTCATCATCTCGAAAGAAGGATAAATCCTTTAGTATATGTTGGTCCTTTTGAAACTACATTTCATTCGTCTTTCTTGATAACCGAAGAAATTTTCTAGCCGGAAATGTGACGATGCGCGCCGAACACTTGACAGCGACCGGAGCCGGAAACGCAGACTCGTCAAGTCTTTCGGAAACGGGTTAATGACATTATTTATGAAACAATTAAACGAGCTATTCCAGGGGCTGTAAAACGTACTTAGTGCGGAAACGGGCGAAGTGGCCAAGGCCGGGAAACCTCGCTGTTCGCCGGGACTTAGGGCCGGGGGAATTTCTCAGCTATTAAACGAAAGGTTTATGTGAGTAGTTTCTTCTCTTCCACCTACTTCTGTATCGTCAATGTCAGTTCACTTTTCTCTGTATTCGTTTTTGGTTCGGACATTCGTTTTACTATTTTAATTGTTATATGTGGCTATAAACTGCGAAAATAAAATATGATCAATACAATTGTTAAAATGCTAAACCACAAGATTCTTAGCTGGACTTTGGTTGTGTTGTCTAGGATAGACTTCAAAATGTCAACTGCCATTCATTTATCTTATTTTCACATTATAAATCACACATATTTTATTTCCATATTGACAACTAATACAGTGATGTATTTTGAACAATTCCATAGTTTATAATTTTATTTACAGTAATAGTGTTCTTTAATTATTCAGAAAAGTTGGCCATTTGTGATTTCACACGCCATCACTTTCACATACATTTTATTTGCACAGATTTTATTGTAATCATGTTTGTTATATTAAAAACCGGCGGAGTGAGTATATGTGAAATGTAGATCTATTGATTCAATAAGACACCAAAAACAATCTCACCGAGATCTTACCGCTTCCGGACGCATAGAAATACTTAATGTAATGTGAAAAGTAAGTTCATTATAATATGATATACTAGCTGACCCGGTGAAGCTTTCGTAACGTCTAGCAGTAAATACATGTTAACTTTAAGATTGGCCATGTTCTGAAGTCTAATACTGTAGTATTACGGCTTTGTTGTATAGATATTCTGGGTCGCAGCGTAGTGAATAACAATACTGAAACGATAAGACATATTGATATCATTCCCACAAAACAAATGAATCTGAGTGGTTTGATTCACAATTTTCTTTCAGTTTTTATTTTTTTTCAATTTTCCAACCTAAAGCCAAACCAAACTTAACTGTAATACGGTTTTTATAGGAAAGATATATAGCAGCTGAATATTATAATAAACGTAATATATATAAACATTGTAATTACTTATTTGGCCAACATATAAACACGTTACTTTTAATCAGACAGAAAATTTAAAAAAATATAAATACATAATCCTCAAAAACCGTAAACTATTAACGTGGCGAATAAATCTGTTCATTTTGTACAGCACATATTTACTTCATAGTTTTACATTAATAAATGATTCAGATGGGATCCATGAAATCGCGCAACAATAAAATCGTGCGACAGTATTTTTCTCGTTATTCCTCCAAGTTTTCTTTCTGAAAATACATTGTTGCTCACTTATAGAAATCAATAAGGTGGAGAAAATAAATAAAATATATTTAGGATTATTTTTACTGTCGGCTAAAACATGGAGGAATGATGAGAAAAATGCGGTCGCACGATTTTAATGACGCGTACACGAAGTCCTCCCGATTCAGATGACATTGGGTAGTAAAGTATATTGCTAGCATTTAAGTAGTTTGGCAACGCCTTAAGGGATATAAATACATACATACATACATAAATACACACATACATACATTCATTTTTATATAGAGAGATCAAAGCCGATAATTTTTATTCCAGTTGACAGTAATAGATTGTTTTGGGTAAGGTCATGTAACATTTGTGTTGCATAATGCCGAAACATACAAGTCAACGGAATAATATACTAATTAATTAAAACGAACGATTAAAACTAACAATAACAAACAATAAATAATAAAGAAAGAGAATCTACATGTGTTTTAACTTGAAATATAAAGATATGAGTTTTGAAACTTAGATGAAACAATATGAAAATAGCACCAAGTACTATCAATAAGTAAAGGCCGTTTCAAAAGGCATGCAGTACGTTTTCCCACAAAATTACATCAGAAAGGTCAGTTTTGTAAAACATGAGATCAGGAGATCATAGTTATCAACAGTTTGCTGATAACGTAGGTCTAGACGGTGCGGGAAGTCATCCACTGACAGCGACAAAGGCTCCCACACCCGGCGTCGACGTCTGTTTGGACAGTCCGATAACGATGTGGATTGTTGCACGGGGCCTCACAAGTAGAGTACATCCAGACGCAGGTGGCAGGGGTGCCAATCATGGGCGATTGTTGTGGGCCACGCCCCTTCCGCCATCTTGTTACCAACATCACAACACCATAAACAATACCCGGCGCTATTCCGGGATGTCAAAGAGGCTGATGAAAACCTGGGTTAATTTTTCCCAGTGTCGGATGAAGCTTTTGATGGCGGGCACAAAGCATGTGAGGGATCGGCTATTGGCTGTAGTGATTGACTGTTTAGACTAAATCTTTTGAGAAAAAGGCGGTAAAGGATATCCTGTTGGTGTGAGCCATTTCATACGACCCAAAATATAATGTCTATTACTGTATATAAGTATATATCAACGGTATCTCATGCATATTTAATTTGTTTTTAATTTTCAACTCTAAATGGTAGCTTTCTCTTAAAAACCTTCGAAACAATTTACAACTATACTCAATTTGTTTGTGTAAACTGTAAACAACTACAGCATGACCGTTAAGAAAATATTAAAATGTCTGTAACTAATTTCTGCTGTAAGTAGTCAAGTAGATCTTTTGCTAGTGGCAAAATCCCAGATAATTTTATAATTTTTAGGCGTTATCCTAAAACTCAAAATTTGGAGCCTCAACCACATCAGTCGCGTGCAACCGACGTGACACGGCGCGGCGCCCCACGACCAGAGGCAATCCAGCTGCACGCGTGCACGCCGGGTTGTGTTCGGCGCCGTTCTGCAATCCTCCCTTCAGATACTTTCAACACCAAAGTACCGTGCATCTCTCATAAGGCTTGAACATGGAGGGCTGAAATGGTTCACTAATTACCTTAAGAAGATGTATAGATATACCTACCGACTTGTAAGAACACAAAATACACAGGTACTGTACACAAATCAGTCTCACAATAGATCCATAAAAACAATATATTTTACTCTCTTCATCAACAATTAGGTTAGATTGAAATGGCGACCCTACCAAATGGTAGGTATTTTAAGCCAAGTATGAATGAGTACTGAGTGTAAGATGATTGTGGCGCGATCTTGAGCTTTTGTTACTGACTAAGGCTGACATGTTCCTTAGACAAGACTGTTAATTAATAGCCCAACAGCCGATGGCAACTAAGAGATCTGCAGTTTAACGTGGGGTCCGAACCACTGCCTCTGGATTACGACCTGGTCTAATAGTGTGGATGGTCTATGTAGATTGACGTAGTATTCAATAGTGCGAACGTTAATCCACACAAGAGAACACTACTCCCACCGACCATGGCTCACAACTATCCACAATTAGGTGACCTCCAAGAGACAAGCGCCGTCTGCGAGAGCTCTCAGAGCGCGCACTCGTCCTACGTCGTTGTTAATATGATCTGAAATAGTGAATTATTTGGGAGCGAGGTTGGACTGTGATATGGGCTCGAAGCTACAGATAAACTAAAGTACTGTAGCCGACAAATTAGGCGGGCGGGGCATTTCGCGTCGTCGTCAAATATTGGGTTGAAAATTTAAACGCTATTAGAATTGTTTCATCTATTGAACGATCTGACAATATGTATAATCACGTTGGCAATATCTCTGGTTAACTGAAACAACATTTTAACATCGCAAAGATGTTTTACTCGCCTAATGTTATGACCGCCAATTTCCGACATAAAATTTATATCTTTATATTTGCTGTTACACGTTGTTATTTTTATTGTAGCCTCGTCTAAGCTTAACCAAGTAAAGATTATAATTTGTTATCTCAATTTAATTAGTTGTATTGTAATTACTCATATGTTCCAGATTTTGGGTTAGTTGTCTTGAGGAATATTGAATACAAAATGTTACATTTGTAAAAATGGTGATGACCATAGTAGCCTATAAATAGTAAAAAGGATAAAAATCTATGAACAAAAGACGGATAGAGTTAGAGATAGTGACGAGTTTTCATTCAAGTTAGTTTATAAAAAGTTAAGTCCAAATTCAATTCCAATATTGTATTATTATCTTTCCCAATTTCTAACTTGGCTAATCATTAAAAACGGTGCGAGCATTCCACCAGGTCGGCGCTAGTGTCGCTTATTTGAAATTAAATTAAATTATGTTTATTCAACCAGATTTCTTTACGTATTCCTTTGATCCATGTGTTTTAAGCACAAATTGATCTGATAATAATATACAATACACATTTTCAATTTGTCAGCAGTCTTTTCTCCAATCACTTTTGATATTACCTACTAAACTATCACTTCACTGGATTTTAACTCACTCAAATATGAATTGGAGATGTTGACTAGGAAAAATGTATGTATAACTAGCCAAAGTATTCGTCCTTCGCACGGGTATAAAGGTTTAAGAGAGGTTACTTTTTTCGGCATGGAATAAATATTTATAAACATGGAAATTTGAAGAATAAAAATGCTTTATTTGAGGAAAAATACTATTCACATTAAAATAGGTATTTACTAATAGGTTTTATTCTAAACACGATCTAAAACATTTATAAACACGAGTGTCTACAACATGACAAAGTAAGTATGTACCACATGTTATGTAATATTGGGAAAGGATAATTGAGATAATAGATAGACGTAATAGAGATAGGCATCGGGAGAAAACTTAAAATCTACCATTTTCGGCAGTAATAAATTTCGAACCAACCGTTTATCTGTAAAAATAAACTTTATCTATTCCTCTTCCTAGACTGTATAGATTAGTGTAAACAGGTGGTGAAATTAGTAACTGTAAACATTTAAACCTAGGACCATAGATGATAGAAGAATTTCTATTTATAAATAATGCTAGGACATTTACATCAACTGTGTCTTCTTATCGAACTGTCAAATTTTAGTGTTCACAGCTGTTGACATTCAACTAATTTTATGTTTTCATTCTTTGAAAATGTAAACATTATTGAAACTTAGGACGTTCACGGGGCGTAGCCCGAGGGGATTTTAAGGAAATGAATATTCCTATGAGTTGTATGAGTTTAAGATCTACCTTTATATAAAATTTCCAACCGGTCGGTCCAGTATTTTTGCGTTTACTTGCCACAACAAACCCACAAACATACAGAAAGCACCTCTTCTTTATAATAGTATAGATTAAGTGTGGTACTAATTGCAAAGACGGAGATACAGTGTAAATAAAGACACAATAGATTAATTTGCATAAATTATTCGTTACACATTATTATTATTTTATGCAAGCTTCTTGAGTAATTATTTGTATTTGTAATTATTTTGTATATTAAGATAGGAATTATGTTTTTAGTACTCTTAGATCTCCAAAATTACATATTTTATAATGTTATCGGATCAAAAATTTCGCTTTAAAAAGTCATTTTCTGTAGTATACGACAATTTTGTTTTTTATTTCAAAATTTGACATTGGTAATGTGATAAAAATCTGTTATTCATCCACGTTCCCAAAATTTCAGCTCAAAAGCATAAGTAATTTTTCCATACTCCTCGCAAGAAAGCCGCCAAATTTGCAAATTAATCATCCTGCATCGCGAAAGGTTTTCACTAAGAACTTGAAAAAATTATGACAAAGTATGTTTATGATACTATCAACAAATAAACGTTAAAATTATGCTTATAGATAAACGAATTTTTCGCCCGCATCTCCTTAATTAACCTAGCCCTTAGTATTTAAGTTGAACTGAGACCTTTTAGGAAACCTACATTCAGGCCCCTTGTCATCTCACGGGTAACGAGACTAGACGGACGAAATATCGAATAAGCGTAAGTAATTTTAAAATGTTAAAATGTTTACTTTCCATGCCTATGCTTTAGTATCCAATACCATCTGAATCATTCATTAATTTAAAACTATTAAGTAAATATGTGCTGTACAAAATAATAGTTTTATTCACCACGTAAATAGTTTACGGTTTTTGGGGATTATGTATTTATTTTTTTTATTTTCTATCTTTTTAAAAGTCGCGTGTTTTAATGTCGGCCAAATAAAAAATAGTTACAATGGTTATACATATTACGTTTATTATATTAATCAGCTGTATTATAATAAAAGCCTCCTTACAGTTAGATTTGTTTGTGTTTAGGTTGGATTAGAAAATTGTGAATCAATCCACTCGGATTTATTTGTTTTGTGAGAAATTATTAGTATGCCTTATCGTTTCAGTATTGTTATTAAATAGCCCGCTGCACGGAATATCTAATCTTTCACAACAAAGACGTAATGCTATTTGATTTCAGACCATGGCCAATCTTAAAGTTAACACATATTTACTGTAGGGCGTTACGAAGTTCACTGGGTCAACTAGTATTCAATAAAGTAATGAATACCCTATAGTACCCTATACGTTAGTGTATAAAGATAGCAAGTTTTTAATTCTCAGTCTATACTCAATCATACACTTTGACAAAACTTCTATAAATATTTTAATCTTGTGAGCAAACTGTTTGCAAAGTTCACATTTAGGCCTATAATATTGTAGGGAGTTTTGGCAATAAGTGTTAGTTCAGAGCTTTGCCGCTATGCGCAGCACTTCCTTGTTGGCATTCTGAATAATTCCTGTTGTCCACCGTTACAAAGTTATTTTATGAAAGACAATTTTGTTGGTAAAACCCCTTACTTTTATTTTTGAATAAAATATATTAGCTGTGTATTGTATATATTTTCACACCTAAAAAAATTAATTCCTAAGAGATTTTCCAATATCTGCACTAATCACTAATAAACGGTACCAGTGGACTGACACATACTTTCTCCCTTAAGTCAATTTAAAAAGGACAATCTGTAATAAAACTATCATGTTCTACAAAGTTATTCTAAATATCATTTAATAATTTATTGTTCAAATTGTTTGGGGGGAACCCCCCCCCTTCGGTAATACCAAGCTTTTTTGAGCTGGTTTTGTTCGGTGATTTGACCTTACACTTCATACCAAGTTTCATGGAAAACGGTTGGAAAGTAAGGATGAAATTGATTTTTTTTATTCTCCATAAGAATAACATTAGGCGCTTTCAGACAACGTACTGCGTTTATCGTGGACAGTAAATTTAACTTTTCTCTGGAAACGTTAGTCGTAGACAAATAATTTAAAATACTAATTTGTTCAGTTTTTAAGCTGGTTTCAATGCCCATAACTTTTGAACCGTCATTTCTACAGACATTCGGGTGGTGTCAAATTATTTAGTACTCTTTGCACTATAAACTATCGCATTTTAATCAAAATCGTTAGAGCCGTTTTTGAGAAAATTGGATTTATCACGTTTTTAAGGGTTTTCGGGGTGAACTACCCTTAAAAATAAAAAATTCAAAAAAATGAAAAAAACGCCTGGAGATACGGTGACTATATATATACATGCCAAATTTCATCTAAATCGGACCAACGGGGTAGGCTGTGGCACTGTACACATCCAGACACACACACAGACAGACACACACACGGACGGACAGACATCACGTCAAAACCCACTTTTTTGGATTCAGGGGACCCCAAAACGGATATATCCACCCTCAACTCAAATTCGAAAATTTTGACGAAAACAATACCTACTTTATCCATATACTATTTATAAGGGGAGAAAGTAAAAAATGTATTCTTTCTGCCATTTAAGGTATAGATAAATAGCATAGAGCTAAAGAATAATTGTCGTGAATTGTGAATATTCACGGAGCAATCTGGCTACACGCGATAGTTGTGGGGGGAGTAAGTTGACATGACTCAAACCCGTGGGCATTATTATACAGTTTACATCATAAATGAAGTAGATAGGCTGTACTTCCCTAATCAGTAAAATTCGAATATAAAGCAGTTTACATTAAACATTGGCATTTTCAAGAAGTACCCGTAGAAGAATGTCCCGTTTAAAACATAGTACACGAACATGTAACATTTAACACATTAATTAATAATAAAATAATATCACGGTACAATTAACGTGGTCCACAAAACATTAGGAAACTGTCAGAAAATTTATTAATATAAATACCAAGGAAACCTAAATAGCATTTTATACATAATCATAAAATAAATAAATAATTACCATGGAAAAACTTCGATTTACAATTTTAAGAAAATAGCTTCAAGACAGTGACTGAGACTTTATATATTTAGATTGATTATTTATAGCTGTAAAAATAATTTAAAAGAAAATCTATAAAAAAATTTCGCGAATACACAAAAAAAGGTTACAAATGAAACCTATTAAAATTTAAGCTCTGAACCGTTAAACATATTATATACTCGTACTTTTAAACGATTTACGATAAATGAAAAAATAGTGAACCTTACGAAAAAAAGTGGGGTTTCACAAATTTTGTACACATAATTTATTGTTTTTGCTAGGTTTGCTAGTGAATGCAATGAGCTAATCCAATTTATGTATGACCCATTGTGAGTAACACTTGAAGAAAACTTTGAAACAATAGAAAACAAATTCCATAAAGTACTGCTATTGCAACTCTAACAATGCGGTTGTTGGGTAGGTCTACTCCTAAACACCTCACCCTAATACCCTTCAAACTTGATGCGGCCGGCATTTTCTTATTCCTATTTTATCGACGCAGGATACCCAGCGCGGGATAAGTGCTCCAATAAGATAAGAGCTTGCGGTATTTTCAATAAGGGCAGATCGGGGATGATTTATTTTTATCGGTCCCCGCGTTTCCCCAAGAAGACTCAATCGCAGACAGGACAATAATGACTGTCGTCCGGGGCATTATTAAGCGAGGGTCGCCCCAGGAGGGGGAGGGGGCGCAGCTTGTACATCCCAAATTGCTCGGGCGGGGAGTTTTTTCGCGGGTGCGCATATTGACTCGCGTAATCCCCGTCTCACTCGCATGCATACCAAGCGGCGGCCCGGCGTGTCGTGTCGTGTCGTGTCGCGTCACAGCCGCAAGATGGGGCCACCTCCGCCTCCACCTGTCCCGGCTCTCGCGCGTCCGCGACGCGACGTGGGGGATCAGTAACGTCATGTTATGTCATCCCAGCGGATTTATTGATGCTCCGCTGTTTTTTTCCGAGACGGCCACCTAATGATCGGAGTAATACCCACGCGGCTACCGGAATACTGATTTTGTAATACGATTTCATTTTTCGTTTCGGAGTTGTCCGAGTCTAATACGTTATTGGTTTTGAATTAGATGCGGATCAAGTAATCGCCGGTGAGTGTTCGGTTTCCGTATCCGGTCTCTGTGGCCTATGGGGGCTCGTTACGGTCGAATTAATCCCAGTTTTTCAAATACGTTTATCCAGTAATTGAACTCGTTAAGAAATATTGTTTGTTATAGGGATCAACAAGGGAGATTAGTCGTAGGTCTACAGTACATTATTTGGACAATGGAATTTAATATATTTATATAACATATACAGTAAAATCCTATATCCTGACACAACTATCAGGTTAAAATAATGTAGCATTAGTCCACGGGTCAATAAAAAACATGGATCTTCTAGCATATGTACTAAGAGCCACAAGTGCACTAGCGCTAAAATTACTAGAATTGTGGAATCAGAACTGTATTATTTTATGTGGTACTGGCTGAAATTCCGTCCGTTTAAGGGTTGTATGACTCAGTGTTAAAAATCAAAATAATTATTATCATGACAAAATATAATTCACTCATTCTGGTGCCTTCAGAACCGTTATTGATTAATTAAATTATAAGGTTTCAAACCTTTCAGTCAAGAATTCTAAAATAATCTTAGCCTGTGTATTTTTTTATATCCCACATGTTTAGGAGATGAACTCTATTATCAGGGATGAAATTGTCACAAGAAATACGTCACACAAATTTTTACTCATATTTTACACACATTACTCACACGCCATATTCTGCTGGCCAATTCAGTTAGGAGTTTGCGTCTAAAGGACTTCTTGATACCTTCTTGAGGCCAAAAGAATAAAAAAACCTCTTGATTCTTGAAAGGTAATGCAGAATAATGAAAATAAGTTTCTTAACCGTGGCTGCTCTCGTTTACACGGAGAAGCATAACGAAAAAGACTTGTGTAGCTTTATAGAAAGTCAGACGGACAGAAATTGATATAAGATGCATTTCGGATTTTCTGCGGCGTAAAACAAAATAACCAAAAATATCATGGTTCCAAGAAATGTACAGACAACACTCTAATTTTATTTATATAGTCGTATTCAAATAAATACAAAGTCTATATTAATCTATTTTTAAATATATTCTAAACTATTGATTCTTAATTGGAACGTGCAAAAAGATTCTTAATCTAATATAGGCTATAAAAACTATTAAAAAACTTCGTTAAATTAAATAAACTTAAATTGTATTTTTTTACCTTTGATAGTTGCCTAAGTTCTTGAGTAGTTTGATGTCTTGATACGCATTTCGCCACTCTTGTGGCATCATCAGAATATTATATTCTACTCAAGAATTACTCAAGAACTGAGGCAACTATCGAAGGTGAAAAACTATAATTTCTGTTCTTGAAACTGGGAAAACATAAATAATCAACTTAAATTGGCTGTGCATTCCAACAATAGAAGACATAAGTTGGATCCTTCACACATTTGTGTTAGTTAATTAGTTAACCTGAGTACCAAGTATAAAGTTGTTTATTAAATACAATGATTTATCAAAAAAACTTATAACTACATTTATTAGGATCGACTTTTTATGTTTCTATTGGGTCCCGGAAAACTTTTACAGCATATATGTTCGTATATGATTAGTTTTGCTATCGATATATCTATAATATTATAAAGAAGAGGTGGTTTCTGTATGTTTGTTTGTGGGTTTGTGTGTTTGTGGGTTTGTGGGTTTGTGTGTTTGTGGGTTTGTTGTGGCAAGTGAACGCAAAAAATACTGAACCAAACAGTTTGAAATTTTACACAAAGACAGATCTTAAACTCATGCAACACATAGGCATACTCATTTCCTTAAAATCCTCTCGGGCTACGCCCTGTGAACGTCCTAAGTTTCAATGTTTACATTTTTAGAAAATGAAAACATAAAATTACTTGAATGTCAACAGCTGTGAACACTAAAATTTGACAGTTCGAGAAGCAGAAGACATAGTTGCTGTAAATACCCTGGGATTCAATGTTTACAGTTTTTAATGTCAACATCCGTTTACTTTACATTTTGACAGTTCGGGAAGAAAAAGAAATAAAGTTAATTTTTATACATAAACTGCTGGATCGAAATTAGTTAATTATTAGTTCGAAATAGTGGAATGGTAGATTTTTAATTTTCTCCCGATGCCTCTATTGCGTTAATGCTTATCCTCTCCCAATATTTGACATATGTTACTTTGTCATGTTTAGATATATACTTAGACACGTGTTTTGTCATTTTGTAAACAATAAAGAATTAATTATCAATAACTTAAATGTATCTGTAGAGCCTACACCTCTCAGCCTTTTTTACCCGTGCGAAGAACGGGTACTTAGGCTAGTTATCTATAAAATCTCAGATTACAGTTGGGATTTATTCAACACATGGAACAGTTCTTGTGTAAAGGTAGAATATTTAATTAATGAATTTTAAAATTTTCATTAAATTATCAGTCAATGATTGGCCATACTGTGAAAAATATTTAACTTAAATTAGTTGAACTGAACCTATACCCAAGAGTTAAATTCAAAGCTAGTGGTGGTGATAGAAAACCTCCCATTAATTCATGAAGGTTTTTCATCACTTAGCCTGTAAAATGGCTAACTGACAGATTCAACCATTATATTGCTCACTAAATTCCTTAATATTGTTGTTTTAATAAGATTTTTACTTGTCGAGATTAAAAATAAATTAATAATGCAAGCCAGAACCAAACAAACATCTGATTCACGATTATTCAATTTTTAAATCAAGCTCAAATCTTCGATTGAGTTAGAATGAGAGCGATTATAGAAATTTTTATAAGAAAGGCCTTTTATCGAGTACTATCATTATTAATACGCTATCATTATTAAAACTTCGGAATATACTTCGTATATTCCGAAGTTTTCTGACTGGAACAAAACACCGTTCCAGAGATAATGCGATTCCGGAAGTGATGTCACTCGGGCGTAACTCATATCAGCTAAGCTGATAGTAGATATGAAACAACAGCCATCGCAAAACATCTGATACGGTGACCAGCTGATAGCAACTGTTTTGCCAATTATCCGCCAGGGGCGCTGCTACGTGGCGGGAATATAATGGCGGGAATCGTCTCAGGCTGTCCCATATGTTTCCAATGGTCGAGCATCTCCTGCTCTTCTTGCCTCTTGAATGCCAATGAAGTTAAACTGTTTGTGATGATAATCATTTACCATCATCTCTCCAGGTTTGTAAAAAGTTTAATTAATAAAATATGTATTAATAAATATGCGAATCGCCTGCGTCTGGCGATTTGGTGTTAAACATAATACATTTTTATACATAAATATTGCAATTTTATGAGGAAGTTTCCTTTTTATTAACGATGTATCCAGGTTATCATACATTACTGTAATAATTAGGCCAGTGATGAAGTGTTATTACAGTTTAGCCTAATTTGGAGGATCATACGACTGGTCCACAGTACGGTGAGTATGGCGCCGATGCTTTTATCGGGTTTCCTCTAAATATCGCTCTGACCAACCTAACATAACACCGAAGAGCTGTCTGGGGGCGTCTCCCTCTTATTATTGAATGTAGGGAGGCTATGGACCAAACGCCTTATGGACTGCATGCCATCCTGCAGCACTTGCTACGATCATTAAATATTCTTTATATGCACAGTATTTTTAAAATACCCATTGATCAAAACGACACTTCATTAATCGTATATAAATATTATAAATATGTATTGTTTGGAATTTAAATTTATAATTTAACTATTTTATTTTATGATCTGTAGCATTTAATTTATATATTGTACAGTATTTTATAATACTGTATCACAGCTCTCTATAATACATGCGAATCCCTATGCAATCAGGCATAATGAAAACCTTTTTAACTGTTTTTAATTCTAGTAAGCGTAATACGTTTGATTTGTATATTTGTTATTTTAATATTTTTACATTACATACATTTTAAATTTCAACTTTGATAACATTACAAATATTATCTTTCAGGACTTTTCCAAACACGTCAGTGTTTTAACCACACAACATTTCTGGAGGTGAAGTATACCTCCAGTTTTCAAGTGACTACCTAATGATTATTATTATTAGGTATGCTTATTAGAATTATTTAGGTAGTAACTTGAAAACGGGAGGAATTTCTTCACCTCTAGAAACGTTGTATCGTTAAAAACATAGACGTGTTAGGAAAAGTCCTAAGATAATATTGTTAATATGTTTCAACTTTCTTTATGTAAAAACTGCATCCCCTATTCTTCCAAGACATTTTGGCAATAATAATGTTGTTTTTTCAATATAGCATGAACCTTTGAGCACAGAGTCATTATTTGACGATTTAATGAAACTAATTTTTAAGCGACACCTTCTCGTAACGTCGTAACAGTAGCCAGTTGAAAATATTTCCTAATACATTTATTGCAAAACGCCACAAAATGCAACATAAAATCTGAATATTTTCGTAGAGGCATCGCTTTCTGATATATACCCTGGAAAAGATTGCGTTTCAGAATCGAGTCATAAAATAGGCGAATTGTAATACAGCAAAGCGGCTGGGAGGTCCATTACTGCGGTCGGGGCCGCGTGTGCCGGCTCGTGATGTATATGTTGTACCCGGCATCAGCACAGCAGCGTATTGCGGATGCTGACCACTGCTTATCTACCCTCCCCCCCACCATCCCCGCCCGGCTTATCTCCACGGAGGGACGTCTGCCCTAATTGTCCTCCCTGGAGAGCAAGTTCTTGCAACTCCTCGACAGATCTCAGATATCCCTCGGTCATTGTCGGCTTGATTTGTCGACCAAGACTTGCCGCAAGTACGGCTAATGTAGATTAGAAACGTCTTGCAGCCCGGCCGGACGTGGTCAGATTATCTGCGGAGATGCGCTAATGTTCTCGGAGAGGATAATTGCTTGCAGGCTAAATAATACACTACGAATTATACTTCTTTCCAATTTTAGATTAAAGTGTCACAGGTTGGATACTGTGAAGTAGAAACGTATACTCTAGACTTGCAGTGTTGTTTCTCCGATTGTTTCAAAATAACCGGCCGTTAGTTCAGCCAATGATCAGTTTCCCGTATAGTTATCCCAGGCAGCACTCATTTTCATAAAAATTATGATTTATGTTCTACTTACCCTCTATATCGAAATATACCATGTACTGAGAGTTGGTCGTACCCAGGGGGTGGATGCCACACCTACTTGGTGGTTAAACATTTTACTTCCCCCCTCTATACGATAGTATAAGGAGAAAGTATTATTTTCGTCAGTACTTTCGAATTTGAGTTTCTGGTGGATATATCCATTATTGTGCCCACTCAATTAAAAAAAAGTGGTTTTAGAGTGATGTCTGTTTGTCATGTGTGTGTGGGGATGTGCTGAAGCCTAGATATTACTGCCCCCTGAATCGAAAAAGTAATTTTTCAGTGATGACTGTATGAGGTGAGGAGATTTACAGAAGCCTGGAGACGAGACTATTGGTCCAATTTCCGTTATCTAGGTATAAATCCCCAGAACAATTTTTTTAATTTTTATTTTTTATTTTTAAGGGTATTTTACCCCAAAACCCTCCAAACAACACGTTATACGATAATTTCAGAAAAACGGTTCTAAGGATTTTTATGAAAATTATATGGTTTACAGTCCTCTATAATATAAAAATTGACACTACCCGCATTTTTCAAAACATCGGAGTTAAAAATTATGGGCTTTTAAAAATACGAAAAATAAATATTCTTTATTTTTCAGCGAAAAAATAAAGGTAAAGCTTAATTTGACTACTAACATTAAAACAAGCTTAAAAACTAAACAAATTAAATTAGTATTCTGAATCATTAGTCTACAACTAACGGTTAAATTTAGTTCAAATTAGTTAAATTTAAAGTTAAATTTCCCGACAAAATCACCCAAAAAAGCTTGGTATTACGGGTGGGGATTGGGATACTCACTCTCCCCATGGAGTTCTAAAAATTAATTTAATTTTGTTTCTCTTGTTATTTTCAGAAATTCGATGATTATGTTTGAAACAATAAATTATTAAAAGATATTTTTAAAAAAAGGTTAAAGAATGTGATGGTTTTATTAAATTGACGTTTAAATTGACCTAGGAGAGGAAGTATGTGTCAGTCCATTGATGCCGTTTACTCGTTTTCAAAATAAGTAAACAAATCTATAAATGGACTAATTTTAAGCTTTTGTTCAGTGAAGTTTTTTCTGAAACTCAATACTTTTCGAATTATTCGCGATGGAAAGTTTAGGTGTCCAGGCAAAAAACGAGTTTTAGATCATTTTTCGCAAATATATTTGGAAATATGTAGTAAATCAATAAAACGTGTAGAGACCAAAAATATTGTTTAAAAACAAAATGAATAATATATTCCACGCTTCAGCCACACAGCCGCTAGAGAGCTTCGCCGTCCACGGCCCGACGCAACCCCACGGAAACCAGCAATTATTACACTCGCCGCCAGAGTGCAGCACACAACGCCAATAAAATATAATTTACGCCGCGGCTATTCATTAGGAAGCAATTATTTTTTCGCTACCTCGCGCCGGCGACCAATGAAGCGGCAGGTTCAGATGCGGCCTGATTGGTTTAATTGCAACTGTTATTGTTTTCCCCAGGTATGGACTCGATTCTCCGTTACGACAAATAACCGTTCCCGCGGCAATAAACGGGTTAACTCGTTGGACGGCCGGCAGTTTGGTTACTGGGGTGGCATAGACCTTGCACATTGCACAAGCCTGCGATAGTATCAAAATGTTATTTATATCCAAACCAACAAAAGCAATCATGAAAAAAACTAAGAAATCACAACTAAACAGAAACATACACTAGAAAATGTTGAAAAATTGCATTTCCCTTACACAGAGAAAAACAAGGTTTGTGTACATTAAATAACAAAACTGCAGAACTATTAACAAAATATTATAACTTTAAACATACATTGAATCCTAAATTTTCAACATATATTTATTGGAATTCAATCCTATTAAAAGATACAGATACCATTTTCAAAACCTTTAAGCAGATAGGAGGGATTTGAAAATAAGCTGGTAAACCGTGTACGGTATTCTTACCTACTTGTATATACTACTTGTTGACTACAGGCACACAATTGTCTTGTACTTGAGCCTATGTATCTGTTTTGCCATGGAAGGAACTCGCTGAGCAAAGACGATTCTGCATGCACTTGCACAGCGGGGCTGGCCGAGTAAAAACAGCCTCTGATACAAAGAAACATTAATTTTCGTTGGTGTCAACCGTTTTCACGTCAGTTTCTTCATTTTTCTGATGACCAGCAAAAATATAATACAATTTGAAGCACCACAAACGATTGTGTTTCGGCCCAAGCCCGAGCTCCAAGGGGTAACTCTCGCGGGACCTCTAACTAGATCTCTTCTAGGCCTCGCTCCCTCCATGGAAAATTATAACTAATGACACATCAAACAGGACTTCTACTTCAATAACACTCTAGGCATTGCATTTTTACAATTATAACGTCATACTAAGTGCATTATGAGGTTTTCGTTTTACAGTATCCTACCTAACGAGAATAAATTATCGTTTTCGTCAAAATTTCAAATTTGAGTTTACAGAGGATATATTCATTTAAGGACCTCCTTGTTCCAAAAAATTGATTTTCGAGGTGATGTATTTACTGTGTGTGCGTATATGGATGTGTACGCAACTACAGTCTACACCGCTGATCCTATTTAGATAAGATTTGGTATGTACTGTACATGTATATCTAATGTATCTTCGAGTGCTTTAATCAATTTCTTACTTTTAAGGGTAGTTTACCCCTGAAACTCTCCCAAAACTTAAACAAATTGACTACTAAACAATAAGGTTTTAATTGTATTAAAATGAACGTTAAATTAATTATAGTTTTATTAAATGAAGCTAATAGGTTTTTCAAGTTTATCTACTTACAGGAGAAAGTACGTGTCAGTCCACTGATACAGTTTTTTTTTCATTTTATTAACGTAAGAGACGTCAGGCAGAAGAATGGAGAATAAGAAGAAATGGAGAACCAAGAAAGATATATTGTGAGCTGTACTTAATTACTATAATAATAAGCAAATGTCGGAGGAAAATGAGCCTTTATGAAGGGACGATTCCGACTAAATTATGTATACAAAGGTACTGCCAATGGCAGAAGGCCTCTGAGAAGAACAAGGCCACTTTAGAGACAGATGTGAAGGATGTGAGGATATCGAGAGCAGGAGCAGGAGCAGGAGAAGAAATGTCAAAAGACAGAAAAAGGATAGAGGCGAGGCCAAAAACAATATGGGCTTTGAATGAACACAGGAATAAATAAGAGTAACTAGGTAAGCTTAGAGACTTATGTTTATCGAAAGTTAAAAAGGTTATTTGTATGAGATATATAAACCTAATTTGTATTAAACGCAATCCAAAAATGATAAGCTGAATAATTCAGTGAAGAAATAAAATAAAAAATAAAAATGTATATAATTATGTTCTGTTCGAAATAATTATTTCATATACAGTAATAAGTGATTAAAAATGAATACCGTACCTCTAAAATTATCCAATATGATGTTTTTCATGGTCCTGACACAATTTCAGATGCAATATTTTTATATTAATTTATTTTGAAATTCAATAGGATGAAATTCAACATGAGTTAAGGTTTAAACTCGAACACTGAACGTAATATACTTACCTTCTATTTGTGTCTTTAGTAATTTGAGGTTCTTGTCTTAATACGTGTCTCGCACCGTGTGACATAGTCAGAAAACACTTTGTAGCTAATATAACTTGTATTGCACTAATTTACATAAAATACATCTCTTAAATATGTATAATAATATTACAGAATTCTGCATATGAATGTGCCAGATTTGTTGTATCTTGTTTCTATTTTGTTGATGGTTTGAAATTAACGGAGGTGTTGAAACCCTCCATTTTATGTAAATTGTTTTATGTAAATCCCCTGAAAATGGAGATTTTAACAGCTTCGTCATTTTCAACATCAATAAAATTGTAAATCTGGTGATATTCATAAAGATAATATGTAAAAAAATATTTAAATATTACTCTGATGATGCCACACTTGTGGCAAAATACTTATTAAGACAAATAAAGAAACGTCAAGAATTAAAGACCCAATAAGGTATATAATAGTTATAGAATCTGGGTGAAACTAAACACATACGTAATAATCATCATTATTGACATGGATATGTTTAAGCTCTGGGGGGGGTGTTGCTGTGTAACGGAAAACAAAGTGCATCGGAAGTTGTTTTCATAGAATCTACCAGAGCTATTGTATTTAATTTTTAATATATACTAGCTCACTTGCTGGGGGTTCCGCCCTCAGGCCCCCGTGGTCGTTGTCGGCAGCCCTTAGTAGTTAGAATACAGTTGATACCATTATAAACTAAAATAACGTAACACAGTAGCAAAATGTGCAAGAAGAAGTTACAGTTAAAAAATGTAAACTGTTTAGTCACTCGCATAACCTTAAAACCGAAATGTAAACAATACAATAAACATTAAGAAATGCAAGTGCTTCGATCTGTGGAATATATCTTAAACTAACAGATATAGAGTAAAGCAATCAGCTGTTGAAAAATAGTTATAATGTAAATAAAGTTCTGGTACCAAAGTATGGGATCCTTTTTAGGCTTCTAGGGTGAAACCCAATTAAACTACAACAAAATTGATGATACACAAACCTTCACCATGAAATTTTATCTGTGTACCATTTTTCATGGCTAATCGTCCAACGGTGTCCGAGCGCATAAACTTCAAACATACAAATATGTATATACAAACATCCACTTTTATACATATAGAACAGCTGTTTAGAAGAACTGAAAAATCCCTTTAGATCTATGATGTAACCTATTTCCCACAAGGAAGTAAATACAAACATTTTTCAATTGTTTGTTTTTATGAACAAATCACATCTCCCAAATGAAGAATTTTAATCCAGAATCATCTAAAACCATCAGGTACTCAATTTAAAACTCTGGTACAGATTTGTATTCGTGTTTGTATTACTGGGACAATAACTATTTTTCTTCCTATAATTGACTGATTTGGAGTACAATCTTCCCGCAAACTTTTTGACATGGAATTGTATGTATATTTCACTTTTGTGTTTTGTGTGAAGAGATGTTTTTGCAGCCAATTTCATTTCATCGCACAGCGCCCAAGTCCTCGTCCCATGCGGCACTATTTTTACATTCTTGTATTTAGTGTTGGCTGAATATTTTGTATTACTGCTCATAAAGAATTGTTTGATTGATATTGCGCTTTTATTTATAACTATATTCTTCTGAGTAATTAGAAGAGCGAATGGTCACAATAGACTGAATACATTTACTGAACAGTACAGTATAGCCAAATGGAGACGTAGTAGGCCTACAGTAACTACAGGCCTCCACTCAAGGCGACCCCAGCGCTGTTACGGCCACCTTACGCACTGTTCACCCTCCAGATAACGCCTACTAAATTATTGCACCGTCTTAATTCCAGCCATTCTTTTCACAAGGGTCGTTTGTAAGAAGCCCTTCGTCGGGGGTGGGTCTGAGTGCCCTTCTGTCCCTTCCCCGTCCAGAGCTCGAGGCGTAATCTGGTTTTAATTCGGGCAATAACCTCTTCCTATAAACATTGATATTTGCAACGGCGCTGCAGGGAGGACGAGACGGCAGTAAGGGGGTGCGACACATGGAGTTTTTACATCACCTTCACCCCCGGAGGAGCGCTAAAAGGAGGAAATAAAATTGAAAGAACCGCAGGAAGCGGCGTGATAGGCCCCACGATAATTGCTCGCCCTCCCGAAGTCTTATCAACCCTAACAATTTGTTGCTTGTAACCCGGGCCGTTACAACGCTACTAGGCAGATTTCTTTTCCCCTCGTGTCCAAGTCGTTGTAAAAAGTAATCGAGATAAACATTTTGTAAGTTTGATTAAAGAATCCATTCCTTATCGCATGGGGGGATAATGTTTGCCGTCACAATTACGAAAATTTTAATAAGGTTTGGTCTTTTGGGTGGAAATACGAACAACAGCTTGAAAATAAGTAAACGTAAAAAACGTTGTCTAGTAAATCTATAGGCCCTACCATCGTCTTAACTTTTGATTCATAGAAATTGTTAATATAATCTATGGTACAAATTAGGCTTCGCCAAAACTAATTAACAAAATTGTATAAACGAATGCACACATTAGGCTAATATGACAATTCAAGCAACAGTTGTATCATATTATGATCCATTAAAAATACCGGCCTTAATGTAGATTTATTGTACGGTACATTCTAATTTCAGAAACAAATTCTGCCCCTTTAACTGACATTCGATTTACTTCAATTTTTTTTAAATATATAGTCATTATTTACACACTGTACAATCTATTGTTGCTCAAGCGATTGATTATCATTCTTTGTTGCTCTGAATCTCGTAAAAACATGAATAGCTATTGCAAATTACACTGATCAATGCAGTGTTTAAAACTACATCAAAGATATCAAAATCCGTGAAAATCAGCCTAATGTAATTTTTCAGTAGATGAACTAGATTTAGTTTTTATTAAGAGCTGTATAAATTTATAAAACACGAAACTTCACCTTAAAATAAAAAGGCGATCAAGAGATCCTGCTCTGGAACAAATCCTAAGTGTAAGGCGGCGGCTGCGGCGTCTAAGCCTGGATGTCGCCCGAGCAGCTAAGCCGGGGAATCCCCGTGCAACAATTAACTTCTTAAAGTGTCGCAACAAAGTATATCCAATTTTGCGAAAAGTCGGGCGCGGATCAGGTTGCCACCTGGGCGGGATAAGCGCGGGCGGCGGCCTAATGGCGGGATTAGAGGCTTCCGAGTTTTCTCGGAGCGGCAAATTGAAGATGAAACTTGTCTGTGCAAAATTAATGTCGCCACAGGGCGGTGTTTTGTACCTCGTGTTTTATAAAGAACGGAAACCGCTTATGGGATCTCGACCCACCGAACGCTCTAACGTGAATAACTCGTCATTTGCATGATACCTATTTGTTTGACATTTCGTCTTATTTCTCACATTTAAATTTTTGTTGCTGTTCTTAAAAATTACAAGATTAGATACAATTTTAAAGTAATTCAAAGTTTATTTTGAATCGTTACGGTGAAATTGAAGTGTTAAAATGTTATTTTTTAAAGTATCGATCCCAGCGAACATCCGTGAATGTAAATAATGTTGTTTATATGCCTTATAAACCAATTGAGTTTTTAGAATATAACATTTGTCAAAAACATTTTTTTAGATTAAACGTAATTTTATGTTTAGTATTTTTTTAGATTTTGTACAGTTTATTTTAAAATCTGTTCTAAATCGTTCATGAACACTAAGTAAAAACTATGAATAAATAATACTTCCCATAAGCAAGAGTCCTTCCATTGACGGATCACGCACATTGAAGGTTTATTTTCGTTTACATATTTTTATATTTGTCTACAAGATGTAATTCGTGTGTAACACTTATCAATCTATTCACCTGCTCCCAATTATTTAACCGATTAACTGTGATATTCATAATAATATAAAAAAAATTTAAAACATATGCTGGACAAAAATTTATATTATTCCACTGACAAACAAAATTATCGTCTACGAAGTCGTTTGTCGGTTAGTTTCCAGAACTCTATGATCCACCGTTCTTCGCTGATCCGAAACATGGCACTATACCACGACGACGCAACTTTAACATCGAAAAGTGATGATTATTTTTTGCTATTCATCATTATCTACCAACATAATACATGCATTTTCATGCAATGCTACATTAATGTAGTAGGTCTAATACTTTATTAGAGTTTTTAAATTAGTATATACTCATCTAATTTAAGTCATCTGTCGTTGTTATAGTCCTATTGAAATAAAACGACAGATGACTTAAATTACATTAACAAATTACAAAATTTAAAAGTAGATTTTCGCACATAAATTTTATTTTAAACTATTCCTTGTTTAAGTCACTTATTTTGTTTGAATCGTTAAAGTTGATATACTAATAGCATTTTGATATACTAATTTGGTTTAGTGCGTGAAACTCCGCTGTTTTTCAAAAACGATGACAAATTACGTAGAAGGTGAAGGGGCCATTAATCATCCCCTTCAGAGAAATTCATTAACAATCAGTCAGTCTTTTATGAATAAAATATCTCTCTGACCGGTGACTACAGAATATTTTAATTATTATCATTCGCGCGGAGACCAGTTAACGAAATGATTACCCAAGGAACTAATGAACGCCAAACAAAAAATCGATGTATCAAATAAGACTACCGGTTACTGCCCACGGCATGTCGATTGACAACGCCAAACGTTTAGTAAAAAGTGCGATATATCGAACAAAACACCGGCTACTGCCCGCGGCTTGTCGATTGACAGCGCTGAAAATTAAGCAAAAAGTGCGATGTATCGAACAAAACCAGCGATTACGCCCGCGGCCACTCGGTTGACAGCTGGAGATTAATTAGCTAATGAACAGTGACGGGGATAATTTCTCAACGATTTCAGAACACATAAATCTGTAATGGTCATTTCCATAATGTAAAGTGTAGACGATTACGGTAAGCCTGTAATTATGTTTGTTGCCGCTTGGCGCTCTCACTGTATGCGTGTGTGCGTGCGTGCGTGCGTACGTGTGTGTGTGTGTGTGTCAACCGCCATTAGAGCAATTACACGTTGCAGGGCATTTGTTAAATACCCGATGTTCCTCAGTGTGAATAAATCAGTGGATGTAAATTTCCTCGGCGCTAAGTTATTTTCAGGGACTAAATGTTATGGATACTCGTAGGCCTCCGGAGTGGTCAATCGGGTGGTTCTCTGGTTGTCGACGACGTTATGGCGGCCAACTGAGGGCCTCTGGTTGGGCGATCGGCGATGGGCGTGGTGTCAACTTTATCGGGGTATACACATAAATTAATAGTTTAAACAAATTGATATTTTGTTTTCCTATTCATGTATGTATGCATTTATTTTAATTGCTGTAGGACTACGTGTACGTAGTTGGACGTGTACGTGCACTTACCAATGTTTGAAACATCAGTGCGATTTGTGATAGGAATAAATTGAATAAGATTAATTGTATAATCAAGACGTTAATTCCCAATAATCATTCATTACATTCATATAGACATTGCTTGAAAAGCAGAAATATCTCCGTCGCAGCAGATCTGTGTACTCAGCGAATTTCCAAATCAATAATATAATAATAATATGACAAGTTTTATCAACATATGTTGATAAATATGAGAGTTATTTGCCTATTCTCCATAACATTAACATGGGAAAGAGTATGCAGGTTTGCTGCTGTGAAGAACACTGAAAATAGACATTTCCAGCTTAAAAATTTTATTTTGACCATCTGTACCAAGTTTCACAAGCATCTGTCCATAAATAAAGGAGTTTGCCTATTTTCTTTATTATTAACATGGGAATAGAGTATGCAGGATAGATGCACCATGATAAACACATGAACTTTGATTTTTAAAAATAACATTTTTTAACATGCCATCATTTTGTTCCTACAATGGTTAGGAAACTAAAATTATATCATAGTATTTACAAATGTACTTTATAAGTTGTGTAGAGTTTCAAGATGGTCATTGCATAAATGGCTAAGTGATGAAAAAACACCATCGTCTAAACCTCTTCGTGGGACACCCTGTATATGTTTAATGTTTTTTTTATTTCTTATTTTTTCTAATTGATCGTAGATTGGGTGTATTTTTCGTGGTAATTTTGAGTTTAGAATATTTTTGGATCTTTTTTCTGATGTAGATGTTCAAATCTTCTTAAACATTTAATTTTTCTCGTTGATTTTCAAACTCTAATACTGATAAATTTTCTGTTACGTTTTTGTTGCTGTGTCCTGATGTTATTAAATGTTCTGCAAAGATGAATTTACATATATTTTTGTTGTTGGATTTAAGAGCTTAAATGTGTTCTTTAAAACTTGTTTTGAATGTTTGATGAGTTTGTCCAATGTTACCACGACAAATACACCCAATCTACAATCAAATAGAAAAAATAAATAAAAAAACATAAACATATATACACATAACACCTATCTCCTCTCTTATTTACTTTTTAAAATTTACCATATGACCTTTATAAATTTTATTTCCAAACAAGGTTATGTTCTTGTTTTACACTACTTGATAATAGACTAAGATCAGAAACATGTTGTGTATTTTTTAAATAAAATAATTTGTCACGATTAAAAAAGAGTACTCAGTTACGAAAGATTGTTTAATATATATATATATATATACTTGTGTGTGAGTGTGTGTCGATGAACGCGATAACTCTCGTAAAATGGTCCGATCGAGACCAAATTTGGTAGAGACGTGTATTCCTACATTTTCTCAGACAATTTCGTAATTTAGGCATACCGGTAAATCAGAACGGGTGGTTTTGGGGGGTATGTACTCAAAAATTGGGGTTTTTGCGTTTTTCATATGTAAAAGCTTATTGGCCTGAATAGCGGTTAATATAGAATACTAAAATCGTTTTTATTTTAATATTGTTATGGACATTCTTATATTTTGTTTTTGTTTGTGTCAGCTAGAAAGTGAAATAGATCAATTCAAAACCAGCTCATCCAGGTACAATAATCGCAATTGGAAGAAATTTTACTCAACATTTAAAATTTGACCTCTCGTATAATTTGGAATTCCAAACCCCGAAAGTGGAATTTCAGGTGTTTTTATGACTAAGGGTCGATATGTTAACAGCTCTGACATCCCTAAAAGCTGCGATAAAATCTCAAAACAGGTGTTCCAAGAAGCAAAAAAGGTATTTGTCCGTCCAATACTAGACAGCGAGGTGGCTGGCCACATTCTTGCCGGGTGCGTCTCATCCGCAGGTCTACTTTGATGGATCGCTTTAGTTCTGATCATTTCCTGATATAGGTTATTACAAAGGTAGACAGGTTTTGGAAGGAAAGAGATCTAAAATACTGATTGCAAAGACTACAAAATATACAATCCGAGCCCATAAACATACAGGGCACATTGTTGCATCGTTCTGTGGGCAGTTGTTTCTCAAATTTCCAAGACCAGTTACACAATAGTTCTGATAGTCCTGGATTGTAGTGCAGTTAATTCAGGAAACCTGTTATTGATTAGATATAGTAGAAAAACTATATGCTAAGTTAAGTTAAGTTAAATTTGAGCCTACGCACAGGCATTCTTGCCCATGTACGCTTTTTCTATAGTTATTTTTGTTAAATATTTCATCATGTGTAAGTTAATATTGTGTCAACTGTGTCTAAATAATTGTATTATCTATGTTGTTGAGGAATAAATGTCTGTTTTATTCATTCATTCAAGTACCTCACAACAGTCTGCTTGTTCAGAAATGTTTCCAATCCGAATTGTTCATTTTTTAACCTTTTATGTACTGTTTTTTCCCTGTATACACTATATAGGGACCATATGTAATTTATATTGTTGCACAGCGGTCACTTTCGACGACTTGATTCTCGTATTTAAAGAGCAATTAAAGCTTCCTCTAGCACATGATTAGTTAGGTAAAAAATGTCAAAAATATAATTGTTTTAAAATCACGTTTTCTATCCAAAATCATAACAAAAAACAGAGTGTCCCATAAGAAAAAGCAAAGTTGTCGGCCATATTGGAAAAATGGTGGGAAATTTCATAAAATTAGATACTTACATAAAAGCAGCAGTAATTTATAAGTGCATACACAAGTAAGTACATGAACAAAAAGTTGCCCAATCATTTTCAAAATTACCACAAAAAAATAGTTCTGTACGCGGATGATTCAAACCTTAAGGTATCAGGAAACACGGTTGAGGAGGTAGAAATTTTATCTTTTATAGAATTGGCAACTATTAAAGAATTCTTTGACTATCGTCAACTAACATTATATGCATAAAAAAATAAATTTGATCTTATTCAAGACTTCCCAATGCCAAAGAAAACTTAAACCAAACATCTCGATCGACTCTGAGCTAATAGGAATTAAAAAAAACACTGGCTTTTTGGTTTTAGAAATTGACGAGAATTTAAATTAGAATAATCATGTACAAAAAGTTCTATCCAAAATTAACTCTGGAATTTATGCCGTACAAAGGATGTCATTTCAATACAATGACATTGATACTTAAAAAAATGATATACCATGTACATATTCACTCTCGAATTTCATATGGCCTGGTATTAGATGGGGAAACAAAAAAAGAAAATCTAGATGAAATTAAAAAAAAGCAAAAGCAATTAGAATAATTTTACGTTAAAACCTGATCAGTTGGAAAGAGAGTATTTCAAGAGATTAAAAATACTAACAGTCTATGGGCAGTATGTTTATGACACAGAGGTAATTTTCATGAAATTAAACTGAAACCAAGAAAGTACGAAAATCCACCCATAAAACACACGTAACAGGGATCGTACCCGCTCATCCTAAATTAGAGTTCTATAATAAGAAACCAACACATATTGGTGCAAAATGTTTCAGATATTACCAGCTACTTATAAGAAAGAAAATTATGTAGATAAATTCAAAAGTAAAATAAAAACTATTTATTAGACAATCCATTATACTCATTAAAAACGTTTTATGAAGAATAGGCTATATTTAAAATACATGATTCTTTTTAAAGTGTATTGACTCTATTTTTCATGTACAGTATCATGTTTATACATATTGTAAAAAAGAGATTTTGAGTTGAGTTGAGTATGGTCCCCCATAAGAAGTATACTGTAACACATAAAATAAAAAAGTTAGCTAACCTATTGGATCACTTTGGGCTGGACACCCGGTATATAATCATTAAAAGTTTTGACTGACAAACCAATTTAATACAATAGTAACTAAATAATATTTTAATTATGCAAGCGTAGAGCAATAAAACAGGGAATACGTCATCAAGACAGCAAAAAGATAACCTTCGAAATAGTTCCGATCTGATTAGAGGGTTTGTCATTTTCACTGGACCTATTATTCTCTGGGTCGGGAACTGAAATATCCACGTCGTCAGAAGGCTACAAGGCCCTAGATAGGATCAGCTGGCGGCTGACGTAGGGTCGGTGGCACACCGACATCATGGAATATTGATAAATGTAAATCAGCTATCTAATGGTCGAGACTAGGGTTCCAACAAATAGCCTAGTGTCCGAAACGTAGGCTGGAGGACGAAATACCAATATATAAAATTAGTTGCAGTTACGGATATAGACTGTAAGTGCATTTGTACTGGCTGTAGGGTGATGGAATATATAATGTTGGAATATTGCTATGTGTAATAGAATTGCACCATCATTATCATGACGGGTGCTGAAGCTTCTTCTAATTTTTGTGGAATCAAGTGAAGAAGCAATTTTATTATTATCAGCAGAGATTAACTTGTTTAATCATCAAAATGAATAATCAAGAAGTATATGTTAATGAACTGTCTATTCCCATATTATGTTCATTTTGTAGTTGTGTTGAACAATCAGGAAAATTGATTTTTCAATGTAAAAGTTATAGTTATAAAGTATATAAAGTGATAATAGTTATAAAAGTTATTACAGTAACTGACAGTAACAGATTTTTAACAGATTATGAAACAGAAATTTTGAACCTGAAAAATAATCAATATAAATTTGGCAATGATTTATATAATATATGTAGGAATTAAAAATAATAATTTTTTACTACCAATAGGGATTGCAGAACTATTGACAGTTTGTCTTCATATGGGTGTAGATTTTTCATTGTTCTTAGGGACTCATCAGGGACCTTCAACCACACTTCTCTAAAACAAGGTAATACATATCATTTAATAGATGACTAATAGATGAGAAATTTGAACTCACGCTGTCATGTTACGTTCTAATAACGGTAAAACATTTTCAAATATTTTGTTGAAATTAACAAATGACAGGTTATTTATTATAACTTGTACACGTGACTCAAATCTTGAATTGAAACAGAGAACATAGGGATGAGTATAATTTTCTATAGGATAAAGTAAACACTCACGTCTTCCAACACTATTTAATATATTTACACGTATATTGTAATTATATACAACAATTTACAATACAATACAATACGGTACAACGAATTATAATTTTCTACCCCTTATCAAATCCCGTTTACTGTGCACTGCTAACATAATTAATTCCTTCAAAAGCCGTATTCTTCACAGCCTCTGCAACGTTCATTTTCCCTACATCTCAGCAATGTTATTACCTACAAATTTTTTTAATGTTTGTTATTGAAATGTGTATTTGATTGTTTGTCGTTCCTTACACTTTAATCAAATAAAAGTTTCATTCTTGTTTCATATTTTTACAATGATTTTATTAATAAATTAATAAAAATTAATTATTTAATATTCTTGAGTCGTCCTTCTCTCCTGATAGGATTCCTCCGATTCAGTTTTTTATGATGTCATTTTATAGAGAACTTCAGAGAACCGTTTACGTACGCGTGTACAAGTGAACTTTTTCATTTTCAGGTATTTTGACGCGTGTATGTGTGTGTGTGTGTGTGTGTGTGTGTGTGTGTGTGTGTGTGACCTTCAAAGTTTAAAAGTAAGTTAAGTGTAATTAACTAGAGAGGTAAACTATACCATAAAAAATAAGGTTTATTTGTCATAAGCTGATGGAACAGCTTCTAAAAATGCCTTAGGCCTATTAAAGTAAAATTATTTAAAGTTGCTAGATTACATATTCGTACTAAAATATCTATAATTGCATCACTATTGCAGTACTCTTATGATATAGCCTATAAAATCCCACACACTGCGAAACTCTCGCTTCAAGATATGATTGCAACCTGTCTCTAAACATTCTTATATTCGATTCATCTTTCGTATAATGACAATAAATTGTAGAATTAAAAAAATATAAAGGATTACTTAAAAAAACTGCATTGTGTTAAGGAACAGTTACAGCAAAAGCTCGAGTTTGTCAAACGTCATAATAAAAAGCGAAGCAAGATTTGAGAAATGTTTCTTTAATACAAAAGGAAGCGCATTCATTAGAAAGGAAATCTAATATTTTGAAAATACACCTCTACAAGAATCATACTTTCCATATAAAAACTTAATGAACCGGTTTTTTGTAAAACGAAAATTCTTTATTTATTCCTTAACCCAAAATAAAGATGTTATAAGACGATTCAGTTTACATGAGAAAGACTCCCCAAAATAAACAGAATTGCATTTGCACTTACCACTACAATAAAGGAACCATGCACAATTGATGGGTTCACAAATTTAAGTCAATGTATAAATATGCGCAAGACGCTAGTTAGATCCCAAACAGCTGTTCCCGGCTCTCTCAGTCCCTCAGCTGTTCAACAATAGTTAAATTGTGATAGCCCTATCAGGCTATCACGGTCGCCCGATCGTTGCCGTCAAGCCGTGATGCATCGCCGCGACTTTCACGTTCTTGGCCGTCACAATTATTTATGGTTTATTGTGTGTTTCGTGGCCACCACAGCCATTAGTATTTGCGATGGCGAATTAATTTTCTGCTCGTTGCGGCCGCGAGTGGTCGTGGTGGTGGGCGGTCCGAGGCGCCGCACCGCCTGGCAACTCTGGAGCCATTAGATATATAGATAACTGGAGATTAAACGGAATACGAGTGTAATATTCGTACACCTATGGAAAACACCTTAAAAAAGAACATAGAGCACAACCCACACTAAACGCTATACCTATAGGCAACGATGATACAATTTAACTTTTAAACTCTTGCGTAAGTATAAACGCAAAATTACACTTCTGAGAGGTTTTCACGGAAAAAGTAGCAATAACAGCTGGTAGATTGAAGCAGTGTGGTCACGTGACCCGGCACCGACCAATCACACGTGTGTCTGACTGCCTACGACGACGACGACGGCGACGGCCACGGTTAAATTCCTCTGCTGCAATCACAGCCGTTTATTCTTTCCCCGGAAGGGGATATCGCCTTGGAGAATATGAAATGACAAGTCCGCAGCCATCTGGGCTGCCTGCTGATGACTTAATACCTGACTATGGCTGCTAACCACAGCTTGCCTGTCCGCGGCGCTCTTTAACCGCTCTTAAAAATCCTCGTAAAATGTACCAGCCAATAATAAAATAAGCTGCCGCGCTTTAAAATTAAATTTTAAATCGTGTTCTTTGTTTTATTGATATCCTTTTACCGCTGCCGAGAGTATGCACTTTAGCTCGGGGGTTTTCCTTTGTTCGATGATCTGAAGGATAATTCATCAATTCTTGATTATCTATTTGTTAAGATGCTTATTATGTGATTTCATTATATTTATTTTACTTTGACGACGAAAAATACATTTGGCTCTTAGCCCATTTAGGACCGAATTAAGATGTTCTTAAAAGAAAAAAAACTATTTGCTTTTTTCTTCTAATTTACACTCTAAATAAGAAAAACGCTGTTTTTTTATTTTCCCTCTTAAGTTTTAAAAATTAAAATTGTAGCATAAAAGCTACATCGGCCTGAAAAGGTCGATTTGGGACAAATTCTTGAAAATGAAGATGTTGCCTCTATACCTCACTGGGACAGAATAGAATGTAAACATTTGATCTCAACTACACTGTTTTATTCAAAAAATTATAAAACTTAAAATTAAAATATTATCTAGTAGGATGTATAAAACTAATACTTGAAGTAAAAATTAAATAGCGTCTTGCATTAAAATTAAAATTAAAAATATAATTGAACTTTTCTAAACTCTTGAACTAAATTAAAAAATGATAATACATTAAATAGAAAATAAAAATATCAACTTGAAATGCAATTAAAAATAAATATTCACTGTAACAAAAGCAATACATTTAAGTTATCAACCTAAAAGAGAATGCTTCCAAACCCAAGTTCACTAGGTTCCAGAGGGAAAGATGTTTTCCAAGATTTCTAACTCATTATCAACATAGAACTCATCAGCAAATGAGTTTTATAATCATTTAGAGCTTCGTATGGTTCTTGGGCTTTTTGAAAAATTTCTATACCTCGTAAGTCACCAATAACACCTGCATCAGATAAATTAACCTCCGAAATTTATGTGAAATACTCTATATCTTTTTCATTTAAATGTTTTTCAATTGTAAAAAATTGAAACTACTTGATTAAACTGTATGTCAAACTCAAAAAACTACCTGCAAACAAAAAGGGGTTTAAACTTGATATAATTTAAAGTTTAAATGTCTCCTTGTACTAAGAGACATTTTAAACTCTATGCCATTTGAAGCGTGACACCAAAAACCACTTTGGCCCGATATAGCAAAAAAGGCACACAATTATTTTTGATACTCCAAAAACTCGCTAATTATATTTTCCTTTTTATAATATCAAAAAGGTAATATCTACATAAGGTAGGCAATATAGACATATTTTTAGTTTTAGCGAGATATTAAAATATAAACACGAAAACAAAAAAAATTGGGATTGTGCTATGCCTGAGCGACCGACGAAACAAAAATGTGGAGATAGGCTACCTAAGCTGGGGTTCGTCGTGCCTGCTATCTGACGACTGTTTCTAGTACTAAAAGAGTGTAGCTTTTATTCTACACTTGTCTCTTGTAGATAGCATTAATAGTTTTCTTTAAAAATAACTGAGAACTTTGTGTTGCATCGCATTAACCCTGAGCTACCGCACCGCATCGGTTATTCAAAGACTGTAATTGAAATTAAATTTATATGTATACCACACATAGTGATATTATGTGTTAATGCAATTATAAGAAAGTTTAAACATAAAAACTTAACAGTAGACGCACCTTCCGGGGGCGGGAAATTCCGGCTTTATATTAATAAATTTAAATCCAAAATAATAATTTGATTTCAAAGAAATCCAGGAGAGAGTCCAAAAATGTTTGTATTTACTTCCCTGTGGTTAGATAATGGATATGTCTAAAGGGAATGTTTTCAGTTCATCTAGCTCTGGTAGTTTCTATGTCTATGAAGACGTGTTACATATTTACCATCTTAAAAATTACCAACAGCCCCCCCCCACCAAGAGCTAAGACATATCCATGTCAATAGACCATTTCAGTCAAGAAGATATCATTTTTCCGCCGACGCAGTGTTTAAAGCAAAAGTAGTGGAGAGCGAGTCGAAGGTTTAGGGGAAAATTATAAAAATATCATAATAATTCATAATAATATTACATAACGCGTATTTGTTTGTTTCATGCAAGCTTCTTGAGAGACATTAAAATAGAAATTCTGTTTTGTAAATTGTTAAATATTTTTAGACCTTCAAAATGACATATTTTATAAGATCATTGGTTCATAAATATTGCTTTGAAAATTATTTTTTGTATATTTTTTCTTTTTCCAAAATTTCACATATGTCACGTGAAAAAGACGTTATTCATGCACTTTTTACCAAAATTTTAGCTGAAAAGCATAAATAGCGGGGTTCCTACACTCATTGTAAAAACGCAAACATTTCTGAATCTTGAAAATTTCTGAACACCTTGTAAATCGAAAAGTTTTCATTAAAACTTAAAAAAAACTGTGCCAAAGAAGATTTATGATACAATCATCATCAATATGTTACAATCACTTTAATGGCCAAAAACGTAAACGTATGTTGGTAAAATCGTAAATTTTTACTGTAACAAACTACTGTATGAGCTTTCTCTGATGATAGTGAACGATCTCACGCCCGATAGCAGCGGAGCTCGTTCCGGACGGTATGGGACCAACGACTAGATAGGTAGTGAGTCAGCTGTGAAGCAAATAGTGAGAACAAACACGACACGTTCTGTTAAACACTCCATTGGTGGAAGTGTGATGAGTTATGAGTTACGAGTTAACTAACTAACCACAGTAGCTTCCATATTGGTGGAAACAGAAGATAGGGCTACAGTGAGGACTGTAGGGAACTGGGCAATAACACCGCCCGCATGCATGTAAGGATTACAGTTCAAAGGTTATAGGCCTTTACGTAACTTTGATCTGCCATTTTGGAATTCATGAGGGTGGTGTCATATTATTGTATGTCTAAAAATAATCTTTTGGGATTTCGTAGGAAAAAGATAAACTTAAAATAATTTGACTATCACCATGAAAAAACATACATAAAAATCTAAAAATTAAGTAAAAAACAAATCAATTCTTCAAAAAATCTACTCAAAAAAGTTTGTAACTACATTAGGGAAAGGGTTTATATCGCCAGTAATTTCTAACAATTCTTTCAAATTGTAGGAAGGGCGAGTTTAAGAAATTTAATGATTATTTTTGAAACGGTAAATTTTAAATATTAGCCTATTTGAACAAACATTAATAATTATAATGTTTTTTTCCATTTCCTGTCCAAATGTCCAAATATTTGTTATGCCTAAATATTTCCTTAGTGGAGAAAGCGGTCTACGTGTCGATTCACTGATATAGTTTATTTAGCTTCTTATATTTTTAATTGGGTTTGTAATGATTTTTATTTAATCATAGAAACAACACATGTATTTTCAAGGGCACTGTTTAGTCTGATACAGTATATGCAATTCTGGCACGCCAGCATCTACTAGTCATGCCTGTGTCTTTGATCGACGGGGTTTTCAGAATTAAGATGGCCACCTCACAATTTAAAACAACTTTTACCGAAAGATTTACTATGCACTTGACTCCGTCAATAAATTTATTCATTAATTTAAGCAGCTATCTCTTTTAAATATGGAAAGCCATTAAATTATTACGTGCGCGTTTTTACGTTAGCTTATAAGTTATCATGACAACTATAAATTACCACAAAATAACGTTGAGATAAAGTACTAAAACTGAGTAGTAAAAATTCATTTCTGGCTGTAAAAGTTCGGCCCCTGTTTAGTCTTTGGGCGATAGGCGGGCGATGTCGGTGAGGTTAGGTTAGGTTAGGGCATCTGGTGATAATCAACACATAAACTCCAGTGACAAAGAAAACTGTAAAGATAACCAAAGCACCCGTCACTTCAATCCCCTTTAAATTTGAGATCATAAAAACATGGAGCACTTTATAGGGTTTTGATGTTCTTAAAATTGGCCTTATCTGAGGAAGGGATTTTTATGAGAAACTGAAGTTCTTTCTAGACCTTAGTAAGTAGCTAATTAGTAATATACTGGCATCTTTGCTATAAGGGCTCATTGTAACAACACAATACAGTCCTTGGGGCTACATATACTCTGCCTTTGGTGGACAACTCGCACTACTGTAACAAACACAGCCGCAACGTGTTTGTTACAGGTTGAGTTTTTTATTGAAGGATTGAAGTTCTAGAACGACTTAAGGTTCGAGAGAAAGGTTGAATTGACTGTCCATGGTAAATACATTACGGTGTCTGATAGCTCTCAATGTTATTCTTTTTAGTTATTTATTATTTCTTCTTTACCATTGAATTTTGCATTGATATAAATAAATAAACACGCACTTCAACTAAACATAATAACTTAAAAATATATAACATATCACTATACAACTTATTACTTTGAAAAATTTAACCATAGCTTCAATAAATAAATAAAAAAATATATATAATATAAACAATAAAAATAACAATTAACAATCAAAAACAAATTAACAAAGAATTAACAGTGATGAGGATCAATGTATATGTAAAAATAATAGCAATTCAAACAAAGGAAAAACAAAGTAAATTATGCCAGACATGATTAATTTTCCTTTTATCACAGATATTTTTTCCTTTTTTCTTTAAGTTTACTTAATCAAGGGAGTCGGTTCACTATTACCGTTTACTATTGTTCACTATTAATCCGCAAAGACCATCCTCATAATTAGAACAGTTCGTAATTCAGAGGCAGTGGTTCGGACACGTTAAACTGTAGGTCCCTTAGTTGCCATCGGCTGTTGGCTATTAATTAACAATCCTATCTAAGGAACATGTCACCTTAGTCTGTAACAAGACTACAAGATCGTGCCACAATCATCTTACACTCACTTAAAAATATCATATACTTTACACTACATCTATCATATACTTATACATGTCGGCCAATGTCCGCCTCTGCATAGTTAATGAATGTTTTCAACTATCATTAGTTTTAAAATTAGAGTATTATTTCAACGCATGAAGAGAGAAAGGCGCAGGTCAAAGATATAAAACATAAATTACTGTGCAACTTTCCAATAGATAAGAAAGGTAATAGTAATTTACTTAAGGAAAAAAATAAATGACTACAGAAATTAATTATACTATAAAAAACTTGTTTTAAAAACAATAATATGGCTTTTAATTGGTTTTTCCTCCGTCTTAAGATATATCTTCCTGGTGTTTCAAAAATACGCAAACAGTTTATCAGTTTGAGACCTAAATGATCTAACAATATGGAATCAAAATCAGCATTCGTAATTTATTATTCGAAATATATTACCACTGTGCTTAAAATTCAAACCATTCACTTTTCTTAAGGAATCTGGAGTTTTTATACTATGGTAATGCATGTGGATGTTTGCTGTGAGTCTTCGCATTGCTGTCAATATGCGTACATTGATGGTGGCAGCATTGTGTTTTAGCCCAATAAGATAAATGTTTTTTTAATATTATAACTGGTTCAGGTATTATATGCGTTCAGGTGAGTACCGGTTGTTAACATTTTTCAGCATGAAAAATTAAAACATTTAAAGCATGAAAAAGTTAATACAATGGACAATATCCAATATCGTGTTGTTGATAAAGACTCTGCAGCACAAACCTTTTGGAAATGTCAATTTTCCACAATTTCAACATCAACTAGTTTTTGCATTGCAGTAGTTAGGCTAGCTACTAGCTTGGGACATACTCGGACTCTACACTGCGCACAACCTGCATCCCTGCTATCGCTTATAATGTCTGTTCTCATACGATTTTTTACTCCTCAAAGACAATTTCACCTCCAATAAACACAAATATCCCTCGGCTTTTTTTCATCTCACAATACTAGAGAAATCGCGGTATTTTTCCTTCCAGAAACTATAAATTAAAAAATACAGACATATATATTTATGTAGAGTATAGGATATAACACACACACACACACACACACACACACACTATATATATATAACTTCATACTTAACATAAAAACATTGAATTTTAAGCTTTATTTCTTAAAGCTACTACAAGTTTTTGTCATGAATATTTTCAAAGACGATACTGCTATTTTTTTATGAAAGAAATTTTCTCAAAGGGTAATAAATTCTATGACATATACAAGTGTAAATTGGGTAAACAATACGTTTGTTCACTGGACGTACGCTATTCTAACAATTTCAGTTTTCCTCTTTAAATTAAAATATCAAAAGCTTCCCTTCAACCGTAATTTGAATATGATCAAAACGGGATATCGAGATCCCATTCTTCCCTTGGGTCTATCAACAAGGACATCGGATATGACAAATAGGCATGACTTGTGGCAGAAGCAACAAGGAGACACGACGCTGACACTGGAACGGATTATGAGAGACGACCTGTACGGGTTACTAATGCGCCTCATATCCCAGCAGCCGCACCGATTTGTTCACCTATCGTCCCCTGGCATCTGTGGGGCAGAGCCCCCGTCCCCCGCCCACGCCGAGCCTGAGTGATGGACACTCCGGCGCGACTGATGACGGGTCACCCACGATCGATGGATGTTTTATACATGATGAGACGTCTGTAAACGGACAGCGAGGCCTAGTGTGGTAGTTGTATTGTCTCGTGGAATGAAGTAAACAGGCTCATATGAACGCTGGACCAGACGAGGAGAAATATTCATGGGATAAACAGTGAAAATAGCAGATGCATCACGTTTGTGGTGGAAACGGAGCTCGAGACTTTGAAACTTTTCACTAAAATGGCCAAGTATGTAAAATAAATGAGTGTAAGATGATTGTGGCACAATCTCGTAGTCTACTTACCGACTAAGGCTAACATCCTCCTTGACAGGGCTGTTGCCCAACAGTAAACGGCATCAAAGAGAACCACTACTCTGCCTTTGAATTGCGAACTGGGCTCATAATAGATTAGATTACCTTTTGAAATGGCGACCAAGTATGAATGAGTGTAAGACGATTGTGTGGTGCAATCTTGCAGTCTTTTCAATATTCATAAAATATTCATTGATAAAAGTTGATCTCCAGCAATGACAGAGATAGTGTTAATGCATAGTTACATTTGTCTTCATTGACTCATTTATTTTATTTTCGGAGTGTTTTATGATACACTCCCTTATATTCATATGCACTACATAATATAAAACCCGGATATATAACCTTAGTGTTTTTTTATATCCGACACCTTGACGCAATTTGATATTGGAATGATAAAGATTTCCTCTACCAAATACTGCGGAAACTGTAGTCACATATTTTTAAATATTTATAAAAATATGGATGATACCAATACAGTAGGGGTGTTTTAGTGAGTAAACTTATAATATATTAAGTTATGGTGATATATTTAATACAATATTACAGTTTGAATAGCGTTTTCACCTGAATTGTTTCACGAACCCTCTCACAACAATTTGACTTTTGGTCCTCTTTTACTTCACTTTTTGATGACTTAAGAATATTTACATAATGTAAATTATTTTAAAGTAAATGTTGCTGGATGTTCTAGTGACCATCGTTGTAGTCCATGTCGGCAGCAGTGCTGCGTGCAGCATACAGACTGAAAGGTAACATCATCCACACCGTCCACGATACACCGCCAGTCACTCCTTGTATCTTACCTTATATCTTAGGGTACTGAGTGGCCACAGGCGAATGAGAACGAAAAAAATTCATAATATAAAACCCGGATATATAACCTTAGTGTTTTTTTATATCCGACACCTTGCCGCAATTTGATATTGGAATGATAAAGATTTCCTCTACCAGATACTGCAGAAACTGTAGTCACATAATTTTTAAAATATTTATAAAAATATGGATGATACCAATACAGTAGGGGTGTTTTAGTGAGTAAACTTATAATATATTAAGTTATGGTGATATATTTAATACAATATTACAGTTTGAATAGCGTTTTCACCTGAATTGTTTCACGAACCCTCTCACAACAATTTGACTTTTGGTCCTCTTTTACTTCACTTTTTGATGACTTAAGAATATTTACATAATGTAAATTATTTTAAAGTAAATGTTGCTGGATGTTCTAGTGACCATCGTTGTAGTCCATGTCGGCAGCAGTGCTGCGTGCAGCATACAGACTGAAAGGTAACATCATCCACACCGTCCACGATACACCGCCAGTCACTCCTTGTATCTTACCTTATATCTTAGGGTACTGAGTGGCCACAGGCGAATGAGAACGAAAAAAGGAACTGACCAGGAATTCTTAATGATTCGTAACAAGAACTTGTTATATGTTTAACGTGTTGCAGAGAAATAGTATTCTCATATCCCAAGAATATTGATTATCTATGGATCCCTTTTTTTTTATGTTTGAGAAAATATTTTTATTTAAAAATGATTCACAACATGTTTCAGACTTCAGTCCTTATCAGTGGTGTATTAATAAGAACATAACCTTGATGTAAATAAAATTTATAAATGTCATAGGTTAATTTTGAAAAGTAAAGAAGAGAGGAGATGGATGTTGTATGTATATGTGTTTATGTTTTTTTGTTTCTTATTTTTTCTATTTGATCGTAGATTGGGTGAATATGTGGTGGTAACATTGAATTTAAAATATTTGTTGGATCTTTTTTCCGATGAATGTAGATGTTCAATTCTTCTTTAACATTTAATTTGTCACGTTGTTTTTCGAACTCCAGTACTGATAAATTTTCTGTCATGTTTTTGTAATTGTGTCCTGATGTTATTAAATGTTCTGCAAAGTTTGATTTACATGTAGTTTTGTTGTTGGATTTAAGTGCTTGAATGTGTTCTTTAAATCTTGTTTTAAATGTTCGATGAGTTTGTCCAATGTAATATCTGTCACAATCACTGCATTTGATTTTGTAAATTCCAGGTTTGTTAAAATTATCATTGTCTATTTTTTCAGGGTTCGTTTTTTTGTTTATCAAATGAAAAATATTATTTTTTGTTTTGTAGCTTAGTTTAAGATTTGTATTTTTGAGTGTTCTTCTTAGATTTGTATTTATCTACATTCATCGGAAAAAAGATCCAACAAATATTTTAAATTCAATGTTACCACCACATATTCACCCAATCTACGATCAAATAGAAAAAATAAGAAACAAAAAAACATAAACACATATACATACAACATCCATCTCCTCTCTTCTTTACTTTTCAAAATTAACCATATGACATTTATAAATTTTATTTACATCAAGGTTATGTTTTTATTAATACACCACTTGATAATGGACTTAAGTCTGAAACATGTTGTGAATTTTTAAATAAAATAATTTCTATTTTACGAAGAGGTTGGAAACCTATCGGAGGTTAACAGTTTGGATATATATATATATAAACTCCCGATTCACCTTACGTTATTGACTTGATTGACGGCTGAACCCAACCAATACCGCCATAGTCCTTCATCAACATTTTGAGAAATATCTTGAGATCTTTGAGAAGATAAGATTTTTAGAAAGTAAGAAAACCCCTCGATATTTCATGATTATCATCTTGTACACACAAATTCTCCACCTTGAAGCTTGTTCAAAGCCTAATTTTAAAGTTTTGCTGCGTAAGAACTTATAGTTTTTGGATGTAAAAACAACCCCCATTGTCCGTCACTTCTCACGCAGTCACGTCAACACAGTGACGTCACCTCCCCTCGGATCGCTGCAACTCCCAGCAGACGACGTGTCACTTACAGCTGTAGCTGTAGACACTCCGTTCACACGGTCCATTGCACCGATAGTGCTAGACTGGCTATTACGTCATGGGATCGTGAAATTCTAATCGATACGGTTTGGCAACCGGTTCCTCTCGAGAGACATCTGGTACATACAGGAATCAGGCTCTGAACAAGCAAATAACGGCCAGATCGTAAGACAGTGTGGTTTTGCTAAGTTAATTCAACGTAGGCTAGTATGCTTACATCCGTAAATTGTTTATTATTTCAAAATCTTAAGGTAGAAAAGCTCCTAAATAAACTTTGAGCGATTTCCTTCACTTTAGTAACACTTTATATCTAACTCTCCCGAGGCTATACAGTATCAGCAGCTGCAGCATACCACAACAGCCCGCATCCCGACACGACCCCTGTCTTGCCACACGTCAGTCTCACTCCATTACGTCCGAGGTCCATCAGCTACCGTGCCGCTACCTGGTGGTCCATCGCAATATTATAACTGATATATTAAACGGTCTCAGCTGGTGGCGGTACGCGCGGGAATGTCCAAGATGGCGCCTCCGCGCCGCGGCGGGAACAAATAGCGGTCACGTCCGCGGATTAATTGGTGTCAGAGGCTAATAGTTCGGCGGGAGTGCACAGATAGCGCCACCGATACGATAACTGGGGGGCGGGGAATATATAACAATGCTATGTGAAAAGATATCGCGCGATGGTGAAGATAAGCTCGTGGAAGGGTAAATATATTGCGAGTGAAGATCGGATCGCGGAATGAGCCGGGATTCGCGAACGTGTTCCCAGATCGTACATTTCCCGGACCGCGAACGTGTTCCCAGCTCGTACATTTCCCGGACCGCGAACGTGTTCCCAGCTCGTACATTTCCCGGACCGCGAACGTGTTCCCAGCTCGTACATTTCCCGGACCGCGAACGTGTTCCCAGCTCGTACATTTCCCGGTCCGCGAACGTGTTCCCAGCTCGTTCATTTCCTGGACCGCGAACGTGTTCCCAGATCGTACATTTCCCGGACCGCGAACGTGTTCCCAGATCGTACATTTCCCGGACCGCGAACGTGTTCCCAGATCGTACATTTCCCGGTTCGCGAGTGTGTTTCCAGATCGTACATTTCCCGGTTCGATTAAATTTTTTTATGTTACTAGGACTGAAAATGAATTTGTTAACAATAGAAAATTGTAAATAGAAAATTGATTTTCTAAAAGAAAGGAACAAAATTTCTGAGAAAACTAGTCTAATTATACTTTTACTTTCTCCCCTTATACATAGTATATGGAGAAAGTATTGTTTTCGTCAAAATTTTCGAATTTGAGTTGAGGGTGGATATATCCGTTTTGGGGTCCCCTGAATCCAAAAAAGTGGGTTTTGGCGTGATGTCTGTCCGTCCGTGTGTCTGGATGTGTACAGTGCCACAGCCTACCCCGTTTGTCCGTTTTAGATGAAATTTGGCATGTATATATATAGTCACCGTATCCCCAGGCGTTTTTTTTATTTTTTTGAATTTTTGATTTTAAAGGGTAGTTTACCCCTAAAAACCCTTAAAAAACGTGAAAAATCTAATTTTCTCAAAAACGGCGCCCAATGTTATTCTTATGGAAAAAATAAAAAAATCAATTTCTTCCTTAATTTCCAACCGTTTTCCATGAAACTTGGTATGAAGTGTAAGGTCAAATCACCGAACAAAACCAGCTCAAAAAAGCTTGGTATTACCGGGGGGGGGGGTTTCCCCCCATACAATTTGAACAATAAATTATTAAATGATATTTAGAATAACTTTGTAGATCATGATAGTTTTATTACAGATTGTCTTTTTTAAATTTACTTAAGGGAGAAAGTATGTGTCAGTCCACTGGTACCGTTTATTTTTAATTGAAATATAATTTATTGTAAAAACTTTTAAAACAGCTTTATTGATCATTAACACAGTGTTTAAAAGTCCTTATAATACTGTAACGATTGTAGTGAGAATTCAACTACAGTAAATAAAGTATGAAAAGTAAAACTGCATGAAGTTGACATATTGAAACACAGCTATAAATATAAATATAAAATAATAAATAATATAATAAAAATTTAAGAACAAAAAATAAACAAAATATTCATCCGCTAATTTTTTTCTAGGTACTACACAAATGTCCTACAACCATGTTGAGTGTTCTACTATATTCCTGTGCAATTATTCCTTTAAAGTTATTCCTCAAACTTTGAAATCTGATTGCCACTTGGGTTTGTTTTGAAAATCATATGTTAAGTAAACACAAAGTAGACAAAATCAAGCCTGAAGAACTGTGATTACACATGCAAATGTAAACAATGCATTCAGCTTTGCTGCTTCAATGCATTTCTTATAGAATTGTTTGTTTCCCTGAGCTGATTAAAATGATGCTAGTAAAATTTATTGTAAAATAACTTATATGTAAACTACCTATTTTAGAGGTACAAACCCCCCATTTGCCATACCGATTTGCTAGATTTCGATCTCATGATATTTAGTGTGTCAAAGAACGTGTATGACAAATTTACAACTGATCCTTACAGCCGTTTTCCGGATTTCAAATTACATAAACACAAAGAAGCACACACGCACACGGCCATATCGACGGACATTGAAAGTTTGACTCCGCTAACAATAATAAACAGAATGCCTGTACTTGATGTAGCTTAGATATTCATTCATCAAAAATTTCAACGGCCTGCGTTTTGAGAATATTTTTTCTCCAATTCAATGGAATTCTGACATGGTCTTGGACCTAACTCTTATGGTTCTGCCTACAATAACAGAAAAAAATATATAAGTAATATACTATTCTCTTATAGGGTAATTTGCTGAATAGTAAATATCAAAACGTATTATAAATTTTACTGTAGCTAAAAACTAAATATAATAGTACATTTAGTTGTATTTTTAAGAAAAAAACATTTCTAGCTCATATTTACTCGTTCTCACAAACGATAAAACACATTTAGGTGAAAACAAATTTGGTCTTGGAAACATTTTTTCGTTATCAATTTTTGTTTTTCTCTTCATGAAATGTTTGTTTTTGGAAGTAAGTCAAACAAACCCAGTATTACTTTATACAACCACCAGGTATTTATCGCAACTATGATGCGTGAGACAGCGCCGGTGCCTCCCACCATCCCAGGCCACGCTGTTCCCTTGCGCGCGCCGAGTGCCGTTATTTCCACATTTTCCATCTCTTGTTTTCCCGACGTGTTTGCGACTGACGAAAACCTTTAATAAAACCCAGTCGGGCCGGCTCAAGCTGTGACATTATAATAATTCCCAGAGAAAAACACAAGTGAATGCAAAACGTGGTGAAATTGACATGTGTTTGGCCGGACGGATTCATTCGCCCCACATGCAAATACAGTACCTACTATTGTTTGTCCGCCGCCGGCTCTACACGCCTAGCTCATGGCAATTGTTCACGATACCACCCTTCGATTCATATTAAAATTCGTATCATTCCGATTTGTTTGTTTTAGTTTTTAAAGTCTGCCCCTCCGTTGAGGTTTGACAGTTTAAGCCTCCACATGTCGATTACCAATGCCACAACCGCCATTGAAATCCAAGCCAGCCAATCGAGGTGACACGATTCGTGTTAGTTAAATAATGTCAGCTGTTGCGATACAGATCAGCCGAGCAACTTTAAAATCATAAAAATTCAGAACTCGTACTTCAGAAAATTATGTGAATCAGTTCTAACATCGCCATTTTTTCAGCTGAACTCGTTACAAACCCATATCAGAAATAAGAAATGTATGACATCATTTACCTTTGGCACCTAAAAAGGACACCTAGTTAGGATCTAGGAACAAACAAACTCATTTACAAACTAGGAACAAACTCCATTTTAAAAACCTTACTCCTATATCATTCCAGTTTCTTATGAATAATCAATGAATTTTTACACTTGGCAAAACAGTACATTACATTTCTTATGAACATAAAACTGTTATTAGAGTTCTTAAAATTACGTATTACGTGAATTTGGTCGAACAATCGTACTATTGCACAATAATTAAGTTTGTTCAGAATAAGTACACGACATAGTTTTATAAATATGTACAATACGCTACAAATATTATTTTCCTGTTGATGCTTTTAGGGAGATTAATTTAGCCTTTTTAAGTATTTAGGTATGATGAAACACTTTATACTGCATGACTATTGTCCTTCGTAATAATTAAAAAAATTGTGTTAAACACAATTTAACTTTAATTAGGTATCGTTCAAGTTCTAAACATCCCCTTTGAAATAAGGTTATTGAGTTTTGAAGTGTGTTTCATAGGACACACCGGGTTAAGCTCAGAGATCCGATTTTGTTGGACAATTTAAAATAAATATTTATCCTCAACTTTGGAAAAACATTAAATGTTTATAGGATGAAATGCAATTGAGGGAAAGTAGGAAAGCTGTTCCATAAATATGTCAAATTATTTATAGAAGAGCTTTCTGACGATCAAATTATTATTCATTTGTATAATGATTAAGTAAAATTGAAAGATATAAATAGTTCAAGCTGTATGGCTGTAATATTTCTATAGTATTTATTAACGTAATATTCACGTACAAGCCTTGAGGTAACGATACAACAAGGATTTTAATTTTCACATTAAGCGATTACAAATGTATGGATTAGTTCTACAAAAGCACGTAGAACTTAGGGCCGTTTTCCTTAACCTAATTCCTACCAGCTAATTACACATGTAACAATCACCCTCATCAACCCTGACAAGTAACGCCGATTAGATTAATTACTTTCCGCAATACATTTTACTCTTATAATTATCAATTAAGCCGTGAGCGCTTCGGAGTGTCCAAACCATTAAAATATTCATGTTAATTTATTGCCTGCCGATGCAAATTTAAGTATGTCGGGTATAAAATAATTGATAATTAGGTCTGGACCGATGGCGTTTAATGGTGTTACCGACCAATTACCATTAGTCTATGGGGCGATTAGCGCAAGGAAGTGGTAAGCTGTTATGGAGATCGCCTTGGTCACAGTCTTTGCGCGGGATTTGTTATTTATGGCGACGAATAACTTAACATAACACGACGCTTGGGAGGTGAACACACGGACATTTACACAACACGGTCTGGCAATTTACAAGGCTGGAAAACGCGATCCACCGACTCGGAAGACTGTCTGTAGGAAGAATATGAAGAACTGTCTGAAGACTTGGACGTAGGACAATGCGAATCATGCATCAATACGAATAATTTATGAAACTTATAACTTAGTTTATCTCTTAAGGTAATCAATCCTATTTTATTAGTATAATTGTTGTATGGAAAAATAAGCTTATTAGAAAATACTGTGCGAAGAAATAAATATCCTGACGCAACAGACCTCCTTTCTCGGCGAATTTCCAAGTCAATAATAATTATGCCAAGTTTGATTAATATCTGTCGATAAATATTGAGGTTTCCCATTCTCCGTAATATTAACATAGGAAAATGTATGCAGGTTTGCTGGTTTGACGAATACTGAAAGTAGGCATTTTTACCATAAACAAGTTTTATTTTGGTCTTATACAAAATTTAAATAATATCCGTCCATAAATAAATTTGCCTATTCTCTATATGATTATCTTGGGAAAAGAGTATGCAAGTTAGCTGCCATGATAAACACATAAACGATGATTTTTAAGCATTAATGGATTGATCTCAACCACATAAAGTTAAATACCAAGATTCATCCAAAAATATAGGTTATTGAGTAAAATATTAACTTTTCTTTACCCTCCATGAGATTAACATTGGAGCCCCAAAACACAACGTACTGTGTTTAGATTTTTCAGGTAACTATTGATATATCGGTAACCATTTCTGACAGAGCAAAACTTTAAAAATACCGATTGTGTAATCTTTTGAGCCAATTCTAATGGTAAAAGATAAAATTTAAAATGTTACATCAAAACATTACATATGAAAAACGCCCCAACTGAATTTCCCGTTCTCATTGGCCAATATTTCTGGATTACGAACTCGTCCGAGTAAATTTAAGAATCTCTCTCAAAATTTGGTCTCGATGGGACCATTTTTACGAGAGTTATCTTGTTCTCAGACACACACACGCACGCACGCACACACTCTGATATATATATAAACATATACATACATATACCGTATATGTATATATATATTATATATAAAATTTTCAAAGACTATTTTTTGTCTCTAGACACCACTAAACGAAAAAGTAACATGGTACCGCGGTCAGGTCTTGTCATGAGACCTAAGGTAATAGCTTCTTCCCCATGGTAAATTCGCAAAAAAACGCTGATACCGTAACAAATGAATTAGTGACGTCTGTTTCGTCGAGATTTTCGAAGTAATTCACTCGTTGACGCAACCACCTCAGTCGACGAAAGGCAAAATCATCATAGTTTTCAAATGCCAAACCGTAAAGTCGTCGCCTTGCGTGTCGTCATTCCTTATCCAAATCAAATTAACTATTACCTGAGCAATAGCGATTCACGCTCCGATTAATGTTACGAAAGGAAGGGCGTTTAATAGTTTCAATATTTTCCACACGTGTGGTGACGCTGGCGTTACTTGAACGGGTTTTGATTGAAGTTTAATAGTTAAGTGAAATCGCGCTTCTGTAATAGTGTTATTGTGTAACAAGGGATTAAAGTGAAACTTTGTGTCCACGAAGGAAACTGTCTTCAATTTCCTGAGCGCACAAAGTATGAGTACTTTACTGGTACTTTAATCCCACGATGCACACGGCAGTTTTCCTCAACAATAGCTAAAAGTTAATTAATGATATATAATTTAACTACTCCTAAACTAAGCTTATACTATGCCATTAACTAGGCCTATTTACCTTCGTATGATTCTTTGCTCCAAGCAGCTGCTTTTCAGTGGGATATTTAATTAAGCACAATGTAGGCTATAAACAATTTAGCCTATTCTTAATTTTAAAATAAACTTGATATTGGGCGTCGATAACCTAAAATCTTCACTGCCACTGTAATTTTGTCAATTTTGTCAACAACAAAATGGCCGTCTAGCAGAACACCGTAGACGCAAAGGACAGTTTGCCAACCACGACAAACTGTAGGCTATGTTGTTAAATATTGCCATATGTATTGGTGTACGGAGAGTTTTCAAGATCCTTCCTATGTTATTCTTATGGGATTACTTTTCGTCCCTTGGTACTAAATATGTCAGAGGGTTCCTTGGTATGTTATGGAAAGTAGTACTTTAATACTCCATTCCAGAGAGTAAATTACTTTGCAAAGACAGTGCAAAGTAGGTCGAAGAAAATACTATTTTCCTAAAGGTGTAAAAGATAAATTTACACTTAATTTACAGTCAATTTTTTATCAAGAAATGCAGGTGATGTTCATGAATTTCCCAGTGACTTATTTGTTCATGCACTTTATTCTTATTCTCATTCATAAGGCTCTGACCCAAACTACGATGACGTTTTAAGGTGAATATGAATGAAGGGTGAGTGGTGACTGTCATGGATTTTATGACATGTAATCTTGTTACTGATAAGGTTCTGATAATCGTTGATTAAATTGCCAGGATCATTAAATATAGCCTAATAAACCAAGGACACCAAGGACACAAGACACATCGCAAAATTGTGTCTAGATTTTGTTGAAGATCGACACTCGGGACCCAATTCAATTTAAGACAGTCAAATCGACTACTCATTTATAGAATCCTTGAAATTCATTATGGCGTTGGTCCATAGAGCATAAATGAGAATTCAATATCTTTTATTGGGCTTTTCCAACGTGACTGTGTTTTTAACTACACAACGTTTCTGGAGGTGGAGAAACTTCTCCCGTTTTCAAGTGGTTACCCAATAATTTGCATTAGAAATTTAAATTTTACGTTACAGATATTAATTATAGGTCAATTATAAATCATAACTCACCAATTTACACTTTAAAAAATGATAACAATATCAAGAAGTTTCACAATTTAACAATGCCAGGTAAGTTTTCGTATTCAAAATTTAATCGTCAAAATTGACCGACTTCATTTATAAAAATAATTGTTTACGAAATAGTTTCTAGTGTTTTGACAAATGTGGCAGATATGTTAAGTATTTTTGGATATACATTATCTCCCTCTCTACTTACATTTTTAAAGCCCGATTCAAAGAATGATTTTAAAATGATATTAAGACGAACCCTTCGTAGGTGTTTGTAGTACCTGACTGGCGGAGTGCGTTAGGTTATGACACAATGCATCAACGACTATAGAAGGTATTGCATTTTGTTGAACGATTTGTTGCCCCACTTATGTAGTTTAATGTTGAGCTCGAAGAGATTGGTCCCCAGCTGTTCTGAATCTTGTTGACTCCCTGATGTCTGTTCCGACTCACATAAGCTCTCATAAGCGCTACACAGAATATACATACCTGTTGATTGGTCGAAGCAGAGACAATCTAGGATCATATTGTGTTCGGTTTACGTCCTTCGGGGAATTGCCTGAAATAGCTTGTACAACATAAAACACTTTCCAAATTGATTGCTTCATGAGAACTTGATCCCTGTATATCAACTCACTTGACTTTCCTTTACTAAATCATCTCACTGACTCATCTCGAACAATCCTATCTCAGATAACAATCTGATCGATTAAATCATCGCATCTGCGTGTGCGGCGTCCCGTAAAATGGTCAAATTAGTCGTATCCAGTGCAGGGGCGGGAAGGGGTGGCTTATCATTAGGCTGCCGATTATAGCCAGTTTCACGGGACATAACTCAGCCAGGGGGCGCTAGGCATCGCTGGGGGCGCTAAGTCCCTCGGGGCGCATCCGATACATTGTTTTTCAATCCCCCGAAGCGATGCGACACGCCGGCTTTCACGATTTTAATCTTGTAATTGATAACGCTAGGGCGGTCCGGTATCTTTCCCTCAGTAATCTACCGTTACCCATAGGGTTACGCCGATAAAAACGAATTTAAAATAAAATCTCGATCATTATTGTCTCTGTAACCGGTTAAGATTGCGGTGATACAGTGTAAAAGCACCCTTACATTCAACGCTGTGCATAACCCAGAATGCACATAATTCTCTCAGTTACGATAGGAATCCTACCTAAAATCATGCAGTAAACGTTTCGTCCGGTGAATAAAATATATATTTTCCTTTATACGTATACCCCTTTATAAATAGCGGTTAAATGTTTTCTGGTGTAACAGGAACAGTGGTTTAGTGGTTTTCTGGAGGCTACTTACTGTATAAAAATGCTATTAGCGATACAATAATATCAATATTCAAGACCTAACCTAAGTTCGCTAAGTTTGATTGTCGGCCAATTTAGGTTGCGTGATATACACACGATATTGCCGACCGTACTACGGATTTTAGTTAGGTTGGTTAGTAACATTTTTATACTGCCAACAACCTCTACACAACCACTGGGTTTCTGTTAAACATATATTTTTGCTTTATTCAACATAACCAAATCTCCGTTTTCCTAAAAAATACTTTCGAATTAGTTGATCTGTTTTGGACATTTATTTTTGAAATAGACTTAAAAATGAAAATAAATACACAGCCTTTCCAAATATCCCACACAGCACACAAAGTATCAGGTACATATCACAAACATTGCAAAGTTGCAAAGACATAACATAATTAAAACGTAACACAGAGACATAACTGATACATAACACTGCAATGTTTTTGAAATATTCCAAAAAACAAACACTGTTACGTAACTGAAACATAACCTTGCAATGTTTTTGAAATATTACAAAAAACAAACACTGTTACATAACTAAAACATAACACTGCAATGTTTTTGAAATATTACAAAAACAAACTTTGTTACATAACTGAAACATTGAAGTGCAAGGTATATGAAACGTTAATAAAATTTAGATCTGAAATATAACAATGTGATGGTTTTGAAACATCCCAAAAACCAAAAACACTGTTACAACATTGGGGCGATTATGATGCGTCAAAATAAAAATTAATATGTTTATTGTTACATAGCTGAAAAATATAAGGGAAGATTTTAAGGGTAGAAATTCAAAAAGAAGTGAATAAAATATTTAAAAAGCAATAAAAACATGCAAATTCTATTTTTGTGACCTATACGTAGTAGTGTGTTGTATTATACTGTGTATACAACAAAATTGTGCAGAAATTAAGGAAACCCCATTTTCAGCACCAAACTACTGAAACCGAATCAGTTAACAAATAAATTTTTGTATAAAAATAAAAATGTTTTGGTCAACTTTCAAATGATACAAATCATAACAACAATTTTGTAAGTAAAGATTTTAATTATATCTCAATTTTTGACTTGTTTTCCATTAAATATGTGATATAAATATCAAAATAAGGAAGAAATGACTGTTACTTTAAAATTTGGACCCCATTTATTTTGACATAGATATGCCTAAGCTCTGGGGAGGGGGGTAATTTGTTAGAAATTTTGTAAGACGCGAAAAGTGTAACGGAATTGGTGTCGATTATACATTCCCTTCAGACACATACATAATCTAATCTATTCTATATTTCCCAGATGGAGGTTTATACAATAAGGCTAGTTACTGCCAGATAACAAGAGCGCTTATGTTTGTTAACACCAGAAAACGGCCGTAGCCAAATCCCCACACATATTTTGGGTTCTGGCGAAGGGTCGAACTTACACGCTCATTAGAGGGGATTAAAAAGGGTCAACCAGGAGCCACCGAGAATGATCAACTTCCACGGCCACCCGGCCAGGTAGGAGCAATCAGGTTGGGTCCTTTAGGGAGAGAATGGGAATTATTTTGTCCCCGCACCTTACTTTAAAGTTCTAGTAGATATTGAGTCCAGTAACTATAGTTTACCTTCTATTTATAAATATATATATATATATATATATATATATTACATATATATTATACACATATATTACACATATATATATATATGTGTGTGTGTGTGTGTGTGTGTGTGTGTGTGTTCTTATTAATTACTTTCGTTAAAATTCAGTTTGTTCAGTAAAATACTATTTTCTTAAACAACTATTTATTAAAATATCTACATGATATTACTATACATTTGATTTGGTTATTTTAATACTCAATATTTATAATACCGTTTATGTCTATAACCTAGAGGTGAAGTATCAAAATTTAGTTCAATACAAGTCAGTACTAAGTAAAAGTAGTTTTATCTAGGTTTAAATAAAACACACATTTTAAACTCAAATGTATTTTATTTTAACTACTTTTTTAGTACCTTTCACTAGCTGCAACTACAAACATTTTTCTTGTCATTGTGCCGAGCAAATACAGTGTTTTTGCGTCTTGTAATTTTTTCTTACAACTTATAAATTGGTAATTTGATGACCTGACTGGCTCGTCCAGAGAATTTAATTTAATTCTAACAAATGTTTGGATGTCCACCAGAGCGTTTGAAAAGGTAAAAATATCCGGGTGAGGATGATAAAATTTTTTTCTAAAGTGTGAATGGAATGATTCGCAGGGATTGTTCGTCACATCATTTTTATCGAATGATGCCCAAATGTGGGGGGAAAGGTCGAGCTGTTTTCGATATAGTTTTCCACCAAATAATCCACAAATTGTTCAAACTTTTGGTTGTTCGGAATTATCGACATAAAATCTTCCATGAATGAGATCCCCACATCTTCCTTCAGGAATGGGAGGCCGAAAATTCCTCGGAGCCATTCCGATGTCACCTGCTCTTCAATATTATCCTGACCAGGATTTCTATAAATTTTGGCCAAGCCTAGGTTTTAAATTTTTCGAAACCTGAAATACCATAAACACTTCCTCCGTTGCCATTGTAATCACACTACTAAGTAAGGCACAGGAATGAGCATTTTGAGATTCCCAAAATGGAAAAAATCTTAACAGAAAGGGGTGGGAGTCTGTCATTGATTTGATTCCGGGTAAGTCCGTCTCCATTCATTCTCCAGACGTTGATCTATTTCGAAGAATACAACAATTCCATAACCTGACCTGGACGCTTGTATGGGTTGATTGCTCGCACTTCATTGTTTCCATATCTTTATGGTTTTTCGCATCCGGCTTTGGTTATTCCTCACCCTTTTGTCCGCTTAAAGATTAGGTTTCAACAATGATTTCAAACAAATTGTGTACAACCTCTTTCCACATACCTTTATAAATTTACGCTCAAGAATCATATCACTCCTTTGCCAAAGTAGTGTGGATTAGCCATGTATTGTATCGTATTTTTCTATTATACTGTTACTTATTTATGGTAATTATCCTAGGTTGCTCTTATATTGATGGTGGTCTTTTATACCGTGTTGGAAAGAAAATCACCTTGTTGATTAACCAAAAATTATCTCAGTATCTCAGCTTGTTCCTTTTAGCAAGTCCTTTAGCTTAGTCTAAATAAACCTTTGTTATAAAATACTCATTTTGTTACCAATAATGATATGTATCGTTATTTATTATTGTTTGTGTAATATCTGTTATATTTCAGCTAATTTCGATCTTATATCTAATAATCAGAATTTTGTGACTATTGGATAATGCATGTATAAATATATATGGTACTCTTCCCATATGGTTAAACAAATGTAAAAAAGGGTGTCACCGTGAAAAATAAAATAAACAATGTCGAGGTCCTTCCATAAAACTGAACATTCATGTGAATACAAGATCGCGCCACAATCATCCTACATTCATTTCTCATTCATACTTGGCTTAAAATACCTACCAGGGTAGGTCGCCATTTCAGTTAAAAAGTATAAAAGTATAAAGTATAAGAATATTAACTCAGATGCACTTACAAATTTCTGCTATTTCGTTTACGTTCAATGTGTCAATTTCATGGTGTACTTAAAATCTCTCTCTCTCTCTCTCTCTCTCTCTCTCTCTCTCTCTCTCTATATATATATATATATATATATATATATATATATAAAGAACGTATGTTCTTTATGCGTTGTCAAACTAGTATTCATTCTATTCATTATTCATTTTATACCCCACAAGTTTTCATTTTATTGCGTTTTAACTTTCTAAAAATAATCTTATGGAGAATAAGTTTGTTTACAAATTTTTTACAATAAAAACGTTTTATTTCTTAAGCTACAGCTGTTGGTTTACTTTCTATTAGCAATAATGCTTTACTATCTAATGTCATCTGAATCCAATATCATCTGAATCTAATGCCATCTGAATACTTCATTAATCTATATAAATAAAATTAGATTTTTGTCTGTACATTACTTAGAATTATTCATTTTTTAGTTATTTATACTTTTTGTGGGTTAGAGAAGCCGAAACCGGTCTTATCTCAATTTTTGTCTGTTTGTCGGTTTGTCTGTTTGTCTGTGACGCTCCAGGAGGCATTTTACGCCGTCTTCTTCGAAAAAAACGGGATAACTGATAACAATAAAACTTATTTTATACATTCTCTACATTCCAGAGAAGGTTATTAAACGCTTAAAATTGTCCGCCGACCCTTGCTTGAAAAGTAAATAACAAGCATTTAAAACCCCAATTTTTACGTGATATTCGTCGCATTTTGCTTCAAACCTACTGGTAATAGTCAGCTGTCTTTGTAGTTTAAAGATTTAATATAAAGAAAAACAAACAGCTGTTGAATCAATATTAGTTAGTTTATTTTGGTCATTGATTTAAACCCATTTCTAAATCGTATATTTAAAAGTTATTTTAACGTATAACTAATAATAATAAAGCTGGGTATCGATTTATTTCTTTGTATTGACTTGTTTAGGATTCAGATTTACATTTTGGTATGATGATCTTCCTTCTACTGATTCCTACAACCCGCACAAAGGACGGGCTTACTGCTAGTGTAAAACTAAGAAGTAAATATGTAATGTACAAATCAACAGCTTTATTTGCCACGTTAATAGTTTACGGTTTTAGGGGATTATGATATTATATTTTTTCTTTTCTATCTGATTAAATGTTACGTGTTTATATGATGGTTGGATAAAAAATGATTACAATGTTTATAAATATTATGTATATATTATATATATTATAATATTCAGCTTTCGTATATCTAGATATAGAAAAAAGTCGTGTTAGCTACAACTTTTTTAACTCAAGAATGGCTGGACAGATTTTAATGATCATTGATTTTTTTATTCCATTTTGGATGTTAGATTACGCGAGTATTATTATAAAAAATGCTGCGATTCAGAAAATTTAATTTTTTCTATAAAAGCCGTATTACAGTTAGGTTTGATTTGGGTTTAAGTTGGATTAGAAAACTGTGAATCAATCCACTCAGATTTATTTGTGTTGTGGAAATGTTATTAATATGTCTTATCGTGTCGGTATTGTTATTAACTATGCCGCGATCCAGAATATCTAATCTTTCACAAAGAAGCTGTAATGCTATTCGACTACAGAACATAGCCAATCTAAAATATGTGTGTGTAATAAATGAAAAATGCTAATATAGTACTGAACAAATCAGAGGGCCTAGTACAATTTGTCGGAACTAAATGGTGTTGGAATAACTGTATGTAATAAAAGCAAAGTAATATATATATATATATATATATATATATATATTATCCAAAATATTTTGATTTTGACAGAAAACAAAATATGAATAGACCAAGGCCAGTTAAAATTACCTAAACTCACTGGCCCAAGCGGCCGCTTTGTCTGGATTGGTAGCGCGGAGAACTACCAATTCGGTGATTTCTTGATGGATTATTTAAATATTTATATATTTAATATTATTTAAAGATTGTGTTATTTTTAAAAACACGTTTAGGTCTAGTCCTATATATTTCACCGGACAATGCTCGGTCACCAGGTACTAATAATATAAACATTCATTTTGTTGGCCAATACTGTTATAAAAATAATTATATACATGGCTCTTAAATCGTTCTCAACTTACTAATCCGTAACATATTATTTCCTTATACACGTCTTATCAAATCACAAATCTTATACATGTGGGTTGCCTGGAAATTCAAAATTCCCTTTTTCCCTCGTTGTGAGGCCGCTACCTGGCCGGGCGGTAGTGGAAGTTGATCATTCTCGGGGGGTCCTAGTTGACCCTTCTTAATCCCCTCTAATGAGCGTTTAAGTTCGACCCTTCGCCAGAACCCAAAATATTCGTGGAGATTCGGTCACCCCCCCCCCAGAAAACAGCTGTTTAAGCCGTGGTATACGTATAACGGAGAAGATATGGTAAAATATTCACCTAAGAAATAATTAAAATAATAAACATTTATTTTATTTCGAACGATAAAATTTAAAATTACTTTCGTATTTATATAGAGGTGTGTGATTTAACATATAAATACTGTGAGACTTCCCTTCTCAATGGTACAGATTGTTGCAAAACACAAAACTTAAATCGTTTTATTATACATGATATGATAAACAGTTGAGTGATCAACGTAGCATATAACGTATTAGCGTCTGCAGCCTGGAAAATCTCGTACTGTAGAGTCAAAGGGACGGAAACGGAAATTTATGTTCGGTCAACGTTTGTTCACCAGCCAGCTTGTTGAAACCGAGTAAACCAGGTTCGAGACCCTACACGGTGCCACAAGTTGTTCTCTAAAGTTTTGTGAATTATTTTATTGTTTTTCAAAAACAATTAACATGTTGAAAAGGTTACCATGAAATTAATTTATCCCATTAAAAAATTAATTGGTTTATTTAAAAATTGCCTGTAACACATTTTTCAATTTTTAAAAATTTGATAGTTTAAGAAATCACCAGAATATTATTTTCCAAAGTTAAATTCTTACTTGTTAGCGAATTTCCCATAGGGAAGAAGCTATTACCGTAGGTCTCATGGTAAGACTTAAGCCCGGGACCGTGTTATTTTTTCGTCTATATATATAGACATTTATATATATATATGTATATATATATATATATGTATGTATATATATATATATGTATGTATATATATATATATATATATGTGTGTGTGTGTGTGTGTGTGTGTGTGTCTGTGAACACGATAACTCTCGTAAAAATGGTCCGATCAAGACCAAATTTGGTAGAGACGTGTATTCTTACAAATGCTCGGACGAGTTCGTAAACCAGACATATCGGTCTATGGGAACAGGTAGTTTGGGGGGGTTTTGTACCCCAAAATGAGGTTTTTTGTGTTTTGTGTTTTTGTGTAATTTTTAGAAATTTCTAATTTTATGTTTCACCAATGGAATCAGCTTAAAAAAATACACAATTCCTGAAAGTTCCAGTTCCTGAAAGTTTTTCTCTATCTCAAACGGTTACCGAGATATTAAAAAATCTAAACACAGTACGTTGTATTTTGGGGCTCCAATGTTAATCTTATGGAGGATAAGAAAAAATTCATATTTCCCATATCAATCAATGTTTTTGGATTAAACTTGGTATTTACCTTCATGTTGTTGATACCCACCCGTTTATGCTTAAAAATCATAGTTTATGTGTTTATCATGGCATCAAACCTGCATACTCTTTTCCCATGTTAATCATATATGGGATAGGCAAACTCCTTTATTTATGGACAGATGTTGATGAAAGTTGGTATAAATGTTAAAAATAAAAATTGTTTATGGTAGAAACACCTACTTTCAGTGTTCCTCACAGCAGCAAACCTGCACACTCTTTCCCATGTCAATCTTATGAAGAATAGACTAATAATTCTCATGTTTATGGACAGATTTTTATAAAACTTGTCATATATCATTATTATAATATTATTGATTTGGAAAATGTGCTGAGTACGCAGGTCTGCTGCGACGGGGGTATTTTTCTTATAAGTTACAACGTTACAAGTAGAACGTTATCTTAATTTTGAGTAAAATGTTTAATCCTTTAAGTGATCTATGTAAAATGCCTTCAATACTTATTTTAAACATGTTACGTTCAAAATGTCGTCTAACAAAATTCTGGGCAGGTTACAGATTAATTTTAAAATAAATATTTCAAGAATTCTTGGCTATTTATATATAAGAAGATAGAAAGAAAAAGTGCTTTATTTATCAAATCACGCAAAATATTAACGTAATACAATATTTCTAATTGACATAAACTACATAAGAATATAGAAACATTGAGCACTGTACGGCAAAGAGCTTGCGATCGTCTACCGGGTCGGCTTATTAATATACAATACAAATTTACAATATATGTATTATTTCTTATTAGTTTCAAAAAAAGCCAGACAAATTCTGTACAGTTTACTTTCTTGAATTATTTTCTGAAAAAGGAGATCAAGTCAAGTTATAATCAATCAAGCTATAAACATGATACAATATTTATTAAACAATGATATAATTGATCCAATAAACAAAAGTTAGAGAAAATAACATTTTTTTAAATAATTAAATTCAATAATTATATTCCATCTGAAAAATAGGCTCCTTTTACAAAATTTCCTAGACTACGCCAATCGAATCCATTCATTACGTCAATGAATTCTCGGCGAGATAGTTCCGCTTTAGAAAATAATTGTTTTCCTTTAGTGCGATAATATGGGGACCCGTGCTACAAAATGCCACGTGTCTTCAATTTCCCAGGTATTACATAAAGAGCACAACAATATTGTTGCCGTCATAACCTTAGCCGGCGTCTTATCTCCCAGGGTACGTAGTGTGGAGTCGCCTCGCAACCGCCGCTGCCGCAAGCCGTCCTGCTCTTTAATAGATAAATTATAATTAATTATTAAGGTTGCAACTGTCTTATTTCCCCGCATTTGTCAACGAAGATTTTTACATCACATAGATCCCAGGAATACTAAACACTATTGTAATTTTGTTGTAGCCTATAGGCTACAATATGAAATTACATCATAGCTCCGTGTATTATTGGCTCTACTAATCAAAAGTATTAGTGCAAAAAAGACCCATTTCATATTTGAAAATAATACAAATTATTAGTATTCCTTTACAGAAATACTGTACTTTCTTCGAATACATCACCATCATAAAAACGTGTATTATAATATGTTTTATAAAAATAATCATGTTTTTTTAATCAACAGATTGTTTTGATTTGTTTTTGAGAAGATAAGGATAAATAACTGAGAATACAAACTACTTTTAATGTTGATTAAATTACTTTCATCAACGTTGACCTTAACGCCCTGATTAAAAAAAATATTTTTAGGAAATAGACCTCAGTTCGCCCCACGTGTGCTTGCCCGCCCAATTTCACATTACGATGATGATGGTAATAAAATTCAGTTTCACTATAAAAATTTAGTAGTAATGTATAAGTCTATACTGTTTTAAAAAATGTTATTTTTGAATTCTGTTTAGTTATAATATGGTATAGTATTGAAGATTGAGTATTTTCCTAATAAACTTATTTTATTGTCAGGTTGAAAAATATTTTTGAGTTTAATTTTCAGAATGCAACTCAATTTTGAAGTATGAAATCACCATTATTAATTGAAGTCGAAAGAGTAGCATAAGTTTGATTCAAGCAGCACAGAGTTACTAATTTTACGTACTCGTGGATATTTTAAGCGGCGACAAAACATTGAATGTTTAATTGAAATGAGAAGTGCTTATCTGCTAATCCCCGACACTCGCACGCAGAACGTGTTGCACGTAGTTATGTGATACTGTTGACAACTAATGCGACCAGCTTTAACTTGTTAAATATTATGAGTTATTACAACAATTTATTATAATCATTCGCTATGCAATTAAAAGTAGCTCAATAGATATATTTGTTGTGATTCCTAGCTGTACGTGATGCTATTAATATGTGAAGTCAATATTACATTATAATTTGAAGGTTTATTTGTTAAACCTGTTTTGAAATATTAATTTCATTAAAGATTTTTTAACCGTAGAACCTTGTTCAATATAAGGAATATGTTAGGTATGAGGTGTTCCGTTCCTCTGCATCCTATAAAATGATTAAGGATTATATTAAATACTAGCTGACCCGGCGAACTTCGAACGCCTAACTGTAAATATATATTGACTATAAGATTGGCCATGGCCACGTTCTGGAGTAGAATAGCATTACGGCTTCGTTGTGAAAGATAAGTTATTCTGGGTCGCGGCATAGTTAATAACAATACTGAAAGGATAACATATACTGGGTGTTCATTAAAGTCGGGGACAAACTTCGAGGGGTGATAGTATTCATCAAAATAAACAAAATACCCCCGTCGCAGCAGACCTGCATACTCAGCGAATTTCCAAATCAAAAATATAATAATAATAATATATGACAAGTTTTATATTAAATCTAAAACAGAGATTTCTTTAAGATAAATAACTAATTTGAGTAGAAAATAGTTTCTAATAAATGTCCAGGAAAATTGGTGTTTTTTATGTAATATTATTTAAAATCTAAAAAATTTAACATGTTATGAGAATAAAATGTAAACAATACAAACAAAAATGTTTATAAGTTTGACATTCTATTGAAGATCAAACAATAAAGGTTTATGCATTATATTTTATGAATTAATAAATGCAAAATTATCATTACTATTGTGTAAAAATTTAATTAATAATGTCAAATAGAGAAAAATATTTAAAATCTTGTTTTGATAGAAAACTTATTCGTTGTATTGCTTGAAGACTGTACAAACCAATTAATTGATGTAAATTAATACTTTTGCTTTCAATCCTCATTGTTTATAAAAATCAGTGATCACAGTAAATATAACGTATAGTAAACAGTATGATCGGCTAAAACAATATAAAACACCTACCAAGTCGCTCATTTGCAGATTATAGCGTGTTAAAATTAAACATACTTTTTGCAGGCATTTAATTATGGAATAAAGTGAAACAAAATATAAATACAATATTTAAACGAGCAAATGTACAATAATAATAATATATGACAAGTTTGGTAAAAATCTGTCGATAAACATGAGAATTATTTGCCTATTCTCCATAAGATAAAACATGGTCCCTGGCTTAACTCTTGCCATGAGACCTACGGTAATAGCTTCTTCCCTATGGGAAATTCGCTAAAATGGGAAAGAGTATGCAGGTTTGCTGCCATGATAAACACATATACTATGATTTTTTACCACAAATGTATGGATCTCAACCACATGAAGCTAAATATCAAGTTTCATCCTAAAATATTAGATAATAAGTGAATAATTAATTTTTCCTAATCCTCCATAAGATTAACATTGGAGCCTCAAAATACAACGTACTGTGTTTAGATTTTTTTATATCTCGGTAACCGTTGAAGATAGAGAAAAACTTTAAGGAACTTAATTGTGTAGCTTTTTAAGCTAATTCCAATGGTGAAATATAAAATTAGAAATTTTTAAAAATTACATGTGAAAAACGCAAAAAACTCCATTTTGGGGTACAAAACTACCCGTTCCCATTGACCGATATGTCTGGTTTACGAACTCGTCCGAGCATTTGTAGGAATACACGTCTCTACCAAATTTGGTCTCGATCGGACCATTCTTACGAGAGTTATCGTGTTCACAGACATATATATATATAAATTTTAACGATTATTGTTTTTGGTCTCTGGGCACCTAAAGAAGAAAAAATAACATGGTCTCGGGCTTAACTCTTGCCATGAGACCTACGGTAATAGCTTCTTCCCTATGGGAAATTCGCTAAAAGATCCTATAAACATATGTCAAAAAATCCTTCGTTTAGCCGCTAGCCACCATTTTGTATTTTATACAAAAAGTGTTATGTATCAATAACTATTTAAGGTACAGAAACCAAACTTTGCACACATATTTATTGGCCAAAGAGAAAAATATTCTCAAAGTATCAAGTAGTTTGTTAAAATATTTTCAGTGACAGAAGCCAGCCGTGAGCTGCGAGGGCCACGCGGTATCTCGTCGATAACGGAACAACCGGCGTCGAACTTGTTAATTACCGTGCAGCGCCGGAATCAGAGACCGAATGGATCAAAGACCGCCGAACTCGGCGTAAAAATGTTGGAGTGTCGTTCACTCCCATAACTAACGCGTAATGAGCAGTATTTGACATAAATATGACGCCGATAGTGTAACAAATAAGCAAAAAGCAATAAAAAGCGGTAATATAGTTATATAAGGTCAGATAAGCCTAATGAAACGAGATAGCGGCTCGGACGCCGCCGCTATAAAGCATCGGATCTCTGCGTGGATCTCGGCCGTGGCGAGCGCTCACGAACCGAGAAAACAAAGCGAGATGCGATTATCGAAAATTATCTCCGTCTCTATCGTAAGGCGATCGCTGCAATGATACTAGTACCCGCGACGGTGGGAGTTTCGCCGCATCGCCGCTCCACTTTCGGCTGATTTAGCTAGCGACCCTCCCAGCGACCTCGGTTCCGACTGCATAAATCCGCCGAATCGCCTTATCGTTGGCTCCAAATACCGAAACGGGTTTATGCTTGAGTAAGCAGTCCCGATTGCTGCTAAGTAATGTGGTTTATTGGGTACGTGGTCCCTATGGAATTCCGTTTGTAACGTTTCCGATCGATTTGAGATTGGATAACACACAGTGATTTCCTGGTTACAAGTTGAGCTTTAAGCAAAACCTATTATGGAAATTACTGTGATTTTTCAGCCCACAAATATTTTTCTACATTTTCAAGCTAGTCGTTAGTTTTATCAAGTAACTATGTAATCATATAATATGCTTGTAGAATTTAACAGTAATTAGAACCTTCTAACCAACTATACACATTTATTAAGGTTTAATTTAATTATTAATGTATTTAACTGAATAAGAGAGATTATTGTAAAGAGAACCAGGATATGTTGATGGAAAATTTGACGATCTGGAGTCGCTAATAATCTCCCAAACTAAATCTGGTTCCAGCATGGAATTCTCAAAATATTCAGAAATCAGAGCAGAAGAAAAAATCATTCGGAGATGTTCAGAATGTGTGTAAATACACACTACGGTATATGTGTATTTAAGTTCAGATTATGTTAACCTATAGTTCAGAGGAATTCCGATAGCTTTCGAAACATAACATTTCATAAGAACACAGATGAACCTTCCTAAACTTTGATCACAAATCACCAAGAATAATAGATTTTACATATGTTTATACAGAAATGTCGGCGTAATCATCAGTACAATGCTCAAACTCCTCATACCCAAACCTCCTCGCCTGCCTTCAATAGTCACCCTGGAGCATCCCATCACATCCCTAACTCACGCGCCGGCACGGTAACTCCACGGTGAGGGGAAATAAAGTAATTTCGTTCCAAATGAATTTCCAAGAGGGTGGCCTCGACCACGTAAACAATTACCTTCTGATGACATGTGCCGTGCCGCGGATAATAAATTGGGAAGCTCGGCGGCGGTGGTCCGGAGGCAGCGGTGATTCTTTGGTCTCCGAATCAATTTGCCAGCGGCACGTTCGGGCGGCAATTGCGACCAAGTACCGCCCCAGGCGGGGATGCGCCATGTCGCTGGCTTTGAGCCGCCGCGCCGCACCGCGCCGCCCGCCTGTCCTCTGTCCACTCGTGCTGCCTGCAACAAAGTGTTCAATGTCCAAGTCGTAAATGAGTTAAAATGTCAAATTAAGATCGATACACTCGAACAAACAGACATCAATAGTTCTTAATAATTTATGTTATATTTTAAAATGTTGGTTTTCCTAGAGTCAGATGGTTCAAATCTCATGACAAAAAAATATTATACTTCAAAATTAGACCTTAATTACTGATCAATCAAAGTACTCCTAAGTGATAAGATTGAGCAAAAATAACAATTTGATTTGACAAAAACGTTGAAACAGGTTTAAACTTATGGTTGTCCTCATAATTTACATAAATTGAACACTCCTCTGCTTGGCACACTATTCCGCCGGTATTTGGATACCGGGGTATTTGGATAAGGGTGTGTTTGGACACACCCTCACTCCGCCATATCCTTCACGTCTGCTACCACCGGACCATGATCCTGCGCCGCTCTTTTCCACCAGTACCTGGAACGAACGTGGTTGACCTCGGCACAAGCCTCTTACTCCGTCATATCCTTCACGTCGGCCACCACAGGACCATGATCCTGCGTCGCTGTACTACGCGTCGCCGCTCTCTTCCACCAGTACCTGGAATGAACGTGGTTGACCGCGGCACAAGCCTCTTACTCCGATATATCCTTCACGTCGGCCACCACCGGACCATGATCCTGCGTCGCTGTACTACGCGTCGCCGCTCTCTTCCACCAGTACCTGGAACGAACGTGGTTGACCGCGGCACAAGCCCCTTACTCCGCCATATCCTTCACGTCGGCCACCACCGGACCATGATCCTGCGTCGCTGTACTACGCGTCGCCGCTCTCTTCCACTAGTACCTGGAACGAACGTGGTTGACCGCGGCACAAGCCCCTTACTCCGCCATATCCTTCACGTCGGCCACCACCGGACCATGATCCTGCGTCGCTGTACTACGCGTCGCCGCTCTCTTCCACTAGTACCTGGAACGAACGTGGTTGACCGCGGCACAAGCCCCTTACTCCGCCATATCCTTCACGTCGGCCACCACCGGACCATGATCCTGCGTCGCTGTACTACGCGTCGCCGCTCTCTTCCACAAGTACCTGGAACGAACGTGGTTGACCGCGGCACAAGCCCCTTACTCCACCATATCCTTCACGTCGGCCACCACCGGACCATGATCCTGCGTCGCTGTTCCGCGCGTCGCTCTCTTCCACCGGTACCTGGAACGAACGTGGTCGACCGCGGGACAAGCCCCTTACTCCGGATGCACACTTCTGATTATGTTGTACGCCACAAAGGCACCGCCGGTTTCTCATTAAACCGAAACATTATTTATTGACCGGTTAGATCGAAAGCGGAGATTTTGTTGTCGGGCGGTGTCGAAAACATTACCGAGGTGTAAAGATGATGCATGAGACCTGTAATTGTGCGGCTGGCACTATTTCAACCCCCCCCCCACGACCAGGGGAACCGCCCGAACCGCCTTATACGTTTTCAATCTCTGCCGCAAATTAATTAGCTATCGGTCCTCCGATAAAGTAGACTTAATACGATCCCCTTCGCCTTTGCCGCAACTAGGAGGCCAGGCCACTTTCTAATGATCTCTATGCTATCGAATTTTATGTTACGCTTTCTGCTTCCAGACACAGTACTATTGAACGTTGTATAAGCGTTTTTAATGGATATTGTTTTTAAAATTAAAGTATTTACAATTTACAAATTGTAATTTTCTAGGAGCTCCTAGTTATTACTAGGAGCAAAAGTGTCCAAAACGAATAAGCTCTCTGTTTGAAATTCATTATTGGTGATGGTGGATTTAAGTTATTTAGATTTTTATTACGGACATTGTACATCTCGATTTTATTCCAACCAAAGACAAGAGTTGTCTTTGAGTCTCCGTGACGAGTGGACGTGTTATGTTTTTTATTTGCGTAATGCTTAGTAAATAGTTTGTTTTATATAAATTTTAATTTTACATGCAGCAGTTCAGGCACCTAATTTATACATGTTTACATGCAGCAGATTCTTAAAACTAAACCTATATTCCCCTCCATTTTTCTGCGACTTGTTCTGTGTTCTTTTGTATTTTATTTCTTACCCAAATATTGTCACTTGTAGAGAAAGTGAGAAAAAATGTGTCCGTTCTGCATCAACAATATATCTGCAGTTAGAAAAGTAATTTTAACTATTACCTGCGACAAGAATGACTATATGTATAGCTCATGGATTGTTATGACACCATGTACATACATTAGATAAATTAACTATTTTAAAAATACGTAATACTACCAGACAATGCCTATAGACCAACAAAGAACCCCATAAAAATATACTGTAATTGCAATTCCATTACTCCATATAGGAAAAATACAGTCAGATTTTTTTTATATTCAATAAGCGGACATAAGAACATTTTTATGTCACTATCATCGCCATAATCTAATGTCGAGTTCTCACTGTCGTAAGCGGATCTTTAAGCTACTTCTTTGTCTTATTCTTACAATCGGGAACTTTCGTGAAACCGCCCTGAAGCATTCCTTATTCACTCTAATAGTGCGAAACAAACAACCCTGTGTCATTCAATAAATGACAGTGACACGTATAAATTAAAAACAAATATTTTTAAATGTGTTGACTATAATATCAAAACTAATAGCGGAAGTAAATTTTCTACCATAGCTCTTTCTTAAATTTTATGACAATTGACCGGGAGTTGGAGCTCGAGTTGTTCTCGATGCACTTTGCTCAGAATCCACAGAACAATGGAGAGACCTGACAAGTATCATGAAATAAAATTAGATTTAAGCAGATTTAGCTTGTGTTCTTTACAGGACGGGCTTAGAGTAGAGATCCGAAGATTGAATCAAACCTTATTTATCTTTAGCTGATGTTTTAATGGTGTCATCGTGGGCTATTTGACTGGGATGGTGGCGTCATCCTATAATCCAGCTACTTGGAGGTCACGAATTGTGGATAGTTGTGAGTGATGTTTGGTGCGTTAATCCATAAAGACCATCCACATAATTAGACCAATTCGTAATTCAGAGGCCGTGGTTCGGATTCCACGTTAAACTGTAGGTCCATTTTTTACCATCGGCTGTTGGGCTATTAATTAACAGTCTTGTCTAAGGAACATGTCATTCGTAGTCAGTAACAAGAGTACAAGATCGCGACACTATTATCTTACACTCAATCCTCTTTCATACTTGGCTTAAAATACCTACCTTGTAGGATGGTCGCCATTTCAATCATCTAATCTAATCTATATTTCCTCAGCCTATATTAAGATATTAGCTATTAAAATGTGGATATATTAGCTAGTTCCGACATTAATATTGTCCGATATGAACTTTTACGTCGTTTTTTTGCATTCCTTATTCAACAATTTTCCATCCAGTTAAAAATTTATACTTCCTCGGCTTATTTCATTTGATATTCTCTGGCGTTCTATTGACTTCATTTATACTCTGATGCGAACCTCATTTTCACAACTTGAGCGTCCTCAAATCCATAATTGCCCTTACATTACTCAAAACATACCTTGACGCTAAGTTATATCGCGAATAAAACAAACCTCCAACTAACCAGCGAGCGGTCCACACGGGAGCCTCCATTCACGTCCGGCCGGTTGAATGGGGTTTTAATTGGGTAAAGCGACGCAGCGACGTCCGACTCTGATATACCGAGGTGTCCGCCGGGGGTGAAATATGTAGTGACAATAAGACGCCCCATAAATAAACAAGTTTACAAATTGTCGCGTATTTATAGGCACGTGAGGCCCCCCGGGGCGGACCCCCGCCAAACAATTATCCTCGGCGCGACGATGACGTGGGTCCTCGCTCTGGAGTGAAATACGCAGCGAGGACGGTGACACGCGGAATCGGGATATGTTCCAGGAAATGCATCAAGAAATAGGACATTCAGCAAGGTCTCCATCAGGTAAATGTTGCGGACCTGCGGAATGAGGTTTGTTTGGACCGGAGGAAATGGGATGGAAAATTGAAATCGAAAATTGAAATCAAGATATGGGAATGTGGATTATCCAGAGGTGGCGTTTGGTATACACGGACGTTTTAAGAGTACGTTGGTGTTGTGGAACTTAAGAGCGTGGGTTAGTTCAGATTGGACAAATCAAGATGGATCTTGGAGAAAAATTACATCAAGTAATAGATCAGGGGAGTATCCAGCTGTAGGTTTCTATAGATCAGTTATTCAACCCGACGATACGCAAACATTGTATCAAGGTGATGAAGTTCTCGTTGTTGAACTTTGGTGTGTGTGTGTTTTAGTAGTTATTCCTATAACATGTAAGTAAGTAAAATATATTATTTATTGTATCGATGACAAAATTTAATTTCTTCTCTGTTTTGATGAAGATAGGTAGGTCACACATAAAATATGCTTTCCAAAACCGCAATGATACCAACTCGTAGGGTGAAGTTTTCTCTAAAAGTAATGTAAAATGACAAGTTGGAGTTTCGCAGGTGGCAGAACTGGCGAGATGTGAGTTTCGCGCAGGTGGCGGCCCTGGAGATAAGTGCGGCCACAGATGTCCTGGTAAGACGCAAATCCACAAAAAATTGGCCCGCCGTCTTACGCTGTCGTACGAGCGAGAATGTGGATGAAATATTCGGGAAACACGTCTTCGGTAATCCGCCTTGAATTATTTTCAATTTATTTTTACAGTTGCCCGCGTCGCCGTCTTAGCGCTCAACTTTCTAATTGTCCGGGCTTTAACGTGAACGCCGCAAAGTTTAGAGTTATGACATTCTTGTTTGTATTCTGCGGTATAAGTAACGTTGTAAATGTTCAGCCTGGATAAAATGAAACGGTTGCGGAGTCGGAAAACTTTCAAATTACCTTATTGGATATTAATTTGATTTTAAAATACTAATAGGCCCACAGTAGAACTCGGATTATCTTATTTAATTAGATTAGATTATATTAGTTCATTGAAATGGCAACCATACTAATTAATTGTAGTATGGTTGCCATTTTAATAGCTCTCGCCCAGGTTATGTGCGATATATCTATATAAATAAAAATTATAGTTTTGTCTGTACATTGCTCAGAATTATTCATTTTTTAGTTATTTTTACTTTTCGTGCGTTAGAGAAGCCGAAACCGGTCTTATATCAATTTTTGTCGGTTTGTGACGCTCCAGGAAGCATTTTATGCCGTCTTCTCCGAAAAAAAACGGGAGAACTGATTACAATTAAACTTATTTCATGTGTTCTCTACACTCCAGAGAAGGTTTGTAAATGCTTGAAATCGCCCGCCGCCCCTTGACAAGTAGATAACGAGCATTTAAAACCCCACTTTTACGCGATATTGGTCGCATTTTGCTTCAGTTTTCAATTAATAACCTACTGATTAAAATCAGCTGTCTTTAATTAGCTGATTTAATAGAAAGAAAAACAAACAGCTATTGAATCAATATTAGTTAGTTTATATTGGTCATTGATTTTAAACCCATTTCGAAATCATACTAAATTAAACAGTATTTACTAACTGTAATAATGGTATAAATGTTCTAATCATTCTTCTAATCAATAAATCTGGGTATCTATTTGTTTCTTTGTATTGATTTGTTTAGGATTTTAGTCTTACATTTTGGTATAATGGATCTTTATTCTTTAAACTGAATCCCACAACCCTTACAAAGGACGGGCTTACTGCTAGTGTATGAATAATTGTTGAAACCACCTATATAAGCGCTGTTCCTCTAAGATACGTTTTTCATAACACATGTATAACCCTCGCCCGGGTTATGGGCGATATATGGATAAATAATTGTTGGCCTTCATTTTCATTTCATTATAATTCTCGCCCAGATTAGATATCTGCATTATCTGCGACTTTTTCCTTCACTTCCCATATTAGATTAGATTATTGAAATGGCGACCATACCACAAGCTAGGCATTTTAAGCCAAGTATAAATAAGAATAGAGTGTAAGATGATTGTGGGGTGATATTGTAGTCTTGTTACTGACCAAGGCTGACACGTTCCCTAGACAGGACTGTTAATTAATTATTAATTAAATTAATAATAATTATTGATAATTGTTAATTAATAAGCCCAACAGCCGATGGCAACTAATGCACCTACAGTTTAACTGGTGGTTGGAATCCGAACCACGGCTTCTGAATTACGAATTAGTCTAATTATGAGGATGGTATTACGAATTAACGTAGTTAAGTTAGTGAAAAATGCCAAAAACTTTTTTAAATCACGTTTATATATATAATCATAATAAAACAGGTGTTGCGTAAGAAAATACCCCCGTCGCAGCAGACCTGCGTACTCAGCGAATTTCCAAATCAATTATATAATAATAATATTTGACAAGTTTTATAAAAATCTGTCAATAAACGTGAGAATTATTTCCCTATTCTCCATAAGCTTAACATGGGAAAGAGTGTGCAGGTTCGCTGCTGTGAGGAACACTGAAAGTAGGCATTTCTAGCATAAAAATTTTTATTTTTAACATTTATACCAACTTTCATCAACATCTGTCCATAAATAAAGGACTTTGCCTATTCCCTATATGATTAACATGGGAAAAGAGTATGCAGGTTTGCTGCCATGATAAACACATAAACTATGATTTTTAAGCATAAATAGATGAACCTCAACCACATGAAGCTAAATATGAAGTTTCATCAAAAAATATACATTGATAAGTGAAATATTAATTTTCCCTATCCTCCATAAGATTAACATTAGAGCCCCACAATACAACGTACTGTGTTTAGATTTTTTAATATCTCAGTAACCGTTGGAGATAGAGAAAAACTTTAAGGAACTTAATTGTGTAGTTTTTTAAGCTGATTCCAATAGTGAAATAAAAAATTAGAAATTTTTAAAAATTACATGTGAAAAACGCAAAAAACCCCATTTTGGGGTACAAAACCCCCCCAAACTACCCGTTCCCATGGACCAATATGTCTGGTTTACGAACTCGTCCGAGCATTTGTAGGAATACACGTCTCTACCAAATTTGGTCTCGATCGGACCATTTTTACGAGAGTTATCGTGTTCACAGACACACATATATATATATATATATATATATACATATATACATATATACATATATATATATATAAATTTTAACGACTGTTGTTTTTGGACTCTGGGCACCTAAAGAAGAAAAAATAACATGGTATCGGGCTTAACTCTTGCCATGAGACCTACGGTAATAGCTTCTTCCCTATGGGAAATTCGCTAAAAGTAAGTTGTCTGTCATATTTGAAAATGGCAAGAAATTTTGGAAATTTAAATACTTACCTAAAAGAAGCATGTTTGTAAGTGGAGCCATAAAAGAAGTTTACCGTCAGATATAAAATGAAAAATTTAGCTACCAGAAAACTTGGGGGCGATCAAATTGGCACATTTTTATGGGCTCTTTGTTTCTCCTTGTTAACTAATTTAGTAAAACTAAAAATGAACAAAAATCGTGACCTGCCCGAGAATCTATTGAGAAACTTCGGAATTGGCAGTCTGCGCTATGAAGAGGACACAATCCATCATATAAGAGCCGCAGTCCGGCAGCCGGCCCTCAGCCCACTGAAACCTCACATCCTGTCCCGTCCGATCGAGCCATAGCGACCGCTCGTACTAGTAAGTTTAGATTATTTTGACCGACATAATTGTTTTCAGTCATCCATAAAATATTTTGGAAATACATTACTCTTATTTTATTTCACACAGTTATTCTAACACCATTTAGTTCCAGTAAAATTGTATTACTAATTTGCTTAGTTTTGTTTTAGCGAATTTCCCATAGGGAAGAAGCTATTACCGTAGGTCTCATGGTGGGACTTAAGCCCGGGACCATGTTATTTTTTCTTCTTTAGGTGCCCAGAGTCCAAAAACAATAGTCGTTAAAATTTATATATATATATATATATATATATATGTGTGTGTGTGTGTGTGTGTGTGTGTGTGTGTGTGTGTGTGTGTGTGTGTGTGTGTGTGTGTGTGTGTGTGTCTGTGAACACGATAACTCTCGTAAAAATGGTCCGATCAAGACCAAATTTGGTAGAGACGTGTATTCCTACAAATGCTCGGACGAGTTCGTAAACCAGACATATCGGTCAATGGGAACGGGTAGTTTGGGGGGGTTTTGTACCCCAAAATGGGGTTTTTTGCGTTTTTTACATGCAATTTTTAAAAATTTCTAATTTTATCTTTCACTATTAGAATCAGCTTAAAAACTGCACAATTAAGTTTCTTAAAGTTTTTATCTATCTCCAATGGTTACCGAGATATTAAAAAATCTAAACACAGTACGTTGTATTGTGGGGCTCCAATGTTAATCTCATGGAGGATAGGGAAAAAGTAATATTTCCCATATTAATGAATATTTTTGGATAAAACTTGATATTTAGCTTCATCTGGTTGAGATCTATCCGTTTATGCTTAAAAATCATAGTTTATGTGTTTATCATGGCAGCAAACCTGCATACTCTTTTCCCATAATAATCATAAAGGGAATAGGCAAACTCTTTTATTTATGGACAGATGTTGATGAAAGTTGGTATAAATGTTAAGATAAAAATTATTTATGGTAGAAATGCCTAATTTCAGTGTTCCTCACAGCAGCAAACCTGCACACTCTTTCCCATGTTAATCTTATGGAGAATAGGCAAATAATTCTCACGTTTATGGACAGATTTTTATAAAACTTGTCATATATTATTATTATTATTTATAATTGATTTGGAAATTCGCTGAGTACGCAGGTCTGCTGCGACGGGGGTATTTTTTATTTGTTATATACTCATTTTATCGGAACCCTTTATTCTCACCTTTTTATGACATTATTTGACATCTTCAATCAACAGCTACCAAAACGGTAAATTGGTTATCATCAGCTGTTTTGATTTGTTTTGTTCTTAAGCTCCATAAGCTAAATGTAAATTTTTAGATTTTAAACTTAATATCACAAGATAACCGTGATTTTCCTTGATATGAGACCAATCTATAACTTATTTTTCATTCAGAAATTAGTTATTTCCAATATTCTAGAAATTCTGTAGAGCATTTTTAAGAAAAAAAGAAATCAGAATGCTACCATAAGTGTTTGACGGGCTGGAAACAACTTCTAAAGGGATTGAATATCTAATAGAACTTCAAGATAAGGCGTGGGGAAAAATAATTCCCACCCCCCCTTAAAGGACACAACCTTATTGCGTCTACCTGGCCGGGCGGCTGTGCCAGTTGACCCTTCTTAATCCTCACTAACGAGAGTGCAAGTTGAACCCTTCGCCGGAACCAAGAAAATGCGTGAAAATTTGCCTGCAGCTGAAAACTTTAGGATGGACATATATGTCCGGTGTATTGTATTTATATATAAATTTTGAATAACCATCCAAAACGTGTACAGTTGGTCGAGTTTTTGTCATTAACCTGGCCATGAATAAGACTGAAGTTAGTGTGGAATCCATTAGTTATTCGTGTACTAAAATTGTTAACATAATGTTTACATGTACTATAAGTACTTCATTTCTACACGAATGTTGATCGCAAAACCGCTAATAACAATAATAGGCCTATAATAACAACATTTGTTTTATCAACATTCAAAATGAGGGGTTGTAAATTACTTTCAATCACTCTGTATAGTATGAACTCGCTTCGCTCGTCCCCCCAGACCCCCGTACTAGTTTTCGTAATCACCAACCACAACGGAAAATCAAAAACAGCCATGTAAACAGATTTTTAGTAAAACTTTTAACATCGTCATTATATTTAAAAAAAAACTTAAAAAACGTACTGTTAAGACCCTATTACTAGAAATAGATTGATATTATAATTTGTTTGTTAAATAATAAGTTTTAAAATGGATATGTAATTGCTCTTGGGTGGTGTTAGCAAATTATAAGATGAAAATTTGAAACATAAGAACAGCTGGATATCAAATGCTAGCTGTATAATATATTTCCCACAGGGACGTAAATATAAACATTTTAATGTGTTAATTAATATTGGTGGTGTGGAGTATGTACATGTGAAATTTCAAACCATTATACACTAAAATAATGTAGGACAGTAGCAAAATGTGCAGGAAAAAGTCAATTTTTACAAAAGAAACGCTATTTATTGGTTACAAGCCAAATATGAAATATGTCAAGAGACAAAAGTTGTAGGGCTTAAAAAGTTGACAGGGCAAAGTGCCCTCAGTTTCCCGATAGCACCTTTCCAGATATATAGCAGAACAATGGAAATATGTTTTGAAAACATTTGAGATTTTATAGAGGGTATTAAAAATTGAAAATTACGAAATCCAATGACACGACTATTCAGAGTCTTAGGAATGTTCATAATAAATTTCAAGTTTATAGCTCCTCAGGAAGTCAGATATTTAGGCTTAGCCATTTTTCGTGAAAAATGGCTAAGCCTGAATTTCACGAAAAGAACCCCATGTATTTTATATGGCAAAACTTTTTAAAGTTTTTACGGGGGGGGTTGTAATGTAAATTTGTTATATCTGGAATTTTTCTGACGGTTGTGGACCAAAAGTAACGTCCCTGCCAAATTTCAAGCCTCCTAGAAGTGGGTTAGAATTTGTATTCCCAGTGAGTGAGTCAGTTACACAGATATATACACGTATATATTACAGAAAATATAATATGACGTAAAATCTAATCCCTCATTTATACAATAATATGTCAGTTACCTTTACATTGAAAAACGGCGAACCATGATGATTAGTGGATATGGTAAGGGGGTTTACAACCGTTATAGGCAGTATTTTATTACGTAACTTAGATGCACCATAGGTATCTTTTTATCTTACTCAATATTTTTGGGAATGCACATTGACAAAGGTCTTACCTGGGAAGACCATGTAGATTACGTATGTGCCAGAGTCTCTTCTGGTATTTTTGCACTGCGTAATTTATCAAAATTTTGCTCCCAGGAAGTACTGCTCATGGCCTATTTTGGCCTTATCTACCCCCACATTTCTTATGGAATATGTGTCTGGGGTGGCTGCGCGAATCACAGACTTGAGAGGGTCTTTCGATTGCAGAAAAAGGCAGTAAGAATCATTTCAAAATTGAAACCAAGGGAATCATGTAGAGACGCTTTTAGGGAGCTTGGAATACTAACGCTGCCCTGCCTCTACGTTTTCGAAGTGGCTGTCTACTGTAAATACAAATGCTCGCTTGTCCAAAACAGTGACATCCACTCTCACTATACGAGGGGCAGGGCCAATCTCAGAGTGCAACAACATAGAACTGCGGCATTTGAGCGTTTGCCTTCTCAGTTCGGCATCAAAATTCTTAACAAGCTCCCGGAAGGCGTCAAACATGCGCGAAATCAAAATCTATTCAAAACCGTTTGAAGAACTTCTACTGTCAAACGTTCTGTACTCGGTTGAGGAGTTCATGATGAGTCGCTGGGATAACTAAAATTTTAGGAGTTACCGCGAATGGAAATTCGGTACAGATGTGGTTGTATGCAGTGCAAAGTGTTTCTGGTACGATTAAAAAAATGAAAAATGGATTGAAAAATTGAATGAAATGAAATTGGATGATTTCGCGATTTTATTTGTTAACAACAATTTTTTAATTTTAAATAATGCAAAAAATTATACATAATTATAAATTTTAATTAATAAATGGTAATTATGATTCTGTATAACATATTAATATGGAGTTAATAATAAAAAAAAAGATTTACAATATAAAGTGTCAAAGTAGTGGTTAAATGTAAATATAAAAAACGACTGAGACTGTGAATGAATGAATGAATGAATGAATGAAGTTACTGATAATTCGCTGATTATATTATTAATTGTATAATCACTTGACGATTGCAATGCAATTTTTTTACTGGTATTTTGCAAATAAAGATTATTATTATTATTATTATTATTATTATTATTATTATTATTATTATTATTATTATTATTATTATTATTATTATTATATTGGGTATGATTCACATAAAAGGTACTTCGGAAAGTTCTAACAGCTATTAATAAAAAATCTTTATCCAAATGTAATGATAAAAATTACATCCTGTACGACGTGTTATGGATAGTTGTCCAAGTCATAAAGCAGCCCGGTACACAACGCGTCTGGGCGATTTTCTCCAATTGTAGACCACTGAAACAGTTCGACGTGTTATGGATAGTTGTCCAAGTCATAGAGTAGCCCGGTACACAACGCGTATGGGCGATTTTCTCCAATTGTAGACCACTGAAACAGTTCGACGTGTTATGGATAGTTGTCCAAGTCATAGAGTAGCCTGGTACACAACGCGTCTGGGCGATTTTCTCCAATTGTAGACCACTGAAACAGTTCGACGTGTTATGGATAGTTGTCCAAGTCATAGAGTAGCCCGGTACACAACGCGTATGGGCGAGTTTTCTCTATTGTAGACCACCGAAACAGTTCGACGTGTTATGGATAGTTGTCCAAGTCATAGAGTAGCCTGGTACACAACGCGTCTGGTCGAGTTTCTCCAATTGTAGACCACCGAAACGGTTCGACGTGTTATGGATAGTTGTCCAAGTCATAAAGTAGCCTGGTACACAAGCCTGGTCGAGTTTGCCAATTGTAGACCACCGAAACAGTTCGACGTGTTATGGATAGTTGTCCAAGTCATAGAGTAGCCTGGTACACAACGCGTCTGGTCGAGTTTCTCCAATTGTAGACCACCGAAACAGTTCGACGTGTTATGGATAGTTGTCCAAGTCATAGAGTAGCCTGGTACACAACGCGCCTGGTCGAGTTTCTCCAATTGTAGACCACCGAAACAGTTCGACGTGTTATGGATAGTTGTCCAAGTCATAGAGTAGCCTGGTACACAACGCGCCTGGTCGAGTTTCTCCAATTGTAGACCACCGAAACAGTTCGACGTGTTATGGATAGTTGTCCAAGTCATAGAGTAGCCTGGTACACAACGCGCCTGGTCGAGTTTCTCCAATTGTAGACCACCGAAACAGTTCGACGTGTTATGGATTGTTTGTCCAAGTCATAGAGTAGCCTGGTACACAACGCGCCTGGTCGAGTTTCTCCAATTGTAGACCACCGAAACAGTTCGACGTGTTATGGATAGTTGTCCAAGTCATAGAGTAGCCTGGTACACAACGCGCCTGGTCGAGTTTCTCCAATTGTAGACCACCGAAACAGTTCGACGTGTTATGGATAGTTGTCCAAGTCATAGAGTAGCCTGGTACACAACGCGCCTGGTCGAGTTTCTCCAATTGTAGACCACCGAAACAGTTCGACGTGTTATGGATAGTTGTCCAAGTCATAGAGTAGCCTGGTACACAACGCGTCTGGTCGAGTTTCTCCAATTGTAGACCACCGAAACAGTTCGACGTGTTATGGATAGTTGTCCAAGTCATAGAGTAGCCTGGTACACAACGCGTCTGGTCGAGTTGTTGCTCTATTTGTAGACCACCGAAACAGTTCGACGTGTTATGGATAGTTGTCCAAGTCATAGAGTAGCCTGGTACACAACGCGTCTGGTCGAGTTGTTGCTCTATTTATAGACCACCGAAACAGTTCGACGTGTTATGGATAGTTGTCCAAGTCATAGACTAGCCTGGTACGCATAGCGTCCGGGCGAGTTGTTGCTCTATTTATAGACCACCGAAAGAGTTCGCGCCAGAGCGATTAGCACCATCAATTATATATCTGACTAAAAGATGATTCGGAGACCTTGACATTTTTGAAAGTTCATTAGTTTAGAGTCTACATGTTCACTGCCGTGTGAACCCCGGACACCAACCACCATTAGATAGAACATCACGAACAAACCGTCCACTGCTACGCCATTATATTAAATTATAACTACCGTTTTATCTAGAAGAGGGAATGAATCCCTAAATGTTTTTTACTCTGTAGATATATTGATACTATTCATTTATCTGTGTTAAAAATAGTCAGAAAAAATTAGATACAATAAATATTTTTAAGAAATTTAAGGTTAAAATACCTGTAGTACTGTCGATGATCTTCAATTATTATGGTGCTGACGACCAATGGTTTCGGACTTAAAAGTCCATTATCAAGTCAGAATACCAATATTAAGTAATAAAATTTAAAATTTATCCCCAACACTGACGTAGTCGTAGTCGTGTTCAAAACACGCACACACACGGAATCATCGATACACAAAATACATTTCATTTGGCCAAATTATGAATTTAGGGCGAGAGTGTGGCGAAGCGTGGCGTACCGGCGAACGGTGAGTCATGAGACATGACTCACTGTTCGCCGGTATTCTGACTTGATAATGGGCTTTTAAGTCCGAAACCATTGGTCGTCAGCACCATAATAATTGAAGATCACCGACAGCATTACAGGTATTTTATTAATAAGGGCTGGTACAGGTAAATTAATGAGGGCTGTTATGAACTTAAAGCAACAACAAAGCAAACAAAATTCCACCACTACAAAACCAAAAACAATCCAACTTATTTTGAGAAATTCGGAATTGGCACACCAGTAGGTTTTAAAATCATATTTCCTCCTAGATTAATTCTTAGATTCCTATTTTTTTTAACTTTATATATTTTTCAATCTGTTTAAAGAATGACAATAAATAAAAATGATGTTACTGAAACGTGACATGGACTATCACCCAGTGGGGGCAAAAAATGTTGTTGTTCAAATCGTAGAGGAAGATCCAGGGTTCAAGATTCAAGATTTAGAAGGAAGTCTAATCAATTTGTCAAGTAAATTTAGAGCAAGGTATTTGGGATCGTTTTCTAGTTTGGTTAGATATTTAGTGCTGAAGCGGCCAATTCCTCTTTGATAGTGAGTAATTTTAAATCATCATTCAGTAACTTGTTTGAGACGAACCATGATGCTTGTGTTACTTTTCTCAAGACCTTTTATTGGAACCTCTGTATAGTTACGATGTTTCAATTACTGGAGGTACCCCAAAGCTACAATCCGTATCACGCAATCTACTTTTTACAGTGGCAAGGGAAGTACTCAAGACGCAATACAGCGTTTAAAATGATTGTTATAAATATTATCGCTTTTCTGGGAAGATCTTTGAGTACGCTTCCTGTTATGAGATCATATACTGGTGCTTTTCTAGGATATATCTCCTTAAGTATCGTGCTCTGAACTTGAGGAAGAGTGAATGGCTTAATCGGGAGTGATAATTGCATAGCAGATTCGTGATTCCAGGCAGTCAAATGTCTCCTCGTCATCATTTTGTTGATCAGGGTTAAAAGGCCTAAATACACCGCAAAATGATTTGAAAATGCATTAGCTTTTTCAATGTAGCTTTTTGCCCAAGAACCACCGTTGTTTCTAATAGGTGTAATGTTTTGTATTGGCCTTTTTAAATATTTTGTTGGTTTTCACAAGGAATATTCACTTTATACGGTTGGTGACAGAGAATTTGTGTACTCTTCAAACCACTTGTTTTTGGTTTGTATTAAGAGTTGCTTATGTTTTCTGGCCGCTCTGTTACAACGTGTTTTGTCCATAGGGTTTCTTGTATTTTGCCTAATTTTCCGTAATCTTCTTTTCTCATCAATTGTTCTTTTTATGTCTAGAGGTAGGGTAGGTTGTTGCAGTCAACACCTTCTTTATTGTGTTGGGGTTTGGTATTCCAAGCAGAATTTTGAATAACGGTTTTAAAATAAATAATCGCGTCCTCCACATCTCTATTTGAGTTCAGCGGATGTTTAAGGTTTAGTTGCTCATTTATCTTCTCTCTGAATTCCTAAACGTTTTTGTTAAAGAGTGATGGAGGTTTCTCAAAAGGGCTTGCCTGTGAGCTTACCGACAATATAACTGGCGAGTGGTCGGAGGAGAGTTCCAGGCAGGAGGAATATTCGTTTGGTATTCCTTTTACAATAAAGAAGTCAGGGATCAAAGGATCAGGGATTATATTCCGGTCAGTGGGCCAGTAAGTCTGTTCACCCGTAGATAGACTTGTAAGCTGTTGTTCCGTCATGATATTGAAAAGTTCACTGCCTCGTGGTGATACCAATTTTGAACCCCAACTCGGTTGCTTTGCATTGAAGTCATGTCCAACTAGAAATCTATTACCCAAAGAATTTAAAAACTCCCTGAACTGGTCTCTATTTATTACATAAGGAGGAGGACAATAAACAGCTCAACGGGTCATAGGGTCGGTTTCCGTTACAATAATAATACTTGATGCTTGTAAATAATCATATTGAACAGGTAGCACTTTGAACTATCCAAGTTCAAAGTTCGTGTTATATTAACGTCGCAGCCCCACAACGTGCTCTATCATTCACATAGTTAGTATGGTAAATGAAGAAGGTCCGTTCCGCAAAGTGTGTTTCTGACACTATGTAAAATGTTTTATGTAATAGAATATAATTTACTTCTTGATAATGCTGTACCAAGCCATTGGCGTTCCAAAGAGCGATCCTGATGTAAGATTCATCATTTTAATAGTGACACAAGCGTTGTTAAAAGATTCTGGAGTGAACCCGTTTGCTGTGATTGTTGAATAAACAAATTTCTAAACCGATCTGAAAACTGATGAATAGTCTATTACAGGTGACTGTCAATTTGTCATTGTTTATTTGTATAGCTGAGTCCACTCTAGGCCAGCGTCTTGGTGGTCTTGTACTACACTTCTGCTTCGAATGGGAGAGAATACTTTCTTTTGGAGATGTTTGTAGACTGCACATCCCTTATAATTAGCTCGATGGCTACCCCTTACACAGACAATAAGTTGTTGGTTGACTATACTACTGGCACCGTTTACACTGGACTATTTTTTGTATTGTGGTTCAAACTGTTATGACCAGAAATAAGTACATTACAAAGGATACTTTCCCTAGCCTCCTTGAATTCCCAAAAGAGATTTAAGTTTACCAAGAGCAGAACGATTTATAAAAACTCTAAACTCTAAAGAATTTGTTATTTCCAGAGTTTTTTGCATAAGGAAGTTATAAATGGTTGGACATGCTTCCAAAGGTGATTGAAGAATTTAATAATCAAGTACATAGAACAATAGGTATGAAACCAATTAGGGCCTACTGTGAATGTAAAAATTCCAAGGCTATACATAGGGGTTCGAGTCAATAGTGTAAATATAAATTTGAAAGACCAAAATTTAAAGTGGGAGTTGTTGTCAGGATTTCAAGATATAAACATGTGTTTAGATGGGCTATACAAATTGGACGGGTGAGATGTTTACAAAGCAGAAGGAACGAAGACAAGACCTATTACATATATATTGAAAGATGATAGAGGTGGATTTTATAAGAAAGAATTATTAAAGACAAAATATAAGGACTTTTATTTAGTAGATAACGTAATTAAACGGAAAGGTGATAGGGTGTATGTTAAGTGGTTGGGATTTCCGAGTAGGTCATGGATCAATGCTAGTGGTGTAGTATGGTAGTCATGGTTGCTACAAGTGTTGGTGCGGGGGTGAGACATGTGACAAGGCAAGGCGGTGTGGCGTGGGACAGACGTGTGCCCTGTTCTCGCGACTATGTCATGAGCGGCTGCGCGGAGCCGCGGGACTCGACGCGCGCAAGGTTTCTCGAATCCTGGAAGGTCCATGCTTTGTGAAATTTGGTTTTATTTTCATGAAAATGATGTTGTATAATATCAGGCAGTATATTGGATATAAATAAGGGTCGGTTTTTAGGGATTTAACGACATGTGCAAAAATTGGTCACTATTATAATAACATGGGAAAAACAATTCTGACGTCTCTTTGCCAGTTTGTCACTAATCTATATTTATAGGTTTTTTTAAGCCTGTACATTTTTAACGTTTTAAATAGAATTTATAAACAGAAATTTTTAAATTTAAATATAAATGTTGATATTTTTAATTTTTAAAATATTGAACTGAGCAAAACCAAATGTCCAAAAATTGCTCACCATGTTATTGTTATAGGGAAAACGTGCCGATTCTGTTGGCTCTTTGCCAGTTTGTAACTACAGGCCCAAACGATGACAGACATCCATCACAGTCCATCCATCGTTGATTTTGATGATATTGAGTAGCATGCGTTTAATTTAAAATTATAGCTTTTGATGTTAAAAGATCTCTCTAGAATACCCAAAGGTATAATTTCCACTTCTCAAAAGATACTTTATACAGTATGATATATTTAGCATGCCTACATTCTTTAATAGGCTTTATATTCAGACTATATATTGATCTACTTGCATATCTATCCGATCCGATTAATTTTATTATACATATTATGGTGGTGGTTTAACGTGCCTGTAGATTATAATTTTAAAACGTTCCCCTTCTAATATTGCGAAATCCTGTCTGGAAGCCTCAGGTGACGTATCTTGGTTTCAATCAACGTTTCAGCGGGTAACGGCGCGTTCGGCGGCGATTGTGGCGGGAACGATCAGCTGATTTTGACAGATGCCGGAGAACCACGCCTCCTCAAAGGTGCCGCCACCGCCTCCAGCGACGATACCGAACTCATCAGACGACCGGATTAATCATATTAAAAGCCCGCGCAAATTATACTTTATTTTACGCGATATTGTATTATATTTTATTGTCATAATATAGTAATGATTTATTAATTCTAATCTGTGTAATCGAAACTGTACATCAGGATGAGGCATGGGGCCCGCCCCGCGCCGGCAACTAATTTGTTATTTATTGCGTCACTTTGGGGACTATTAAGTGCGCATTTGTTAGTCGGCCGGCCGCGACTGGTTCTCACTCCGCCCACTAGATAGCGCTGCTGATCTCGCCGCCGCTCGATGACTCGTGATTGCGATTGGGAACGATTGGAGAACTGGAACTGAATATATGACTTGGCTAAATGGGAGGGCAAAGCTGTTCTGTGTGAGGAATGACTTTACCGCGTCTTGGCCGAAGTATGCGGTGTATCGGGGGGTTTATAGGAGAATAGGAGACTGACGTGTAGGGCTCTCAGGCTCCTGGTTGGCAAAGTGGTGTTCGTAGAAAATATGCTCGGGAGAAATTGGAGATAATTGCCAGTTATGATGATTTCCAACTCGTATTGGAAATATGCAAATATGAATGGAATGGAAACATTAGTTATTGATACACGAGTTTTAAAACTTTAAATTATGATGAGGTGAAAGTATTTATCTCCTCGCCTCTCCCAAAGAGTATAAGGTATATTTAATATGTAAGGAACTCCCTTAATGGCAAGCTTCTACTATTCAGGAATCTATAAATTGGTCATAATTTTCATTCTGAATTTTCATGTGGAAGACCTATTTTCTTTTAAATATTTACTGAAAATTGTTAGCTATTGAGATTAACGTATATTCACATAGTGGAACAAGAATTAGGAAGAACTTTTTAGTGCTTACTAGCTTAACCCGGCGGACGTTGTCTCGTTTTTAATTTTTCATTAATATACCAAAATAAAGTAATAAAAACATTTGTAGAAAAAAATTATGTGTTCAACGTCACGTCGAGCATTTCGCTCTGCTGGTGTTTCTGTAGCTCTTGACGACGAAGCTCGTCCACGCAGGTCTCCGAGTCGTGCTTCTCGCTCTGCAGGTGTTTCTGTAGCTCTTGACGTCAAAGCTCGTCCACGCAGGTCATCAAGTCGTGCTTTCCGCTCTGCAGGGGTTTCGGCATCTCTTGATTTTGAAACTCGTATTCGCTGGTCTTCAAGTCGAGGATCTCGTTCTGCAGGTGTTTCCGCACATCTTGAGATCGAAGCTCGTTCTCGCTGATCTTCAAGTCGTGCTTCCCGCTCTGTAGGGGGCTCGACAGCTCGACGATGCCTTATTCGGACAGCTTCCAAGCGTGCTTCTGTTTCTCCAGATGTTTCAGCAGCTTTAAGTGCTGAAATACATTGAGCGTTTTTGGTTCTTCTACCAATATTGGCTTTTTAGGAGGCATGCCATAAAAAGTATTCTGCAAAATTAATTATTTATTTTCACGTTTCCCTAAATCTTTTAATTACCGAGGCAATTAGGTTAAAATCAATAATAAGAAATACAGATCACCTGACCAAGTAAAAGTGTATACAGTTAAAATGTATAGTTAAACTGTATAGTCACTCGCATAACCTTAAAACAAAAATGTAAACAAAAAAAATTTTTTTACTACTCTTAATAATTTGTCTCTCCAATCATAGCTTTGCTAGCTGGGACTCCCCCAGGCCCCCGTGGTTGTTGTCGGCAGTCTTTAGTATTTAGAATAGAGTTAATGGCAGTGTAGGGAAAGTGCGTGCAAAATTCCATACCATTATAAACTAAAATAACGTAACACAGTATCAAAATGTGCAATAAGAAGTCACAGTTAAAAATTTAAACTGTTTAATCACTCGCATAACCAAAAAAAAACCAATGTAAACAAAATAAAGAAACATAAACAAATGCAAGTACTTCAATCTGTCGTGTATATCTTCAACTAACACATATAGTATAGCAATCAGCTGTTGAAAATAAAATATTTATAATGTAAACAAAGTTCTGGTTTCATAGTATATGGGGTCCTTTTTAAAAGGGCTGTTTTTAGGGTTTTCCCGGCAATTATTCGATTTTTTCTCGCCGTAAGAACCATCCTTGGACTTCAACGAACATCTTAAAAAAAAGAATTGGCCAAATTGGTCCAGGCGTTTTTGAGTTATGGGCTTACCAACACATTTTGCGATTCATTTTTATATTATAGATTATCACACAGTAAAAACATAACATAAACAAGGCAAATGTCAACAAAAACCACATGGTTCTAAGACCATATGTCATCACCCTGCTGAGTTAGGCTACAGACCTAAAAACTTTCCGAAAGTCCTTGGTTAGAAGTCATATTCTGTAGCTGGTCAGCGTGCTTCTTTAATACTTTTCCTCCAACTTCAATTTGCCAAATGTTTAATCCTAGTCTCTTTATGATTTTTCCAGTTTTCCAGATCTTTGCGGATCTTGTCGTTTCTCACTTCGGACCAGTAAATAAGTTATCCCACACTAAAATCCATAATGTGTATAGGTTGGCCAGTCTTTAGTTTGTCAGTGACAATTCTGGATGATTCTGTTTCCATGTCTCTTGGCCGCATGGAATCAAACTTTCACCGTAATTTCCTACCTAAAAAAGTTCTGCTAGAGAACTACACCAGTTGTCGAATGAGGCGTTAATCTGTATTTGAATAAAAAGTTATTCAAATCAGCATCCAGACCTTTTGGTGAGACTTCACTATGTAGCTTCTTCAGAGTGTTCTTCATAGTTCCCAAGTACTTTCAACTTGTCCATTTGATGATGTGTGATTCACTGGTGTTGTCAAATGTTAATGTCTAACTGTTTACAGAAATCAGAAAAGTCTGTGGAGGTAAAACATGAACCATTATTGGGGTATTATTGGGTATTATTATAGGGATATTATTGGACACAATTGTAGTCGGAATTCGATAACGGCAAATCAATAGTTTGAGCTTTTATTATTTATATTATTTATTCTATTATTTCTATTATTACTAAATATTATTTCTGAATAGCCCGAGAAAACATTAACCACCAGACGAAAAGTTTTCCAAGAAATGGGTTGGCGAAATCAACATGTAAGCGGGTCCAGAGTTTCTTACAGTGAGGCCATGGGACAAGAAACTTCTTCTGAGGTTGCTTAGGCGAGAAGGTGTTGCATAAAGAGCAAGATTGTGAAAGAAGTTCAATAGACTTATCAATGTCTGGCCACCATACATACTCCCAAGCTACCGATTTCATTTTCACCATTCCCATGTGAGTATCGTGTAGATTCTGTCTTTCTTCTTTCTTTATTTCTTTATTCATTACGTGCACAGTGTACAAGGAATACTGTCATCATAATATTAAATTTGACAAGTGTGTTTATCTATAACATTAAATTTGACAAGTGCGTTTGTCTAAGATACTTAAACTACTTACAATAAATAAAAAGGAAAAATACATAGTGTTGTCAGTATAGATGCTTTTACAAAGAACTTCCCTACACGTGGCCACTCTCATAGGAATTTAAAACAAAGGAAACAACTCATCTACTGAGTAAGGAGCTATGGAGATGAGATTCTCTAAAATTTTCCTTCTTAATGAAGTTGGTATGACGACTTGGATACCACACATTATAGAGCCGTTGTTTAGTGTCAATTCGTATTTCTTTGCTTTATATGCTTTTAGCTTTGGGTCAGAGTTGTTATTTGACCAGCCATTCACAATGTAATCCTTGATTTCCTCAAGAACAATATCTTTATCAGTTTTTTCACTTACCTCTTTACTTGTAAGGGAAGACATACTTCCTGAAAATATGAGGTTGACAACAGTACTGTAGCCTTCATCGGCTTCATCGAAAACTATCTTAGACTATCTTAAACTATCTAGTTGATATACCTTCTTTGGATATACTTAGGCCTAAATAGTTCACCTTATCTTGCATGAACTTACATTTGGATCGATTGAAACAAAACCCATTATCCTTGATTCGTTTTAATACATCTCTTAAGGTTTTAAGATGGTCTTCATCATATTTTCCGGTCACAATGATGTCATAAAGTAGGAAAGCAACGCCTTGAATTCCTTCTAACATGGTATGAATTCTCCTTTGAAAAATAGCAGTAGCTGGAGCGGTTCCAAAGGGAAGACTATTTATTATACCGCATCAGCCTAAACGGGGTATTAATTACCAGCAGTTTCTTGGATTCCTCTTCTATCAGTATAGACAAATAGGCGTCAGTAGCCAATTGAATCGGTCTAGCTTTCTTAAAAACAGGCTTAGCATCCTTCTCTAAGTAGAGGTGAGCCGGTAGTTTAGAACACTTATCATCTCCCGGAGTAAAAACCTCTGAGTACTCGTTACACATCTTAATCTTTTTTCGGGTTTTGGACTAATAATGCAGACTGAGTATAATTTGAATATAAATCAAACAATCTTACAAGTGGCTTGGTTTGTAAGGAGTTGGAATATCCAGTCCATTTCTAATATGTTGTGTCGAACACCAGACGCACCATAGAAACTAAGTATACGTGTAACTCCTCCTAGTGTTACTTGAACACTGACTTTGCCCAGTAACTTTACAGGCTACCCTGTAAATTATGTAAAACTTTTCGAGCTTGTATACAGGGTAGGTTTACCTATTCTTTCCCACGTTTCCTCAGACACTACAGTGACACAGCTACCAGTATCGAATCGCATCGAAATCGTAGACTCATTGATTATTAGGTCAAGACACAATCTTTGAAAATTATTAGAGGATTTATTGATCAACATTATATAAAAAATGCCACCTACTGAGTTAGATTCGTCAATTCCATTATTGTGTTAATATACGTTTAAACATTTGAGCCTAGGAAAAAATTTTCAAACATTATTTGGAAAGGTTCGAAAAATTACATGCAGATCAAAGGTATCAAGAGTGATGATCAAATTGAAACCAATCGCCAATAACGTATATTAACACATTATAAGAGAACCAAGAATGATGAAGAACCTTTTAATGCTTAATATCACACAACAAAAACATAAAATAAACCACGCAAATTTCAACAAAACCATATGTCTCTAAGACCATACGTCAGAAATAGATATAGATAGTTATCTAGTAAGTTTTTTTTCAGAAAGCGACTAATTTTGTGAAAACAAATTAGAAATCGGTAATGCAGTACCCGCTTTGACCTTATCAAATCGATGTTTATAGTACGTAAATAACAACCCACCGTTCAAAATAATAAACCTCAACCCTAGCTTAAAATTTCTTGCAAGAAAAACTGTCAACACGTCGACACGGTTCCCACGAGAGACGCTTGTGAGCATGCCGCCAGTAATAGCCCCTTGCTTCTGTCTCGCCTACGCCAGTGTTTTGTTTTACACGTCATCTGTAAGTCGGGGGGAGAGGAGGAGGGAAAATAATTTGTGAGTGGCCGAGGCAGTGGGCAACAAACTAATTCATCACAGTAAGCGAGCGCTAGTCTTTAATTATCCGAGGAGCCGCCAGGCCGCGCTACACATCAATTGATTCCTGATAACCGGCGCTCAGGTGGAGCACTCTCGCAGACGCTTGGTGAACTAAGCTTCCTCTGCTAGAGAAACAAAAGCAACGGCAACGGCGAGGGAAGGGAACAGTCATTGTAGAAGTATGCATTTGCAGAGATGGAATCGTTGAGAGTGTTTGGAAAAGAATGTTCAATGTACATTCGTTTTTAAGGAAGTATCCCCTAAAAAGGTATTGGAAGATGTTAAGCCGGTGGAAGTCTACAAGAGGATTATTAGATATGAAGTGCTTGTCTAGGAATGATGAAGTGGGCATTGGCATTATATGGGCCTGGTATGTGCTTAATGTGCATAAAAAGCAAACTAATCTTAAAAGATACTGAAAGTAACATCATTAAGAGGCTTATGATTAAACGGAAATTGAAAACCGTTGCATTATGCGATCATAAAGATACAGATTTTTCATAATGATACAGGTTCTAGACCAATCAGAGCTCAGCATTTGACGAAAGTAATGTAATCTCTCATAAAAATGAATGTACTGTATATATATATATATATATATATATATATATATATATATATATATATATATATATGTAATGTATGTATGTGTATGTATGTATGTCTGGGAAGGTTTTAGTGAAAAGAATTTCTAAAACTCCATAAAATTCCTTTATATGGCGTTTTAAATTTTTAATGTAAATAAATAAATTATGGTAAAATAAAAAGATAATTACATTGTTTATAAATATACCTTTTATTATAATAATCAGCTGGTGTATATCTTTCCTATACAAGCCGTATCACAGTTAGGTTTAGCTTGGTTTTAGGTTGGATTATAAAATTGTGAATCAATCCACTCATATTTATTTGTTTTTTGGGAATGTTATTAATATATCTTATCGTTTCAGTATTATTCACTATGCCGCGACCCAGAATATCTAATCTTTCACAACGAAGCCGTAATACTATTCGACTTCAGAACATAGCCAATCTTGAAGTTAACATGTATTTACTGTTATGCGTTATGAAGTTCGCCGGGTCAGATAGTTATGGATATAATGTAATGCTAAAACAGCTGATTCATCCTTTCAAATTTGTGTTTGAACCATTCACAAATGGGTGATTTAGCAGTGGGAGTTCAATTTAACTCCAGAAGAGATAAATTCAAAAGCTAATGTTGTAACAACTCTACTACCTCCGAAATCTAAATCTGCATTCGAAAAAAATATAACTATTTTTTAAAGTAGAAAAGTGAAAATATGTAGAAGGCTCTGAACCACCATCCTCATCGCTCCATCCAGATGCTTAAAGTACAGTAGTTTCATCTCTAATAATATTTCATTTCTATTTTATTATTATGATCTTATTGTAAACTATTACGTAGCTTTATGAGGATTGTAATAAAATTTATAAAATTCGTTTCAAAAATAGAAAGACTCATTTAATATACTAATAGTATTTAAGATTCATTAACGTATTTTGTTTTTAAGTTCGATTGTAAATTAAACTTATGTTCAACATTTTTTGGAACATAGGAGAGCAAAACAACAATTTTCTGAGCCAGATTGTAAACTATTAACAGTACGTGATTTTCTTGTCTTAACGATGCTAGTTATTTTCTTTAGTTTGAAAATTTTATTTGGTTCATCAAATGTATAATTAGAGTTGAATTCAGTAAATCGTGTGTATCTACATTATTTAGAGATTTTTTCAATTAAGAATTTAACTAGGATAGGAGCAACAGGTTCATGCTTTAAAATCTCACAGATATATGGGGTGCAAAGAAGGGATGACTGAAGATATCGTCTTTGACAGTAGCAAAGGCCTAGAGTGCTATACATACGAGAATGCCGAGCCGTGTATACATGGCCACATGTGTACATACATGAGCACTTGTGTACATACATGAGTACATGTGTCAAGGAACTTGGCTGTACATGGCTCGGCTCCACATGCCCTCCATGCGACATCGCTGAATATGAGCGCAAGCGCAACATTGAAACTTACCTAGTTTAAGGTACAGTATCTGTTCTCTATGACACATCTCCTAAATATACATACAAACATCACGAAACCTAGTTGGTAATTGGTAACTTAAAATTCGAGTAATTTTGTCCTATCATTGTATTGAAAATCCGGAGATTCCTGTATTTGCACATTCTTACATGGAAAGCTCTTGACCATGGTATTGAATAGAGCTGAGATGTTGATGTTTCTAATGATGTGATTTGATGATGATGCGGCGAATCAAGGACCAAAAAGGAACGAAACAAATGTTTTCTCTGAACTTCTCGATAACACCTTTAATATGTTGAGCAGGGAACCCTTGATTATAAAACAATTAGCAAGTTAAGGGGTTTGCGTTTCGCAGCTGAGGGGCGGGTCAGCCCTTCGCTAGGTCTCGAGTTTCAGACGATCCCTGGTAATTATCCCCGCCCTCCCAAATTGAGCCATATTTTTCAGTGTTCCCGTAAATTACTAAAATGTTAACAACGTTTTCGATTAAATCTCTCGCCAGTTGTCTTTGAAGAGGCCGGTAGTATTTACATAATTGCTCGTCGAGAATTAAACCGAACTGAGCGGCCGAGTCGGCCATCGGAATACATTAGGGCTAAACGCGGATGTTCTTCGTTGGAACGCGGCAATTAGAGGGATAATACTCATCGGTAGTTTCAACAATGATGCATCGCTCATAAACCTCGATACGTTTGTATCGATTATTATTTTAGAGGGATTACACTCGTCGGTTGGTTTAACAATTATACATATCACGACTGGGTTGATGGTTATATAGGCCTCATCAGCATCAGAGAACCGGAGGCACAACACTCGTCAAACGGTTGTTAAACAGCAGTCCCATAAGAGCATGCTAAAAACATTGAAACATGCTTCACGCCAAACACGAGTTTTAAATTAGATACTTAGGAGCAGTTTTAAATTAAAATATGTTTATTGTAACTACTTGTATATCAGTCGGTGATCTATTTAATTATAGTGTTCTTAACCATTTTGTATGGTCTAATCTGTCAATATTGTTTTTAGATTGTTACTTTTAGCGAATTTCCCATAGGGAAGAAGCTATTACCGTAGGTCTCATGGCAAGAGTTAAGCCCGAGACCATGTTATTTTTTCTTCTTTAGGTGCCCAGAGACCAAAAACAATAGTCGTTAAAATTTGTATATATATATATATATATATATATATATATATGTGTGTGTGTGTGTGTGTGTGTGTGTGTGTGTGTCTGTGAACACGATAACTCTCGTAAAAAAGGTCCGATCGAGACCAAATTTGGTAGAGACGTGTATTTCTACAAATGCTCGGACGAGTTCGTAAACCAGACATATCGGTCAATGGGAACGGGTAGTTTGGGGGGGTTTTGTACCCCAAAATGGGGTTTTTTGCGTTTTTCACATGTAATTTTTAAAAATTTCTAATTTTATATTTCACTATTGGAATCAGCTTAAAAAACTACACAATTAAGTTCCTTTAAGTTTTTCTCTATCTTCAACGGTTACCGAGATATAAAAAAATCTAAACACAGTACGTTGTATTTTTGAGGCTCCAATGTTAATCTTATGGAGGATTAAAAAAAATTAATTTTTCACTTATTATCTAATATTTTTGGATGAAACTTGATATTTAGCTTCATGTGGTTGAGATCCATACATTTGTGCTAAAAAATTATAGTTTATGTGTTTATCATGGCAGCAAACCTGCATACTCTTTTCCCATGTTAATTATATGGAGAATAGGCAAACTCCTTTATTTATGGACAGATGTTGATGAAAGTTGGTATAAATGTTAAAAATGAAATTTTTGATGGTATAAATGGCTACTTTCAGTGTTCCTCACAGCAGCAAACCTACTCACTCTTTCCCATTTTAATCTTATGGAGAATAGGCAAAAATTCTCATGTTTATCGACAGATTTTGACCAAACTTGTCATATATTATTATTATTATATTATTGATTTGGAAATTCGCTGAGTACGCAGGTCTGCTGCGACGGGGGTATTTAGATATACAGTTAGCAATGTATTAACCGAATGATTAAAAAAAATAAAATTCTAATCAGATTTAGCGATCGCTAAACATCATTGTGTCTTTTAAAATTGAACAAAGTACAAAGTTTTCTGGTATAAAATAGCATTATGTTTGTTTTCACATTATGAGAAATTTTTTGACTGGGTCGGTGGCAACGTCCTGTAATCCAGCTACTTGAAGATCACGAATAACTATTGTAGATAGTTGTGAGTGATGGTCGGGAGGGTGAAGTGCTCTCTTGTGTGGATTCGGATTAACATATGCACTATTGAATAGTGCGTTAATCCACAAAGACCATCCAACTCGATAATTAAACCAACTCGAAATTTAGAGGCCGTGGTTCGAATTCCACGTTAAACTGTAGGGTAGGTCCCTTAGTCGCCATCGGCTGTTTGGCTATTAATTAACAGTCATGTCTCAGGAACATGTCAGCCATGGTCAGTAACAAGAATACAAGATCGCCCCACAATCATCTCACACTCTATCCCAATTATTCATACTTGGCATACTTGGCTTAAAATACATAGCTTGTGTATATGGGAGGGGATATGGGAAGTGAGTTTTTTTTAATTTTTTTAGTGAAAAAGTCGCAGATAATGTATACGTCTAACCTGGGCGAGGATTATAATGAAATGAAAATGAAGGGAAATGTTATGACAAATGCATCAATTAGAGGGACAGCACTCATAGGCAGTTTCAACAATTATTATTACATATACCGCTCTTGGCCCGGAAGAGGGTTATACGTGTGATATGAAACACCCCGTCGCATCAGACCTGCGTACTCAGTGAATTTCCAAATCAATAATCTCCATATATAAAAAAGACTTTACTATGCAATGCCATCTGAATCATTCATTAATGTAAAACTATGAAGTAAATCTCTGCTATACAAAATAAACAGTTTTATTCACCACGTTAATAGTTTACGGTTTTGGGGGTATTTATATTTTTTATTTTCCGTCTGATTAAAAGTCACGAGTTTATATGTTGGCCAAAAAAATACAATGTTTATACATATTACATTTATCATAATATTTAGCTGTTGTATATCTAAATCTTTTACAACGAAGCCGTAATGCTATTCGAAAGAACATGGCCAAACTCATCTTTCTGTTTGGTGTTACGAAGTGTTTCAGCTAGTATAATAATAAATAATAATAAATGACAAGTTTTATCAATATCTTTTGATAAATATGAGGGTTAGTTAATTGCATATTCTCCATAAGATTAACATGGAAATGAGTATGCAGGTTTGCTGCTATGAGGAACACTAAAAGCAGTTATTTCAAGCATAAACAATTTTAATTTTGACCATTTATACAAGTTTCATCAACTTCTGTACAAAATAAAGTAGTTTACCTATTCTCAATATGATTAACATGGGAAAAGAGTATGCAGGTTAGCTGAAATGATAAACACATAAAACATGATATTTAAACATAAATGGATGGATCTCAACCACATAAATCACATATGTATCAAGTTTAATCCAAAAATATTGGTTAACAAGTGGAATATTAATTTTTCCTAACCCTCCATAAGATTAACATTGATGCCCAAAACGACAACGTACTGTGTTTAGACTTTTTCATATCTTGGTGACCGTTGGAGATAGAGCAAAACTTTAAGGAACAAAATTGTGTTGTTTTTAAGCAATTCTAATGGTGAAAGATACAATTTAAAAAAATGGAATTACATATGAAAAACGCAAAAACGCCAATTTTTTAGTACAAAACTCCCCTAATCTACCCGTTCCAATCGACCGATTTACCTAGATTACGATCTCGTCCAAGCAAATGAAGGAATATACGCCTCTACCCAATTTGGTCTCGATCGGATAATTTTTACGAGAGTTATCGTGTTTACACACACACATACACATACACCCACACACACACACACACACACATATATATATATATATATATATATATATTATAATATTTTTAACGACTATGGTTTTGGCCTCTGGCCGTTTCAACGATCGATTGTACAGTACATATCGCTCATAATATATACCACTGATCACATCGACAATTTGTCACTAACCATACATTTATAGGATAACTTATGTGGAGTGGGTGACATAAAATATTAGACCAAAGAAATAGTAACAAAAGTTTTTTTTAATCGCTCACGATTGGATTAGGGGAACATGTGAGTTGAACAAGTCAGACACAAGACAGAATCTCCGTGAAGTAATGCCTCCGATTATAACTATAATCTGGAGATCGAGAGCAGGGGATCTTGGTTCGCCCAATGCCAATGATGACCAGGACTTGCAATTTGTTGTTGGTCCAATGAAACGACTCAAAAGATCAGCGACTTGTGATTGTTTTGCTGACCAAAGTTCCAGTAAAGTCAGTAGATCCACGTATTGGACTCCAACTTCCTTATCCCCTACAGTCCACGAGAATCACGTATTTAGTTTCTACGGGATTACGGGAAGGTGTCTTCATTAAATTGTCTTTATCTTGCTTCGTGATGCCAAAAACTAAAATACAGTCATAGTATTATTTTTAATCTGTGATATTAGCCATGGCAGTAGGGTCTCATGTTTTAAGAACATATACAAAAACACGTTTCAAGAGCATATTTTCTACCAAATAATTCCAAAGAAAAATTCCCAATAGATTTGAGTCAATCAGGTAATATAAAATTGATAGAAATACTTTTTGGATGAAAATTTATGTTTTGATAATCATGTTCTGCAACTAAGAAAGAAAATCTCTTCAGGTCTATTTGCCTTATAATTAATGTTAGGATTTTGTTCGATTGAGACATAAAAATCAATTTATTTTGCACACATTCACTCCCATATATCTTCTGGTGTTGCAATTTACGGAGAGACCAGCAAAACCATTTTTCTTGGAACTTGGTATTTTGACAATTTATGGTTTGCATATTTTTAAAACCATTATTATGGCTAGACAGAAAGATGGCAGGTTTAAAACAGTGGGCTTTCATCACAACTACAACACGCGTAAAAATCAATTGTTAATCCTACAACATTGCCACACGTGTGTGTGTGTGTGTGTGTGTGTGTGTGTGTGTGTGTATGAGCGCGCAGAGTTTTGACATTTGGGGTCAGCAAAATAGAAAATACCCTCGTCGCAGCAAATCTGCGTACTCAGAGGATTCCCAAATCAATAATATAATAATAATGATATATGACAAGTTTTATCAATATCTGTCGATAAATATAAAAGTTATTTTCCTATTCTCCATTATTTTCCATCCTATTATTAATATGGATTAACATGGGAAAAAGTATGCAGGTTTGCTGCTGTGAGGAACATTAAAAGTAGCTATTTCTAGCATTATAAATTTATACTTTTACCATTTATAGCAAGTTTCATAAACATCTATCCACAAATAAAGAAGTTTGCCTATCACCTATATAATTAACATGGGAAAAGAGTATGCAGGTTTGCTGCCATCATAAACACATAAACTATGATTTTTAAGTATAAATGGATGACCCTCAACCACATGAAGCTAAATACCAAGTTTAATCCAAAAATATTAGTTAATAAGTGAAATATTAATTTTTCCTTATCCTCCATAAGATTAACATTGGAGCCTCAATTTTTGAGTACAAAACCCTGGGGGGGGGTTCGTACTCAAAAATTGGGGTCAAAAAACGGGTAGTTTGGGGAAACTACCCGCTCCCATTGACCGATATGTCTGGTTTACGAACTCGTCCGGGCAAATGTAGGAATACACGTGATTACCAAATTTGGCCCCGATCGGACCATTTTTACGAGAGTTATCGTGTTCACACACACGCACACGCGCGCACACGCACACACACACTCACACATATATATATATATATATATATTTAATACAAGACGAAAAAATAACATGGTCTGAGGCTTAAGTCTTGCCATGACCAACGGTAATAGCTTCTTCCCTATGGGAAATTCACCAAAAGTGTTGAATATTAATATGAAATTTACGGATTGTAACCAATTATACTCTCATTAGACACATTTGAGGTTGCAGGACGCGTGGGGAGGTGTGAGATGTTCCACCGCACGCAGGTGTGTAAATCTCTGGTGTCGAGTTGCCCTATTGTTGGCCAAGCCGCGCCGAGACCGAGGGAGGCGGGCCCAGTCATTTATTAATCCCAATATTAAGGTCAAGTACACCTTTTAAAACCCCCTATATCTTTGGAATTGTGCTTCAGGCTGAACGTTTTCTCTCGCCAGCTAAACAGGTGGTGCTTGTGTGAATATTTTACGTCGTACTCGGCAGTTTTTAACACCAGATCTTTCAGAGGTTATGCAGGCAGTGTAAGTTCCTTGGATCTTAATCAATTCCTTAACTTATTCCAACAATCCAAAAACGTTCTCTTATACTTTATACTGAATAGCGACCTACTCAAGTAGGCATTTTAAGTTAAGTATGAATTAGAAATCAATGTAAAATGGTTGTGAGCGATCTTATAGTCTTTTTACTGACTTGTTCCTTAGACAGGACTGTTAACGAATAGCTAACAGCCAACCGTGGCGTTCCTGTAATCCAGCTACGTGGAGGTCACGAATTGAGGATAGTTTTGAGCGATGGTCGGTAGGAGTAGGGTTCTCTTATGTGGATTAACGTCCGCACTATTGAATACTCCGTTAATCCGCAAACCCTATCCTCATAATTAGACAGATTCGTAATTCAGAGGCAGTGATTCAGATTCCACGTTAAACTGTAGGTCCCTTAGATATGCCATTGGATGTTGGGTTATTAATTAATAGTTCGTCTAAGGAACATGTCAGCCTTATTCAATAACAAGACTACAAGATCATGCTACAATCATCTTACGCTTATTTCTAATTCATATTTGGCTTAAAATACCTACCTGCGACCTGGGTAGGTCGCCATTTCAGTAACTAACTAACGAACCAATAGCATCTAAGGGACCTTTAAATAGACGAGGGATCTCACGAATACTGTATGGGATCCGAACCACAATTTAGCCTCTGAAGTACGAACTGGTCTAATAATGAGCATATCTTTGCGAATGAACGTAGTATTCTAGAGTGCGGACGCTAAACAGCACCAGAGAATATCGCTTGGAACTATCCACAATGACCTCTGAGTAGCTAAATCACAGGTCAGTACCGTCCCAAGCAACCAAAATTCTTGCTATTAAGTGTCAAGAAGAAATCATCCATACCGATTTATTTTACGATAAAGGAGTTACTGTAAAAGAACTGCTCCCAAACAGGGTAGATGGTTCATCGTTCGATGGTTGATTGTTTGATGGTTGTTTACTACTCAACCATCCTAGACATCTCTAGACAGGATCGTATATTTTACCATTATAGATTTACCATAGGCCTTTACGATGCACATCACTAGATAGGGAGGTGCGGATATGTAAGTGACGCAGAGCGGCGGCAAGAATACGACCCTCTGGCACCGGGAAATAACCTTGAACCAGGGAAAGTGGGCGTTATAGGATCCACAATTTTTCTATTTTTGAAAATTGAACAAGTTTATTGTGTTTCAATTCTATATTTAATATGTCATTTCATATGTGAGACACCCATTCAAACTGGTAGGCTAGGTGAAGAGCGATTAAGATTCAAGATTCGAGATTTTTATTCCAACAAAGACAAATTTTATAATTTTTATAGTTAAAGTCACTATAAACTAGATTAAGTTTGAACATAAAATAAATTTCGTTTGGTAAAATTCAAAAACCTAAATTAATTTATGACCCCAGTCAAACACCAGTTGACAACATAAAAATAACAAAAATACTGATAACTAACAAAACAGAAACAAAGTCAAAACAATGTCAGGATTACAACATGTATAAAACTTAACAGAGCAATGATAAGGACTATACAATTTCGAGAAAAAATCAATAAAATTTATATAACAGGTAATAATCTAACAGGTTAAAATACTAAAGTAGCCTTTGAATACAAGGAATAACATTTTTTCTTTGATTAGTGAGAAAATAAAAACAGCAACTACACAGCAATGGCACAAGGGTCGACAAGAAGTTCATTAAGGTACAAGGGTTACTGGTAAGCCTTCCATGAAGGACCTAAGATAAAGGTTTATAAACATTAGTCATAATGCATTAGGTTTATTAAACATTTTAACTTTGTTTTTCCTGGTAGTTTTTAAAGTCTAACGTAGGGAACGTCAATTTTAATGCTAAATCCAGTTCAATGAGAGTGAAAGTTACTTCTTAAAATAAGAGAATCAGGCCTGATTCGACTGGGACGGTAGCGATGTCCTGTAATCCAGCTATACTTGGAGGTCACGAATTATGGTTAATTGCGAGAGATGGTCGGTAGATGTAGTGGTCTCTTGTGTGTATTAACGTCCGCACCATTGAATACTACGTTAATCCGCAAAAGACAATCCTAATAATTGGACCAATTCGTAGTTTAGAGGCCGTGGTTCGGATTCCACGTTAAACTGTAGGTAGTTGCCATCGGCTGTTGTGCTATTAATTAACAGTCCTGTCCAAGGAACATGCCAGCCTCAGTCAGTAAAAAGACTACAAGATCGCGCCACAATCATCTTACATTCAATCCTCATTCATACTTGGCTTAAAATACCTACATTGTAGTATGGTTGCTATTTCAATGATTTAATATAATCTGATCTTCATATTAATTAAACATTAAAAAATATACAGATTGTAAACAGTAAGGGGGGTTTCACTTATAAATAACAGTTTACAATGAGCTCTAAACCCTGAGAGAGTTATTATTCTAATGATCTTCTTCTGCAATAGTAGGATTTTGATTAAATCGTGACTAGAACCCCATAGCAAAAACCCGTAGCTGAAGTAAGCCATTATAAAGAATGATTTAGCTAAAATGTTCTTAAGATTGCGAAGTAAATAGGTAACTCTTGACATCCTACTACAGACTTAATCAACATAGATGCTCCAGTTTAGCATAGAGACCCGGTAAATCCCCAGTAATTTAAAACTCTCTTGCAGATTTGATAAATGCTGATGGTAACGTAAACTAAAAAGAATCAACTGAGTTTTGCTTCCATTTAACAACAATCCATTACATTTGAACCAATTGTTACTCTGAAATACATTTTAGCATCTGGGCATTGATAATATTTTATTATTAAACACAACATTATCATCAAGATATATAACTTATACCTTGTTTGCAACAAAAAAGTTGAATCATTAGCAAAGATAAAAGAGTTAAAGGTCGAGAAATATTAGAAGGGAAGATCGTTGATTAGTACTAAAAATAGGAAAGGACCAAGGACCGATCTCTGAGGCACTCCGTTCCTCAAGACCGCAACCTCAGAAAGCCTATTGTTATAACAGACCTTTTGAGAGCGGCCAGCCAGATATGACTGAAAAAGGTTTAGCTCAACACCACCTATACCATAATATTCTAATTTGGTGAGGAGGATGTCATGCAGAACACAGTCGAAAACCTTAGAGAGATCACACAGAGTATAAAGTGTGCTTGCATGCTGTTCAAAACCATCCAAGATCACCCAATGTTGTCGATGCGAAGTACTAGACATGCCTTCAGACTACCTTCACACCAGATACGCCTTTGGTAAGTTTTTTCAGTGGTGATTCCACCAAGGATTGACTGGCAAGATGGCGACAGACCTCTTCAACTCTGTGAGTCAGAATGGTACATGGATGGCTCTAAGGGAAGCAAGGGAACTGGGAGCTGGAGCTGGGATACTGGGGATGCAAGATATGGTAAATCTCTGCGTCCCATGGGGGATTTCCCCACGGTGTTCCAGGCAGAAGTGGCAGCCATCATGGAATGTGCTCTGTTCAACCTCAACAGAGGAGTCAAGAAAAGGAAAATTATTTTTTCTCAGATAGTAAAGCCACTCCCAAGGCACTGAACTTCAGAACTCCTGTACCTTAGACTTCAAGATCTTGTGGGTATGCCGCAACGCGGGGTCTTCTCTTGGCAATCAAAACTACGCATATCGCTCATGGGAGTAGAATTTTTCTTCTTGGACTTATTAATTATGTAGTTCCCAAGCTCTGTTGCATTGGTTGGGTGCTAATGATATTTTGACTCGTCAGTATACCAGTGCTCAGAAGAGCAGAACACTGCAATGTCATTTGTATGTAACATAAGCTCAACTTCGTCAAGTTTATCCTCTTACCCTCTTAATCTCAGATTACTGAGACTACCAGTACGAGGACATGTATAAGAATCCACCCTTGTTCTGTGACTGGAACTACGGCTACTTAAGGTTTTCGTTTCAAAATATCTAGATTTTGGCAAATTTAGGTTGGTGGTCCGCATAAAATGATTTGTAAAAAGTTTAAACACTAATAAATGTTCTCTTGAGGCAACTTGAAACCTGAAATTAAAAGCCGAATAAAGTACAACATTGAAATACATTTAACAGTAAGTTGGGTGTATAATCTCGCGATTACCCCCTCGTCCGGTTCAAGTGGCCGGATGGGCAATGAGAGCCAGATATTTCCAAATATCGAGCAGCGGGGTCGGCGTGTGAAGCGGCGAGGCAGCCCCGCCCCCAAAATTACAGAGTTGGGCGCCGCCACGCCGCTTTGACAAACACTTCACGCATCTGCCGGCGATCTTCTCACCTCGCCGCCTTTGTGGAGCCGCCGGTCCTGTGTGATGGGGACCGTGTATCACTGCAACAGCAACAACTGATCTGGGATCAAATACTCTGTCGAGTCCTTTAAGAAATGTAGAGTTTTAGCACAATTACTAGTCATTGATTTATATTAAAGTAGTAAAATATAACAATAAATAAATAGTAAAACAGTATAGGCGATTAGATTTCTAAGGGAATAAAAATTAAATTGGTAATTAAGAAACAAATTTTCGGCTCCTACCCGGATCGAATTTCTTGACACAGAGGGTCGGAACGCTGATGAGCACTCGAACGAGGACATTAGGCTCCTCCGGTTTTATAAAAAAACCCTCTCCCTGAAAGTCCCTCACTCACATTTCAATCCAGTTTAATCCCTATATACGTCTTATTCCTCCCTAAATACCCCTCCCCCAAACCGGAATTACTGAAATAAGAATGTGTGGCAGTAAGATGGGGTAGAAATGATGAAGCATTCTGGGACAGATAATTGGAGAGGGTTGGCGAGAAGGGAATTTGGCACTTTCTTTGCATTGTTTGTATTCCAATATATGTTGTTCAGGGCAAAGAAGCTTTTCCCTATTCTCCATAAGATTAACATGGCAAAGAGTGTGCAGGTTTGCTGCTGTGAGGAACACTGAAATTAGACATTTCTACCATAAATAATTTTTATCTTAAGATTTATACCAACTTTCATCAACATCTGTCCATAAATAAAGGAGTTTGCGTATTCCCTATATGATTAATATGGGAAAAGAGTATGCAGGTTTGCTGCCATGATAAACACATAAACTATGATTTTTAAGCATAAATGGATAGATCTCAACCACATGAAGCTAAATATCAAGTTTTATCCAAAAATATTCATTAATATGGGAAATATTAATTTTTCCCTATCCTCCATAAGATTAACATTGGAGCCCCACAATACAACGTACTGTGTTTAGATTTTTTAATATCTCGGTAACCTTTGGAGATAGAGAAAACCTTTAAGGAACTTAATTGTGTAAGTTTTTAAGCTGATTCTAATGGTGAAATATAAAATTAGAAATCTTTAAAAATTACATGTGAAAAACGCAAAAAACCCCATTTTGGGGTACAAAACCCCCCCAAACTACCCATTCCCATTGACCGATATGTCTGGTTTACGAACTCGTCCGAGCACTTGTAGGAATACACGTCTCTACCAAATTTGGTCTTGATTGGACCATTTTTACGAGAGTTATCGTGTTCACAGACACACATATATATATATATATATATACATATATATATATATATAAAAATTTTAACGACTATTGTTTTTGGACTCTGGGCACCTGAAGAAGAAAAAATAACATGGTCCCGGGCTTAAGTCTCACCATGAGACCTACGGTAATAGCTTCTTCCCTGTGGGAAATTCGCTAAAAGTAAAATAATATCTCATAACTAAAAGCTTCTCTAATGAAAAGTAATGTGTAACTCTAAAAATTTTAAAAATGTATCTTTTTATAGATCATATACAGGTTAATTAAAAATAAAAGGAATATTTATCAAATGTTTATGCAAGAAAGATCAAATTTAGGGCCTCTGAGGCATTATCTGTTAGGAGGTTCTTTCATTTTATTATGACAATAACCACAATAAATTAACAGCGGTCAGATAAAAATAACGTAAGAATTAAAGAACAAAAAAATCTTCTAAAAGCTTCATTGCAAAAAATTAAATACTTAGCTGATAAAATGACAATTCTCAAATAACCATCGTAAACAAAAAATCAACCCCATCTAAACTAAAAAGCCACAATTTTAACTTTTTGCAAAAACTGAAATATTGCTTGATTGTTTCATTTTATTTGGAAGAGTATAAAATATTTTAGGAGCTAGAAAGCTATAAACTTTATAGAAAAGTATTGTTTGGCCTTGGTAGCAAGAGATGGTCAGCATTCCTTATTTTATTTCTATAAGCATTTTCATTCACATTTCTATTTCCACTAATTATAAAAAATATTTTTAAGTCTTTTGTACATATATGCCAAAGACTTGTTTCGTCACAATAAGCATTCGGCGGCCTTAAAATTAGTTTTTTAGAATTGATTCAGAGAAATTAAGTACATATTTATATAAATAACACAAATAAAAATTGCAAAATCAATATTCAACATTCGTTTAAACGTTTACGTCTCCCCAACTCTAACTTAAACAACTTTAATCGCCAAGGGAATTTAAAAGAGAAAACAGCAATGAAAGCAGAAAAAAGATAACGGAAACATCCCCTCTAAAAACATCGTTTCGAAAAGTAACTATTAGTAATATATTATTTTGCTACAAATTATGAAATAATATTGTGGCATAATTAGTTCAGTTCTCTAGTAACTTGTCATTCCTACTTCTTATTAAAAACTGAATATTAAAAAAGTGCAAGCCTTTTGTTTACAAAACTTCCACTTTCAATAGCTTAATTTCTCTTTTCTACCTTCCTTTGACAGCATACTCAATGCTTAATGTAAAGGTTAATTTTCCAAGATGGCGTGTCGGGTATTATGGAATACTGTAGGTTTCATATCTACCCGCGTATCCTATCTCATATTACCCAACGTTAATGTATGGTAGTCTATAAAGCCCAAAAAGGTTTACTTCATTAAAAATAACTATGAAAAGAAAGAAATCAAACTTGAAAAACCCCTTAGTCAAAAAATTAAAATTAGTTCATCTCAAGCTGTTCCAGTGCAGAGAAAGATGATAACAGCTGTTCGGGCATTTAATATGAAATTAATATGATTTTTTTATTCATAAACAAGCCAAAGTACCCGTTATTCGTACGGGTTAAAAAGGCTGAAAGTTGTAGGCTCTACTGATACGTTTAAGTTATTGTTAATTAATTCTTCATTGTTTACAAAATGACAAAACACGAGTGCCTACAACATTTCAAAGTAACATTTGTCAAATATTGGGAGAGGATAAGGATTAATGTTTTATTGTTTATTTTATTTTTATATATGTTATTATTTATATTTATTATATGTTTAATTTTAAGGGAACTAATATGCCTATGTGTTGCACGAGTTTAAGATCTACCTTTCTGTAAAATTTCAAACCGGTTGGTTCAGTATTTTTCGCATTTACTTGCCACAACAAACCCACAAACATACAGAAACCACCTCTTCTTTATATTATAGATAAACTAGTTGACCCGGCGAACTTCGTAACGCCTAACAGTAAATACATGTTAACTTAAAGATTGGCCATGTCCTGAAGTCAATTAGCTTAGTATACCTTTGTCTGCAGGAAGTATTACAATTTTATTGTTACGCTGCAATGAATTTATTGTTTTGTATTCTTCATATGTAAGGTTCTTGGATTTTGGTCAATTATCCGGGAAGGAAGAATCCAATAAATTTGATGTTTATAAAGTGTTCAATTGGATGGTAATGTTTCTGGTTCCCATGTGCTTTCTTTGAATTTAACAAGTGAGGAATGACTAGACACCTACGATTTTACCTAGATTTTTACGAGACTAGTAAAAACAATAGTCATTAAAATTTATATATATATATATAATTATAAGTAAATTAAATAAACTTGAGCTCCCTTTAAATCTATTATTTTTATTTAAAGGGAGCTCAAGTTTATTTAATTTACTTATAACTATATTAGGAGCCCTTACTTGTGAACTAGATATATATATATGTCGGTTAACACAATAACTCGTAAAAATCGTCCGATCGAGACCAAATTTGGCAGAGACGTGTTTTCCTACATTAGCTCGGATGAGTTCGTAATCCATATATATCGGTCAATGGGAATGGGTAGTTTGGGGGGGTTTTGCACCCCAAAATGGGGTTTTTTGCGTTTTTCACATGTAATTTTTAAAAGTTTGTAATTTTATATTTCACCATTGGAATCAGCTTAAAAACTACACAATTAAGTTCCTTAAAGTTTTTCTCTATCTCCAACGGTTACCGAGATATTAAAAAATCTAAACACAGTACATTGTATTTTGGGGCTCCAATGTTAATCTTATGGAGGATACAGAAAAATTAATATTTCACTTATAAATCAATGTTTTTGGATTAAACTTGGTATTTACCTTTATGTGGTTAAGATCTTATACTAAAAATCATAGTTTATGTGTTTATAATCGCAGCTAATCTGTATACTCATTTCCCATTTTAATCATTTAGGGAAAAGGCAAACTCCTTTATTCATAAAAGTTGATTTATGAATTTATGTGGATGAAAGTTGGTAGAAATGGTCAAAATAAAAATTGATAATGATGGGAGAGGAGTATGCAGGTTTGCTGCTATGATAAACACATCATAGTTGACGTGTTTATCATAGCATTTGAAGCAAGAGATGAAGCATTTGAGATTTTTAAGCATTTGAAGCAAAAAAACATACCTGTATTTTTAGAAACAAAATAACTATTTCCAAAATTCAAGTCTGTAAATTTTACTAATTTCATAATTAATTACAGTATATAATAGTAACTATGATAACAGCTAATAGTAACTATGATAATATTATATGATATCAGAATGGAGATATGATAAGAGAGGACAGAATCACATTTACTGAACAATGCCAAGCAGTCCCTTCCCATCATCTCTGCTCATGCTTAAAAGCCAAATTTTTATGCTTTTTGAATATTTGTCAATTTTCCTAATACTCTTAATGTCTTGTGGCAATTTACAAAAAAATATTGGGGCTGTATAATTAAATGATTTAGTAAAAAAAGTTAGGTTTGGTTACCGGTACCCCAAAATTTGATGCATTTTTAAGACCTTGTCTAAAAGAATTTATACTTGAAGGTAAATTTTCTCTTTTGAAAAAATGCCTTTAAAACTTTATGTATATAAATACATCTAAGTGGTAAAATTTTCATAATTGTAAAACATGGATGAGAGGGCTCTCTGGAATTCCTCATTAACATTTGTCTAACATACCACTTTTGGATATTCTCAATAGATCTTATAGTAGAACAATAACTTCCACCCCACGCAACAATAGCATATTCCAACCCCCCCCAAACTACCGATTTCTGCGATTAACCGAAAAGTCTGGTTTACGAACTCGTCTAAACAAATGTAGGAATACACGTCTCTACCAAATTTGGTCTTGATCATAACATTTCTCTGGGCACCTAAAGAGGAAAATATAACATGGTCACAGGCTTAAGTCTTGCCATTAAACCTATGGTAATAGCTTCTTCCCAATGAGAAATTCGCTAAAATGAATGCTGAAAAATCTTTATTTTGTATGTTCCTTGTAACACCAAACCTACTTTGGATTAATATGCATAAGGTAGAGAAAAAAGTAGATATTTACAAAAGTCATTTATTATCTAAAAACTGTACACGCACATATTTCACTATACAGTAAATTAATATCTTTATAGCATTTGTATCTCACTGACATAAAGTGGAACAAAAAATGATCTTGGATACACATGCAATAATGTATAATACACATGTTTACAATTTAATAACTATACCTAGTTCATAAAATTGAACATTTTAGTGGTAATTAAATAAATCTAAAATCTATTTACAATTTACAAGTATACATTTTCATTATGATTTCAGTTATCATCATTTAACCAACCCTAGTTTTTTGGCTTCTATTTCGTAAATTAATAATCTCCACATTTTCACAACAAAAACTTCAGCCTCTTCATCTAAAACCTGAAACAAAAACATTTCTTTAAATACCTTCCGCTAAATACTACATAACTATATACCTAACTACTGTACACACACAATAGTAATGTACTTACAGTACATTACTGTGAGATAGATACTTGAGTTGCATGTTTCATGTTATATCACATTTTCATGTACAACTACATGAAGCTGCACCGTCATTATAAAGTAGAAGTAGCAATAAAAAAATTTAAATGTAATTAAGTTCCGGATGAAGATGGAAACACTCTTGAAGTTATCAAAAGTGGAGCAAAAATATTAACAAAGTAAAACTTATTCACAACTATTGGGAGAAATAAAAGGTACCTGAATAATGGAAACGGCAACACTTATTCCAGTACACAATATGGGGGACAAACAAAATTGAAAGAACTACTGAGAAATCTCATTATTAAGGAAAATATAAAAAATCCTTGTCTCAAGTGCAAACCTTATGCAGAAAAATTAATTGGAGAACCCAAACAGGATCAATGAAAGGAAGGGTCACAACAGATCTTTTTTTACTGAAGCAGGAAATTTCAAAATATTGGGAGTTCAACAAGAATTTTAGTGAAATATTTTAAGACTTTAAAAAAGTTTTGACAGTTAGCAAGAGGAAACCCCAAAAAAAATTTGTTAACCAGACAAATTAATTAAACTAATAGAAATTTGTATGAAAGATTCCAAAGCAAAAGTAAGAGTGGAAAGACCATCTGAAGAATTTTCAATTAATGTGATTAATTTAAATGAAAAAAATTTGTAATTGCCTTACATGGCATATCTCCTACATTATTTCAGATGGCACTGGAAGAAGACCTACAGAAAATTATAGAACTTGAAATGAGGGTTAAGTTAAGAGTAGATCTAAATGTATTACGAGTAGAATTGGCTGACAATTTGTTATATTATCAGAAAGAGTTGTAAGTCTATCAAATTTGTCAGAAGTACTTATGATAGAAGTGAAAATTAGACTACTTAAGAAAATGAAGAAAAAACTAAAATCATTCATTTTGAAAGAAAATCAAACAACAGTAGAAACCAAATCATACAGGTAGGACACTTACCTATACATTTTACAGACAATTTTAAGTATTTAGGAGTGGCTGTAAATAGTGATAGCCTACTCACAAAGTTATTAAAAGCCAAATGTCAAGGAGCCTGCAGGATGTTAAATCGTCGAAATTGTTGTCCTATAAAATGAAAATCTTGCTGTTTAAGTTATGGTTTTAAGTTATGATATTTAAGTTATGGTTGGATTGCCATCATTCAAACTGTACTATTATGTGGAAATGAAACATAGGTAATGTCTAAGAAAAATGAAAGCTGAGATAGCTCATTGCTTTTGGAAACAAAATTTTAAGAAACATTTTAGGACCAGTGCACGAGGAAGATGTGTGAAGAATAAGAAAAAACCCAAGAACTGAGATTACTTTACACTGACCTTGATACTGTTGCAGTAGTGAAAGCAAGAAGGTTAAGTTGGATAGGGCATGTAAAAAGAAGACAGCGTGGAAATGGATTGCTTGAAGTAGCTAGACTAATAATGAAGTTTTTAAACGGTGTATTGTACTTAATCAGAACATCCTTAATGATGAATCTATGACAGGAATGAATAAATAGATATTACTTCATCCAAATAAGAGACATGCATGCTTGATTTGGAATCACAAAGTTTGAATTGTGATAGCAACTATGGCCACAGGCTACATGGTACACTGACAAGCAGGACATTATGGGAAAAGTGGTTATGCGCCTTATAAAAAGTTCTCAACATTGGAGCAAATATTATAAAAAATACACCAAACAAATTGGTACACCAAACTTCCACCATTGCATTAAATTACTTAATAAACTAATCAAAGATTGAACACTCTCGTACCATTATATATAATTAGACTTTTAACCCTAGAAATGGCAAAGTCGTAATTTACGACGCATTTACATATTCAATAAGAATTGGCAGGTGGAGGCATCTGTTGTGAGTTTAGTGTACTTGTTAGACACTATCGCCTACGAGACCGTGTTGCCCTCTGAGGGCAAACAACCGAAACTGCTCTCGTAGTACACGAGCCTGCCACCGGGCAGGTCTATAACCATGTAAGCGCTTTCTACTCCTAGGCACTGATTGTCCGAGCCGGCTAACGCGCTACGCTGACGAGCGTAACGTTCTAGCCATTCGGAAGTGCTAGGGTTCGAATCCCGACCATGAGCAATCCCAACTTGGCTTGCAAATGTGTGGTAAAGCGGAGTGGGGGACCCACCTTAAATAAACGGTGACCGGCTTGGGTGGAAGTTGACGGCATTTGTAGGCTTAATTGGGATTGCAGTGGACACCTGTTTTGCTTTTGTGGTTAGTGGTTATAAGGGGGGGCATGTTTTAAGCTTTTTTTGTTTGAACTTTGATATTTCAAGAAGATATTAGTAATTATTTTTATGTTACAGTTATGAGTGAAAAGTTTGCCACTTCTAGGGTTAATAGTAGTATATTTTCAGACAGATTTTTCAGTTATTCTTTTTTTATTGTCAAATTTTAACAGCTATTTCACCAGACTTTTTGATTGATTATCAAAGTGTGCTTTATAAATATAATATCCATGATCTAACCAATTATTGTCTCAGTTCATCTAAACAGCTGTTCTTATTATTTTGTATTAAAAATCAGTACATAGGTCTGGTAGTTTCTATGGAAACCTGTTACATGTTTTCCATCTTATAAATCGCCAACACCCCCCCAGAGCTAAGACATTTCCATGTCAAAACAAATCACCATTAACAAAGAATCAAGATTTGACAGACGATGTTGGCTCGATGCCATCGGCTATCTGCGTATCGGCAAGGGCAGTGACGGTGCAGCTGCTATCAAACAAAGGCCTGTGCGCAGGCGCAGAGTTGGAATATTTGGCAGATAAAATACCCCGATTGGCTAAGTAACAATATTGAAACCCGTGAAATGATGGTACTTCGTTGTAATCTAGTTAGTTATTCATCTTAAAATTATCTAGTAATGTAAAACTAATAACGCTTAAATTCATTTAACAAAGTGAAAATGTAGATTGAAAACAAGTAGAAAATTTGTTGGTTATGTGAACACCGAACGACGAAATAGGCCAAATGTAAATTTGGCAACACTTTATCGTATTGCTCAAACCCGGAGTAGTTGAGAATGCGATAACTAAACAATTGATCGTCTACGTAGACGATCAGAATGAAGTAGTATTATTTTTGCTGGAAACCCCGTCGCAAAACGAGTCATTTGGAAAGTTTGTTACCAATAATATTAAATCAACAATTCAATTCAGTCGTGCATAGCGATGTACTACTTTAGTCATAGTAGGTACCGGTAAAAGTCATAATATCATATTTATTTATACCGATTAAAGCATTATTAAAACTCATTAAAAACAATTAGTTGATACCTCAAGGACGTATAATCCATAAATATATCCGTGATAAATGTAAAGGAGTACTAATAAGATGTAGTCACAATAGAAGTACGATATTTAGTTATCGTGCACTAAAGGACACAGCAGCGCTGGCATTTTGCCATTATTAGCGTCTACTACGAATTACAAAAACCAGGAAGCCGTAACCTTACTTGGGTTTGGTTGTTGTTACATTCGATTGTTTCATTCACTATTTCATTGTTTATTATCGATTAGTTAAGAGGCGGCAGGAGTCAGTCCAGGCGCTGCTTTGTAACTGTGGGCGTTTAACATGGGATGGGTTTAATTATCTTTCATTTGCTCGTAAAGAAAATTTATTAAAAACAAAATACCAAATACAAAGTATTTTATAGGTCCTCATCCACATATTGATGTGTTAAACTGCCAAATATAAGGTTAAGAAATATTTTATTTTTTTAAAATTAGAAAATTAAAATCCCATAAGGATTTAACAAAACTAATTCTGTTGTATAATCTTTGTTTATCAGTGGAAAATTTCAAAGTTTGGACCTAAATGAACTTCACATATTCATAAATAAAATGTATTGAATAACTTTTTGTATTTGATTTGCTCTTAGCCATAATAATTTTTTTTAAAGTGCTCTACAACTACAACAGACAAGCGTGATGCGCGGCGGACTAAAACAGTTCTCGGTTTTCCCGAGGTGTAGCGCCACCGTAGAGCGTCGGCAAAACAGTGGTGAAAGCGGGCGTGGGGTTGTTGACAGCGCACCAGTGTTGCGTGTTGCACTTGATTTTACTGTATTGTGAGTTATTTGACACTGTGTTAAAATGGGTCATCTTAAGAAGTTTCCTCCTCGGAAAAAAAGAAGACATATGAATGCTGGATTGAGAAAACAGCTACTCTATTCAACCTATGACAATGAGTCAATGGCCTATGGCAGGCAAAATGAGCCAATAGCCAGACAAGAAGCTGCTGCAGTATTAAATAAAACAATTGAAGCTTGTGGCTTGTTTATTGACTCAGAGAAGCCTTTCCTGGGCGCTTCTCCTGATGGACTTATTGATGATGACGGCCTAGTTGAAATTAAATGTCCCTCATCTGCTAAAAATATGACACCAGAGGAGGTAATATTAAACAGGAAATGCACTTTTTGGAAGAAAGGACAGAACGGAACAATAGGAGAAGTAAATATGTCTCACGATTTCTTCTATCAAGTGCAAGGCCAACTCCATATTACAAACAGAAAATACTGCCAGTTCGTTTTATGGACACCAAAGGGTATGAGGCATCAAAAAATCGAGAGAAATGATCAGTTCTGGGAGAAAAATATGGTCCCTAAACTAGAAAGGTTTTACATGAGTTGTATCCTACCCGAACTAATCGACCCACGCCATAGCAGGTCAATGCCCATACGAAATCCACCATATATTATTGAAGCCCGTAAACTTTTGGAAGTAAAAATACCCCCGTCGCAGCAGACCTGCGTACTCAGCGAATTTCCAAATCAATAATATAATAATTATAGTATATGACAAGTTTGGTCAAAATCTGTCGATAAAAATGGGAATTATTTGCCTATTCTCCATAAGATTAAAATAGGAAAGAGTGAGTAGGTTTGCTGCTGTGAGGAACACTGAAAGTATACCATCAAAAATTTTATTTTTAACATTTATAACAACTTTTATCAACATCTGTCCATAAATAAAGGAGTTTGCCTAATCTCCATAGGATTAACATGGAAAATGAGTATGTAGGTTTGCTGCCATGATAAACACATAAACTATGATTTTTAAGCATAAATGGATAGACCTCAACCACATGAAGCTAAATATCAAGTTTCATCCAAAAATATTTGATAATAAGTGAAAAATTAATTTTTCCTAATCCTCCATAAGATTAACATTGGAGCCTCAAAATACAACGTACTGTGTTTAGATTTTTTTATATCTCGGTAACCGTTTAAGATAGAGAAAAACTTTAAGGAACTTAATTGTGTAGTTTTTTAAGCTGATTCCAATGGTGAAATATAAAATTAGAAATTATTAAAAATTAAATGTGAAAACGCAAAAAACCCCATTTTGGGGTACAAAACCCCCCCAAACTACCCGTTTCCATTGACCGATATGTCTGGTTTACGAACTCGTCCGAGCATTTGTAGGAATACACGTCTCTACCAAATTTGGTCTCGATCGGACCATTTTTACGAGAGTTATCGTGTTCACAGACACATATATATATATATATATATATATATATATATATAAATTTTAACGACTATTGTTTTTGGTCTCTGGGCACCTAAAGAAGAAAAAATAACATGGTCTCGGGCTTAACTCTTGCCATGAGACCTACGGTAATAGCTTCTTCCCTATGGGAAATTCGCTAAAAGGAAAAAGGCTGAGATGAGTAAGAGCGATGCTGATTTCGAAGAACAAATGCAAATTGATGGAAATTAAGAGATTTTACAACTCTGAACGATTTAAACTTTATAAACAATTTAGGCATAAGAACTTAAGAAAAGGCATAACATAATAAATTGTTAGCGAATTTCCCATAGGGAAGAAGCTATTACCGTAGGTCTCATGGTGAGACTTAAGCCCGGGACCATGTTATTTTTTCTTCTTTAGGTGCCCAGAGTCCAAAAACAATAGTCGTTAAAATTTTTATATATATATATATATGTATATATGTATATATGTATATATGTATATATATATATATGTGTCTGTGAACACGATAACTCTCGTAAAAATGGTCCAATGAAGACCAAATTTGGTAGAGACGTGTATTCCTACAAGTGCTCGGACGAGTTCGTAAACCAGCCATATCGGTCAATGGGAACGGGTAGTTTGGGGGGGTTTTGTACCCCAAAATGGGGTTTTTTGCGTTTTTCACATGTAATTTTTGAAAATTTCTAATTTTATATTTCACCATTAGAATCAGCTTTAAAAACTACACAATTAAGTTCCTTAAAGTTTTTCTCTATCTCCAACGGTTACCGAGATATTAAAAAATCTAAACACAGTACGTTGTATTGTGGGGCTCCAATGTTAATCTTATGGAGGATAGGGAAAAATTAATATTTCCCATATTAATGAATATTTTTGGATAAAACTTGATATTTAGCTTCATGTGGTTGAGATCTATCCATTTATGCTTAAAAATCATAGTTTATGTGTTTATCATGGCAGCAAACCTGCATACTCTTTTCCCATATTAATCATATAGGGAATAGGCAAACTCCTTTATTTATGGACAGATGTTGAAGAAAGTTGGTATAAATGTTAAGATAAAAATTATTTATGGTAGAGATGTCTAATTTCAGTGTTCCTCACAGCAGCAAACCTGCACACTCTTTGCCATGTTAATCTTATGGAGAATAGGGAAATAATTTTCACGTTTATGGACAGATTTTTTGTTTTAACTTATCATATATTATTTTTATATTATTGATTTAGAAATTCGCTGAGTACGCAGGTCTGCTGCGACGGGGGTATTTTTTATTTATTGCTTTTTTACAAACTATGTTAATTATGTCATGTTATGGACGGACGGTATATTTTTTTGCAAATTTATAAAAATAGGTTTTATTTAATCTGTAAATAATCAAAACTAATACTGAATTTATTGGTTTTACTTTTGCGTTCAAATTTTTTATTACAATGTAGTACATACGTACGAAAAATAATAGTAAAATAAAAATAAAATAGTAGAGGGAAACGGTAAATATTGTTTTTATATTTGCTTATAATTTTGAACACTTGGAAATACATTCATATGATTAAATACGAAATGTTTATACATGGCATGGAGTAATTATTTCATATTCCTGTCCAATTAAGGAAAATAAATTTAGACTTGTTATTAACACTATAGTTAATATTTAGTTATTGAAATATAGTTTTACATTAAATAATCATAAGGTCAAGTAAGTCCTGAAAATACCCCTACAACGCGTATTTTCAAGTGGTTAGCGACAAACTAACTAATCCATTGTCATTAGTGTTGTTATATTCCGAAACTGAGTTTTATTGAGTATTACTTAAATAATATGGACTGATTAAAACTGGTTCATTTTTAGAGAAGTAGGAGTTAGAATTTTGGCCAGACACGGCCAACCGAACACAGTTCCACAAATGTGGAGTCTATATCACTCACTCGTGGGGGTTCAGGGACGGTCGACTTGGGTCGACCGTCCTTGACGGTATTGCAGCCCCTCTCCGCGCAGCCCCTCCTTGGGCAGCCCACGGAGGGGCTGCAATGAGATGGTCGGTAACAAAGATTCAACGTTGCGGGTTGCGAACTGCTCTGTTGCAGGCGACGACGATTGAAGGTTTCGCGTCTGACTCCTGCCGCCTCTTAATTCAGAATAATGATTTGAAATTTAATTTGAATATCTAAACCAATTAAAATCATTCAAAATCCTGATCTTTCCAAACTTCTAACTATACCGTTTAGTGTAATTATAGATATCGCGTCTACCAGTCAACGACATTGTTTTGATGAAAGACTACGTAATACGACTTTTAAGCAAAAATTAATCCGGCTTCGCGGGTATTAGCTCCACGAAAATCTCGTTGTTTTTGTTCAAATTGCTGAAATATACAGTCTATCCGAAAATTCGGATATTTATCGGATGTTACCGGATATCTTTAATACATTCGGATCGGTTTCGGATATCCAATCCGATCCGAACCCGAACCGAATTTTCGGATATCCGCACACCTCTAGTGTTTATGCTATATTAATTATGGTGTATTTTATCGGTTTCATCAAACCTCATAAATGTTTTTATTGAGTAATAAATGTTTTTTTTTTGCTAGTTAACTTGTAAAATACACGTCTTATTTTATCCGAGCAAAGCTTGGTCACCAGGTACTAGATATGAATTATCGTTTTTTAAATAGCTTGGATTATCCGGCCAAGGGTTTGGTCACGAGTTGGCTGTATATCCTACTGTATTCTTGTTTCATATTGGATCACATTAAAGACTAAAAGTAATTTTATATCCCGAAAATCTTTTAAATGGTTTTATCACACCAAGTTTGACTAAAGTGTATTGCTGCTAATTCACTTGGCTTCTGGGCAAAGTGGTAGACACTTGAGATTTTGTAAAATGGGTAGTGGAGTTGTATTAGTATCATATAGAAGTTACCATCTGTACGTCATCCAGTATGCCCTGAGGAGCGCTGCCGGCCAAAACCTTTGAACATATGAAGTCTACCAAGGTAGGCTCTGGTTCACCGATGTATTCTATTATCTTCTTGTTGATCCAAGGCCGGATTCTCCTCTCCATGAGTTGCTGTCAAAGCATAACCAAAACTTATGTTTTATATTTTTCAATATTGTATGTTTATCAGGGTTAAAAATCAGGTTAACCTGCTTTAGTTATTAACAAGTAACATGCATTAGACAAACCTAGTATAGACTAATAGATCTAGCTATACACCACTGGGGGTCCTTTCCGCCAAAACGTTCTTTAATTAAAACCTTAGATCTCAACTCTCTCTTGTTTCAACTGTTGGTGAGATTAATTATTGTTTTGCTCTAATAATTACATAGCATACAGAAATGTGTTTTGCTATCATTGCCAATTATATACAATATCAATACAATGAACAATGGCAATGAAATGAACCTGGTTATCTAATACATGATGTGCTGTACACATTATGTGTCAGGTAATGCCATGTAGTGACCAGGTATATATTGTATAGTACGAACAAATATTGACCTGTAAAGATTTCTACATGTCAACATTTCATTTGTTATATATTAGTTATTATTATTTAATTTGTTGTAAGTTAATAAGATTTCTTCAGCCCACTTCTTTTACTTTCTCTCATCTACATGATAGCATAAAAAAATATTTCACAACATTTTTGAATTTACGTTTTTAGAGGAATATGTATTTTGGTGTCCCCTGAAATCAATGAAGTTATTTTTTTTAAATGGATGGTGTGTGTGTGTGTGTGTGTGTGTGTGTGTGTGTGTGTGTGTGTGTGTATGGATGTGTACACAGCTTATGCCATTGGTCCCGGTTTGATCAAATCTAGTATGTTTGTGTATATCTGCCGAATGCCAGGTTTATTTTCATTAAAAAATATTTTTCAAGGGTAGTTCAACTCTGAAACTCTTAAGAATATGAAAAATCAAAATTTCACAAAAAACTTGAATGATTTTCATTTCACTTCCATTGTTAATTGCTTAAGAGTCACAAAGAATATGACACTACACTCAGTCAGTCAAAATTACGGTTCAAAAGTTAACTGCTTGCTAAGGTTAGGAGGATCAAACAAATAATTTTTTTTAGATTTTCCAACTAAACTATAAATTTATAAAATAAATATCTATCACCATTAAAACTAATTTGACGTATTCGTATTTTGAATTTATTATAAAACAAATAATAAAAAGGACCATATTAGACACAGTCCAATGTCTAAAAGTGTTCAGTGTTATTCTAATGGAGGATACTAAAAATCAATGTCTTACTTCTGAAACGTTTTGCATGAAACTCGGTTTGAAGTGTAAGGTCACACTACCCAATAAAATCCACACCAAAACGGTTCTTATTCCCTTGAGGAGGAGTAGGGGGGTATTTTGATAACACCCCTAAAAAATGTTCGACTTGTAGGAGAATGTCTGAATGAAATTGGATGACTATTTTTGAAACAGGTTTGTGTCTTTTCAATAAGCATTATTGTAAGTGTTAAAGTTTATTAAATTTCTTTTATCTATTATTTTATTTATTTTACTACCCAACGATTCTGTGATTTTAACTACACAACGTTACTGGTGGTGGAGAAACTCCTGCCATTTACAAGTGATTGCTTAATAATTTACATTAAAAATTGAAAGTTTAAGTTACAGATATTTAATTATATCATGTTGTCAATAATACTCTATCTTGCACAGTAAAAAAGCTATATTGATAATGAAAAAAATAACAAGTCTCCTACTACCAGCTAGTGGGGCGAACCAAGATAACGTGCGCTCAGAACGGAAGTTGGAGCACTACTGTAGAGCAGACACACTAAACAGTCAAAAATGTCAAAATCGAAAATTTTGACAAAAAAATTACTTTCTCCATATACTATCATATAAGTTGGAGAAAGTAAATAAGGCAAAGCTAAACTTACATTATCAACAGCTGCCCAGTCTAATTGGAATGCAAACAAAGCATTCTTGTCTGTAGGAATCTTATCAATAAGGGTTTTAATATGTTTCCTCTTTTCTTCTTGAGATTTCCCACTGTTCTCATCTTTCTTCTCTTCTTTCACTTTCTTCTTTTCATCTCCATAATCTATGAAATATGAAAATAATTTGATTATACATTATTACAAAATTTAGTTTCATACTGAATATTATTTAAAATAAATTTTAAAATAAATTAGTTAGCTTAGCTTATCTAAATCCTTGATGAATAAAATATTTAAGAATAGGAACACATAATAATTGAAAAAAATGAAGTGAAACATGATAAATGAGTAGGCCTAGGGAAAACTCTGTTGGCTGATCTCACAAACGTATTCTTGTTATTATCTTGATTAGCAAAACTGAAAAGTCGAGGCACAGAAGAAGAGCTCAAAGAGCTTGAAACCGGCCGGAAGCTGCGGCTAGATTTGCAGAGCATAAGGCATTGAAGGAAGAGCCATTTACCTGAACAAAGCTCGCACTGGAAGGAGCTATGCCACGATAGACTACGATCCATGGGGCAAGGGATATAAGCTCGTTATCAGGAAGATTGAAGGAATGAGGACCAGCAGTGTGAAGATGCTGCTGGATTAGTCACTGCTGATATTGTTGTTGCTATCTTCCCAAGACATCCTGTGAGGTGAGAGGAGAGTGTTGCGGGGCCATTTACTGATGTTCCATTATTCACGGAACTGGAGCTTGTGGAGGCTGTGTCTTCCATGCGCAATAGCAATGCTCTAAGTTCTGAAGATATTTTGTCTGAGGCTCTGAAGGTTGTGTGGGAAAACCATGCTCATCTGCTACTTCACATGTTCAATTCCTGCTTGTATCTGTCAATTTTGGGCGTGTATTTGTTACGCTGGAATATAGGAAGATTGGAGATAATCAGCAAAGGCAAAGATGATTCGGAGTCCCCGTCAGCGACTTATGACTTACTACAGACTTATGTATACTTGACAACGGCGGGTAAACTCGATGAGAGGTTGCTGAAATCCAGGTTGCAGCTGTCCATCTAGACCGCCGGAGACTTGTCCACCGGTAACATGGCTTTTGGAAGAACATTAAACTTTGAATGCCGCTAGTGAAGTTATAGGCGCCATCCAGCAAGCCAATACAGCCTGTCATCAGGCGAGGCCAATCACTTTTGCTGGTCACTTTGGATGTCAGATGCTTTCAACTCTGCCCATTGGGTGTATATGCTCAAGGAGTTGCAGCGAAACTTCAGGATACCGTACCTGTCTATCTCATGATCATGGTGCAAAACTACCTGAAGAATTGTCGGCTGCTTTATGAGGCAGAAGAAAGCCTCATAAAGCCTCCAAACCAAAGTGGTCACCACTGGAGCGGCGCAAGGGTCAATTCTTGGCCTTGACCTTTGGAATGTCTCTTACGAAGGCTTGCTCCACCTCGAGATGCCTCACGACGTGTTTCTGGAAGGCAAAGCAGACGTTGTGGCTGCAGTAATTTCGGGTAAAAGTATGGAGTTGGTTCAGGTTCATCTTACTCAGGTGATGATTCGAGTCAACAGATGGATAGAAAGTCACCACAATCACCATGCTCAACCAACGGAGAACTCCCATAGTGATGGTAGGGAACGTCAAAGTCCAGACGAAGGCTTCGGGAAAACATCAGGGAGTTATGCTTGACTGCCGTCTTACCTGGTTCCCACCAGGTAAGGCGGCAATCAAGATATCTATATAAGGCGGCAATCACTTCCATATCCAGTGAAAAGGCAGTAAGGGCCATTCGGTCGCTCAGCAGGTTTATGGGCAATATCGGAGGTCCGAAATCCAATAAAAGACGACTTGTTATGTCCACCGTTAATGCTGTTTTTCTGTAGAGAGCAGAAGTTTGGGCCTGTTCCATGTAAGTCAGGAAGCATAGAAAGAGGATTCTTTCAGTTCAGAGCAGAGCTGCATTCAGGGTTGTCTGTGCTCATCACACTGTGTTTGGTCCAGCAAAAATGGTTGTGGTTGGACTCCCTAACTGTTGATAGACAGACCATCTTCCGATTTGCTCCAAAAATTGGCATGGAGCAGACTGTTGGCTGCAGCTGCTAAAGTGGAAACTCTGCAAGCCTGGCAATCGCCTCATTCGTTACTTGAGCATTTGTTTGGCTCGTGGCCATGGGGAGGTTGGCATCTACCTGTGTCAGCTCTTGAAGGAGGCTACTTCAGGAAATATCTTTAATTGATGGGGAATTTGGTGTCACCTTGGTGTTCATTTTACCCACACAGGGACGATTATTGTCTTCTTCGAGTGTGAGCGTTTCATAGAAGAAAGGCGACAGCTTGCCTCTGCTATGTGATTTGTAAATGCACATATTATTGTAGAGGTAATGCATTGAGCCAAAAATGAGTGGGAGGCAGTTCATGTTCCCTTAGGACACAAGACACACGATCCTTGCATGAGGTCATTCGATTATGGTTCCGGCCTGGTTTCCTGTGGCCATAGGGTGTTTAGTGGAAGTGAGTCCCACACTGTTCTTGAATGGGTTTGTGCATTAACATTACCCTTACGTAAAAAAAAACTGTTAAGTCACTTGATGTGATATGTCCATTGTAACATTTAAATATAAAGTATTGAGTAATTCACTAATGAATTACATTTATGAATATTGCAAAATATACTATGATATTAGACAAAAATATAGGTCAACTCTATCCTGCTCAAGGATAAAAACGATAGCTATCAGATGATTAACAGGAGGATTCATAGAAAAATAGTTTATTGGCTACTAGGGGTTTTCACTTAAAAAGAATGTAAAATTATATTGAATTCAGGAATTTTCATTATTTTACCAAAAACTAATAATTCTCCTTTTTGAGTGTAATAATTCTACTCAGAAAGCTGTTAAACCAATAACTGTATCGTTTGCAATTAAAGGCAAATACATCACTATGATTATGATGTAAGTGTGGTTTCAAATATTTTAACTTGAGCAAACTTGATTGATTCACAAAAAAACAATCTTCCTAAAAGTTATTTTTTTATTTTTTTCCAATGACTGGTACTGGTATCAAGTTTTGTTTAATGTTTCTACTGTTTTTTGTCATTAAAAAGTTGCAACAGAACTATGACAACATTAAGGTGCTCCGATCCCACTGACAAGTTTTTTTTTAACTTGGTAAGTTATCATAATATTTAAGTAAGGATGAATTAGAATAAAAATATGTTAATCCAATACTATAATACGAGCAAGGTTTGTATATATATTTGCACACGGATCTCGAAAACGGCACTAAGGATTTTCTTTAAATTTTGGAAATAACTAATTTCTGAGTAGAAAATAAGTTCTAGATAGGTCTAATGTCCAGGAAAATTCTTGTTTTCTTGTAATATTAAGTTTAAAATCTAAAAATTTAACATTACGCTTATGGAGAATCAAATGTAAACAACACAAATCAAAACAGCTGTTTATAACCGCTTGACAGTTGTTGATTGAAGATGGTGGCAAACAATATGTGAATAGAGGTTTTGCATTAATATTTATTTTATGTATGTAATAAATGAAAAATTATCAAATTACTAAACAATTTGTAAAAACTAAAGGGTAAAATAACTGTGCGAAATAAAAGCAGAGAAAATTATTTCCAAAATCTTTTGTGTTTTGAAAGAAAACGTATTCATTCTATTGCTTAAAGTCACTGCAACAAACCAATTAACTGGTGTAAATTAAATTTATCTTTTGCTTTTCAACCCTCATTCCTTTTCTAGCAAAATCAGTTGATCACAGGATAATAATAACAAACTGTATGGACATTTAAATTCAGTATAATATTAGCTAAAACAATTGAGGTTGGCCAAAAACTCTTAGACGACGACGGCAACTTGTCCGACGCTGTAGCTCAGTTAGTAGCGCTCAGGTCTCACGTACGGAAGGTCACGTGATCGATCCCCACCCGAGGGCTATATTTTTGTTTAGTATTTATGCCATATTAATTAAGGGGTATGAAAACGGTTTTATTTAAACCACATAAATGTTTTCATTGAGCAGTAAATTTGTTTTAATTTTGCTAATTAACTTGAAAAAACATGTCTTATTCTATCCGAGCAAAGCTCGGTCACAGGTACTATGAAAAAATTAACATATAGGATGACAAAAACTAACCCAATGGAACTAATTTTCTTTTCTTGACCCCTGTATTAGAATCATCTTCATCATCATTATTAAAGACTTCTTTAACATCTAACTTCTTCTTCTTTTTATCTTTTTCTTTTTCAGGAAGTGGTGGTGAACTCCAAGGTTTAACAACTACAAAACAAAAACTTTAATTTAAAAATCAATTCTTGTAAATATAATAACACAATCTTATAAATACAAATGAGTAATAATTTTAAGTGATTATATGTTTTACAGGTAATCAATTAGATAAGATTATTGAGATGGCAATTCTACCATAAGGTAAGTATTTCAAGCCAAGTATGAGGATTGAGTGTAAGATGATTGTAGCGCAATCTTGCAGTCTTATAACTGATTAAGGATGACATGTTCCTTAGAAAGGATTGTTAATTAAAAGCCCAACAGGCGATGGCGACTAAGGGACCTACAGTTTAACGTGGAATCCAAACCATGGCCTCTGAATAACGAATTGGTCTAATTATGAGGATAGTCATTGAGGTTATATTTGATTTTCCCGCTGAGATAAATGTAAACATAACTGGAGCGTCCTACACATGTGATTGGCCGGTTACTTTGCCGCACTAGGGTAATAATGAAATCATATCCTCCCTAGTGCAGAAATGTACTACTCTGCCAACAGTGCGAAATGTACCTGTTATCGTGCCTTTGTAGGAAAAAATAATTTACTATTTCAAAGTTCATCGGTTTATAGATATCGATTCAGTGTTGCCAAATTTAAGACACTTGGCCAATTTTGTCGTTCCATATCCACTTTACCTATAATTCTTCCAATCGATTTAATTTAATTTACAGTAGAAACTCCCTTATCAGACTCCTCTCGATACCCGATCTTTTCCTCTGCTCCTGGGCTAAGCCTGATGAAGCGTGAAAGGCTTATTCTACAAATATAAATTTTGTCATTCTTCAGTTATCATGGTACTGACAACAACTGGTTTCAGACCTTATATGTCCAAAACTAGAGGTGTGCGGATAGTGAATTATTTTTTCGGATCGGATTCGGTTCGGATAGCTCAGATTCGGATCGGATAGTTTGGGTTCGGATCGGATAGTTTTCGGATTCGGATACTCGCAATAAAAAAGTGAAATCAGACTTATCTAAGAATAAATTAGGAAAAAATCAATAAAATTTTATCAAAATTATTAAATGGTACATAAAAATCATAAATTCTTCATAGGATGAACAACAGCTAAAACTAAAAATTTTACTTCACTGCATTTTAAATTAATAATATAATAATAGGTTTATTCCATCTAAATACAAATTTACCTTACAGTAACAAATTATCATGGTGTAATCCTTAAATCGAAATATAATTTTATCATGTCATCAACTTTATGATGAATCAATTCATTCTTATTCAATAACTCATTTCATACTTCAATTATTTTATTTATTAAATGATAAAACAAATCACCATTAACAAAGAATAAGATTTGACAGACGAGTTGGGTCGATCGGTATTACGTATCGGAATAGTGACTCGACAGATCAAACAGGACTGAAAGGGCAGAGTTGGAATATTTGGCAGATAAAATTAGTCGGCTGTGTATATAAAACTCGTGAAATTATGGTACCTCGTAATCTAGTTAGTTATTTATCAATTAACTTATAAAATGTAACTATCACGCTTAAATTAATTTATCATAGATTATTGTAAAAAAAAAGTAAAATTTTGCTTATGTGAACAAACGAAATACAAATGTAATTTGGCAACATTTACAGTAAACAAATTTAATGTGTAATACAATTAAATCAAGACATCAGAATGAAGTTATTAATTCGCGCATTAAAACGAGTATTATGATCTTTTACCAGTAATTCATCAATTCAATTCTGTAATATTGTACTACTTAAGTCACTAATTCTAAAATTTTATTTCACGATTCATATTTATTTATGATTAAAATGATTAAAACTCATTAAAATAATTAGTTTGATACAGGACGATCCTTATATATCCGTGATAATGTAAAGGACGTAATAAGATGAGTCACAATAGAATTACAATATTTAGTTATCGTGCACTAAAGGACACAGCGCAGTTTTTGATAGTGCTACTACGTACGGCAGCCGTAAAGGTTTTGTGTATTTCGCAGTTTAATTCACTACAGATCTCGGCTTCAGAATAATCTGTGATTATTTGAATATCTATAAAATTCAAATCATTTAAAATCTAGTTAGTATATCTTACGTTTAGTGTATTATAGATTCTTAAGAACATATATTTTCGGGATATATTTCACGTTTATATATTCGAATAAATGTATCGGCTATAAGTAAAATGACAAGTTTTGATGAATACGTAATGTTAAGCAATTATTGAAAATTACTGACGAAATAGGCCAAATGTAAATTTGGCAACACTTTATCGTATTGCTCAAACCCGGAGTAGTTGAGAATGTGATAACTAAACAATTGATCATCTACGTAGACGATCAGAATGAAGTAGTATTATTTTTGCCGGAAACGCCATCGCAAAACGAGCTATTATGATGGTTTGTTACCAGTAACATTAAATCAACAATTCAAGTTTTTTCGTAGCCGAAATGAAATTTTATATGGAACAATATCAAACCGCAATCTGATAATCGGTGCAACTATCGATGACGCTTGCTTTGTATTTCAAAATGCAATATCGTGTTGAACTTACGGTTACTTAAATGCGTAGTTGAAGAATCAAATAATCATACCGCATCCTCGGACCGCCCAATGACGTTCTTACATTCCGATTGGATATGAATTGCGTAATTTCGTCATCTGCGGTCGTCATTCATCATTCGAATCGCTAATAAGTGTAACGCGTCTACCAGTCAACGACATTGTTTTGATGAAAGACTACGTAATTTCGTCGTCTTATCAAGGTTTAAGCAAAAATTATTCCAGCTTCGCGGGTATTAACTCGACGAAAATCTCGTTGTTTTTGTTCAAATTGCTGTGTTATACAGTCTACCCGAAAATTCGGATATTTATCGGATCGGATATCTTAAATACATTCGGATCGGTTTCGGATATCCGATCCGAATCCGAACCGAATTTTCGGATATCCGCACACCTCTATCCAAAACCTACCAAGTTGTGTAGGAGTCAAATACCAAGTTGGAAGAATCTCCAATACTATAATACGAGCAAGGTTTGTATGTATATCAAATACTATAATACGAGCAAGGTTTGTATATATATATATATACATAATAATAACAGTTCTAAGGAATTTCTTTATACAGGAAAACCTCGTTAATCCAGACTAATTGGGGCTCCAAGTCGTCCGGATTAAAACAAATAATCCTAAACGAAGAAAGACAGTGATTTTTGGGTACCCCTTGTATATAGTGAAACACCTTTTGCAGATAAACTTAAATAGTATGTATATTCTGAATATAAAAATACATATTGTACAAACAGTACATGCAGTAGTTACATTTGAACAAAAATATAGACTTGGTATTTACGTCCATACAAAAAAATGAGACAACGAAAAAAGACAAAATTACTTTGAACATGAGGGTTGGGGTTCGTCCTCAAGTGACTGAACTGGTTTGAAGGAGTTGAACTTCATTTGCCTTTCTTTTGTGTTAATTTCACAATTAAACAACTCAACTAAAAGTACAGTGCAATTGACCTCTGTGGAGCAACTGACGGCCTGATACGAGCAGGAGAAACACAATCGTGTGACTGAGCTACTATTGGCTGACAGTAACCATGGTAACGGCACGTACGCCTTGCGCTATGAGCGCCCACACTCGGCATACGCACACTCACGACTCATATCGCCGGGCGCAGTCGTACAGTGACGATCGCATGCTACTAATCAGCGTTCATTAAAACTGTGATCCAATGGCTGTCCGGATTAAGCAAAGTCCGTATTAACGGGGTCCGGATTAACGAGGTTTTACTGTATTTTAGAAATAACTAATTTCCGAGTAGAAAATAAGTTCTAGATAGGTCTAATGCCCAGGAAAATTCTTATTTTCTTGCAATATTAAGCTTAGAATCTAAAAATTTAACATTACACTTATGGAGAATCAAAATGTAGACAATAAAAAATCAAAACATCTGTTTATAAACGTTTGACAGTTGTTGATTGAAGATGGTGGGGAACAATATGTGAATAGAGGTTTTTCATTAATATTTATTTTATGCATGTAATAAATGCAAAAATATCAGGTTACTAAACAATTTGTAAAAACTTAAGGGTAACATAACTGTGCTAAATAAAAGCATAAAAAAGTATTTCCAAAATCTTCCGCGTTTTGATAGAAAACTTATTCATTGTATTGCTTGAAGTAGAGGTGTGCGGATAGTGAATTATGTTTTCGGATCGGATAGCTCAAGTTCGGATTGGATAGTTTGGGTTCGGATCGGATAGTTTTCGGATTCGGATACTTGCAATAACAAAGTGAAATCAGACTTATCTAAGAATAAATTAGGAAAAAATCAATAAAATATTATCAAAATTGTTAAATGGTACATAAAAATCATGAATTATTCATAGGATGAACAACAAAACTAAAATTTTTACTTCACTGCATTTAAAAGTACCAGTAATAAATTTTAATATGGCGTAATTCACAAATTAAATCAACAGAAACCTTATAATTCGCCATTAAATTACGTCAACTTTCTACTAATTCATCAATTCATTCTACTAATCGTCAACTAATTCTCAATTTTATTTCACGATTCAATTATTTTATTTATTACAATAATAAAAACAAATCACCATTAACAAAGAATCAAGATTTGACAGACGACGTTGGCTCGATGCCATCGGCTATCTGCGTATCGGCAAGGGCAGTGACGGTGCAGCTGCTATCAAACAAAGGCCTGTGCGCAGGCGTAGAGTTGGAATATTTGGCAGATAAAATACCCCGATCGGCTGTGTAACAATATTGAAACCCGTGAAATTATGGTACCTCGTCGTAATCTAGTTAGTTATTCATCTTAAAATTATCTAAAAATGTAAAACTAATAACGCTTAAATTCATTTAACAATGAGAAAATGTAGATTGAAAACAAGTAGGAAATTTGTTGGTTATGTGAACACTGAACGATGAAATAGGCCAAATGTAAATTTTGCAACACTTTATCGTATTGCTCAAACCCGGAGTAGTTGAGAATGCGATAACTAAACAATTGATCGTCTACGTAGACGATCAGAATGAAGTAGTATTATTTTTGCTGGAAACCCCGTCGCAAAACGAGTCATTTGGAAGGTTTGTTACCAATAACATTAAATCAACAATTCAATTCAGTCGTACATAGCGATGTACTACTTAAGTCATAGTAGGTACCGGTAAAAGTCGTATTATCATATTTATTTATACCGATTAAAACATTATTAAAACTCATTAGAAATAATTAGTTGATACCTCAAGGACGTATCATCCTTAAATATATCCGTGATAAATGTAAAGGAGTACTAATAAGATGTAGTCACAATAGAAGTACAATATTTAGTTATCGTGCACTAAAGGACACAGCAGCGCTGGCACTTTGCCATTATTAGTGTCTACTACGCATTACAAAAACCAGGAAGCCGTAACCTTACTTTGGTTTTGTTGTTGCTACATTCGATTGTTTCATTCACTATTTCATTGTTTATTATCGATTAATTCAGAATAATGATTTGAAATTTAATTTGAATATCTAAACCAATTAAAATCATTTAAAATCCTGATCTTTCCAAACTTCTAAATATACCGTTTAGTGTAATTATAGATTCACTCTTCAAGAACACATATTTTCGGGATATATTTCACGTTGTCATAATGCTTAGCGATTCGAATCACTATAAATGTATCGGCTATAAGTGTATCGCGTCTACGTCAATGACATTGTTTTGATGAAAGACTACGTAATACGTTAAGCAAAAATTATTCCGGCTTTGCGGGTATTAACTCGACAAAAATCTCGTTGTTTTTGTTCAAATAGCTGAAATATAGTCTATCCGAAAATTCTGATATTTATCGGATATTACCGGATATCTTAAATACATTCGGATCGGTTTCGGATATCCGATCCGAATCCGAACCGAATTTTCGGATATCTGCACACCTTTAGCTTGAAGTCACTGTAACAAACCAATTAATAGGTGTAAATTAAATTTATCTTTTGCTTTCCAATCCTCATTCCATTTCTAACTAAATCAGTTGATCACAGGCTAATAATAACTGTATGGATAATTAGAGAGTAAATGATCGGCTTAAACAACTGAGGTTGGCTAAAAGACCTTAAACGGCGTCGCTCATTAGGCAGACGCCGTAGTCCAGTGGTAGGCCTCGTAAATTGAAGGTCGCGAGTTCCATCCCCACCAGGGGCAATACTTTTTGCTCAGTGCTGTTAATTATGGTGTATTAAATCGGTTATATTTGAACCACATAAATGTTTTCATTGAGTAATAGATGTGTTTTAATTTTTCTAATTAATTTTTATAATACATGTCTTATTCTATAAGAGCAAAGCTTGGTCACCAGGTACTTTAAATTATACACACTACTGTAGCGAAGAGTCGTCTACAACATGAATACATACGGAAACATCTCTATCATAACTTCAAAAAGCTGAAGTAACTCAAACTTAAAATTGCAGGCTTGTAATTTTACACCCCTAGTATTTAATATGTTTTAATTTATATTTTTAACACATCTTTCCTCTTAGTAACTATTAGATTTTATAGCACACTAACCAGGTTTTGGTTCGGGCACAGGCTGTGGTGCGGGCGGAGAGTGGTCAATGTGGGGGGGTGGTGACTCTGGCTGCTCACATTCCCTTTGCAACACCCGCTCTGCCTCCTGCTGAGCCTCTGCCACGGCCAACGCCTTCCGTCGCAACTCAGCCAACTCTGCTTCCTCCCTCTCTCTCTCCCTCTCTAGCTCTCGTTCTCTCTCCTTCTCCCGTTCTTTCTCTCGTTCTTTCTCTTTCTCCTTCTCCCGCTGCTTGGCATGCTCCGCATTCACGTTGATCACCAGCTTTGGCTTGTACATTTCCTCTCGCTCTTGAAGAGCCTGCAAGACGATAATACAGTGGAACTTGGTTATATATTGAAGGGACCACACAATTAATGACGCTATATTAGAGTGACACTATAAAAGAGGTTACATAATTTTAATTTAAAACCGAGGAAAAATAGAGAAACACATTTTTTACATGACATTAAAACATTTAATGAAGGTAATTTGAAATACACATAAAAGTTTACGGTTATGACTGACTGAACTACTCTATACTATATAAGAAATCGAATTTGAAAATATTGCAATGAAGTTCGGCATGGTGAGTTCAACTGTTGGTTCGATTTTAAAAAACAAGCCCGAACACACGTCTGCTATCTTACTTCCCTCCTCACACGCTCTTATAACTCGCACCTTTTCTTCAGCAACACCTTTCTCTCAACACTTGTTCATTATTTTTCAATACTGTATTCGTAAATTAAAATAACAAAAAACAAACAAAGACATACACTGAACTAACGATAGCTGCACGAACTGTAGGTACGTACGAACGGCATCACAGTGCTTTGACGCGACGTGAGTCACTGACACTGACCTTGATTACGGCGACAGCGGACAACACCTGCCTCCGTGGTCAGTGTCGCCTTTGTTTTGCTTCAGTGACCTTGTCTTTCTTGTAACGATACGTTTTAGTTTTGAATAGGAATAAGTTATTATGGCCGGAAAAAGAAAAAGGGTTGTCATTACGATGGAGGAAAAATTGTATTACTCTAGTTTTATTTATTTCATATCCAGATGTTTTATCGCCCTCTCATATCCGGATTTTTTGCTATCCGGATCGGCCGTCGCCACATTAGTCCGGATATGAGAGGGTTTACTGTATATTGATTGGCTAGACAATTAATAGGAAGCTTATTAGTTGTAGGCTATATGCAGCTTAAAGTATTTTAATCGTCACAAATTTCTTAATCAGTAGATCTAGGTCTATAAATTAAAAATTTGATTTAAAAAAAGAAAATTTAATTTTAATTTTTTTCATGTTGAACATATACCATATAATCAAAAATGAAAATTCACACTGGTTACACTGAATTCAAAAATACCAAGTTTTCAGATCCACACAGTGCCACCTAAATCCCTGTAATATGCCTACAAATTAAATTTTCAGTCTTAAAAAATCAATTACAAACCAACAGAAAGATTAAAATATTGCAGATCAATTTAATTTACTGAAGAATTGCTATATTAAATTTATTTTGTTTCAATTAAATGAAGTAGCTAAAGACAAAGGAACTACAAATGTATGATCGGTTAGCGACAGATGACATCGGGAACAATGTTTCCGGGTATTGCAATACAGTAATTATACCAGTGAATTAAAAACCCCTGTAATGTTAGCAAATTCAACAACAGAATGACAAAAATGACCAAATGTTGTGTATTCGGCTTCCCTGTATGGTGTTGTTCAATATCGGCTTGTTTGTGAAGAAGATTCAAAAAAATAATCTGTTATATTGGAATAATTAAATCATAATAGATGATGAAAAGCAGAGCTTAAAATTATTAAAATTAATCCTGTTAGATAAATAAATGATCATGGAAAATGAATAAGCTTTGATCTCAAATTGCAGAACTAGGTTTTAAGGTTATCGTTGCCGAAAATGTATTTTTGGCAGAATAATAACTAACATTATAATGTTAAAAAATATATTTTAAATGTAAAATATATATTTTGATCAAAGATTTGCTTTGAATTTTGAAAGTCAATATCATATTAATGTTATCGGTAACTGAAATCAGAATTTATGGTGCAACCTTGGACTGACCAATGACGCTCTTACACTAATTTCAAAAGGATACGAATTATGTCCTGTCACAATGCTGATGTAATGACATGAAATAAATGACGCCATTTTGCTGTCTTCTACAACATTTTCGATTTCAATCAAAGATGTTCAAGATGTGCATCGCCGATATAATTTAAAACTAAAATTTTTAGTTTTAATGCTTATGTTATACTATCTGTCGATGATTTTGGATGTTTATCAAATTTTATCAGGCACTTGTCACATTTTCCTGCTGGGTATCCAATTGTGAATAGCTTTGAAAATAAATATTGTAAAATAAATAAATATTAAATATTATTTACGCGGCAATGACAATGAACTGAAATTTCTCGATAATTTTGAGTCGGCAGGTCAATGGCTGGTTTCCTGATCCTTTAATCAAAACGACTTTTTCTTAATATTACGATATTGTGACAAGGAAAATTAACATAATGCTTTCTTAACACATAATTTCCACTGATTTAAAAACAAACGTAGCCCTATGAATAAAAGAAACAATTTAAGAATTAACGGCGAAAATCAAGTGAATCAAGAAAATCAACTTTGCATTAGAAGCTCCGCTGAACTTTAAAAAGCTTGATGACTCAAGCCTTTACACGACCTTACTAAATAGTTGAATAATACTGGATTGTTGAATTATCTTTTACACGAGTGAATGCAATCACTTAGAATGCAAAGAAACATTTTATAAATGATACCTTTGCAAATTCCACATTTGGATCTCCATTTTCTGTATTGGAGAATATTTTAGCTCTCAATTCTTCCAATTCTTCCTTTTCTTTCTGCCTATCTCTGGCATCAAGCTCCATTTCCTTTTCTCTTTCTTCCAAGCGCTTTGCTAACTCACGGCCCCTAGAAGGAAAAAATATAAATAGCACTCACTAGTAATAGTTTTAAAACATTATATGCTCTGGCATAAAGAAGGGAAGGAATCTCATACTACTCCTAGAGAAATGTAATTAATCATAAATGACAACTAATAACCGACTGAAGAACTAGCAATCTATAAAGAAGAAACGACTATAATAACTAACTAAATGACTATATTAAGAATGATTTTCTCTTAGTGCTACAGTCGCTTAAAGGGAAGATTTATCAGGAAATGTGCAAGCGTGTCTTGGCGTGTGTTGAAATGTCAGCGACTCTTGGTATTTTGTATATTACCATATACTATTTTTGACTTATTGGCTGCTTATCGCACCAAAGTAATCTAAAGACGTCAAACTATTGAAAGATAGGAAATTTTGCTGTTGTACCGTCATATATGTCATTATATGTCACTTTGTTTACATTTTAATTTCTTGTTTTCACCGCAAGATAGTTGTCTGGTTGTTTCAAAACAAAAGGTTGTAAACTTTGGTCTATGAGATTAATGTATTGTTTCTCTTTATTTTATTGACCATTTCAGGTGTATAATCTTTCTGTAAAGCAGTAGAAGTATATTGTGTTTTATTATTTCGTTAAAAATAACAAAATAAAGGTATGTGAAACCCTAAAAACAGTGCATGACATGTGGAACTAAAGGACGGTCATGATAAAAAAACTTATTTATTTACAATATATATTTCTGATTTATTTTGGGATAGAGATTTTTATATTATTTTATATTCATTGTGATCAACTTGTTCGAAACTAGGCTTAACTGTTAGCATGATTTTGAGTTCTTGTTCCTCATGGTGGTTTTTATTTATTTATTTATTTTACTCAGGTGTGTGACTAACTTCTATTATATCAACATTAACTTCTACAGTGCATCTTGGTTATTGCGGCCTCAGCCGTAACGCCAACTCAGATATAACGTAATTTATTTTTAGGTCCCGCCAAACTATAGGTATTTACATAGGTAAAACCTTGGATGTTTAGTCTGTTTTTACCGCTAACCTTGTATTTTTATAGTCCTATTGTTGTATTAAAGTTACGGCACTCAGGGATTTCAAATTTTTAATCTCTAAGAATAAATGTTTCATTGTAGAGGATGCTTCATAGTCAATAGAACTTTTAAAAAAACTTTTAACGAAAACAAAATTAAACCATTGTTTACAGTCTTGATTACATTAGATATAGATTTTTAATTGGTTCATTTTCATTTGTAAACTATACATGTGTGTATAATTTAACCTGCTATTCAAAATATTGAATCATGAATAATTAAAAATATTGAGTTCAAATTACTGTTTGAGCCTGTGTCTATAATGTCGATAAGTATAAGATTTTTCAAATAATGGCGTTTTCTATGCCTAAAAATACTTCTAAAGTACTAACTAAGCTGTGCAGCCTATTCACTTTCGTACTTGACATGAAGTTATCAAGAATCAAAAATATATTTTTCATGTATTCATATCAAACTTTTTTTGGATTGACACATTTCCATTTTAGCGAATTTCCCATAGGGAAGAAGCTATTACCGTAGGTCTCATGGTAAGACTTAAGCCCGGGACCATGTTATTTTTTCTTCTTTAGGTGCCCAGAGTCCAAAAACAATAGTCGTTAAAATTTTTATATATATATGTATATATATATATATATATATATATATATATATATATATATATATATATATATATATATATGTATATATGTGTCTGTTAGCACGATAACTCTCGTAAAAATGGTCCGATCGAGACCAAATTTGGTAGAGACGTGTATTCCTACAAGTGCTCGAACGAGTTCGTAAACCAGACATATCGGTCAATGGGAACGGGTAGTTTAGGGGGGTTTTGTACCCCAAAATGGGGTTTTTTGCGTTTTTCAGGTGTAATTTTAAAAAATTTCTAATTTTATATTTCACCATTGGAATCAGCTTAAAAAACTACACAATTAAGTTCCTTAAAGTTTTTCTCTATCTCCAACGGTTACCGAGATATTAAAAAATCTAAACACAGTACGTTGTATTGTGGGGCTCCAATGTTAACCTTATGGAGGATAGGGAAAAATTAATATTTCCCATATTAATCAATATTTTTTATGAAACTTGATATTTAGCTTCATGTGGTTGAGATCTATTCATTTATGCTTAAAAATCATAGTTTATGTGTTTATCATGGCAGCAAACCTGCATACTTTTTTCCCATATTAATCATATAGGGAATAGGCAAACTCCTTTATTTATGGACAGATGTTGATGAAAGTTGGTATAAATATTAAAATAAAAATTATTCATGGTAGAAATGACTTCTTTCAGTGTTCCTCACAGCAGCTAACCTGCACACTCTTTCCTATGTTAATCTTATGGAGAATAGGCAAATGATTCTCATGTTTATGGACAGATTTTTATAAAACTTGTCAAATATTATTATTATTATATCGTTGATTTGGAAATTCGCTGAGTACGCAGGTCTGCTGCGACGGGGGTATTTTATATTACAAACATTCAAATAGACGTGCTTGTAAAAATCTTCTTCTTTAATGCTTTATCACAGATAAAGGTGTAATCATCTCATCATAATACGTACTTGTAGTATTTGATATCATCTCTTTCGTCATCATAATCTTCTAAAAACTCTTTCAATCTCTTCGCTTCTCTTTCCCTTTCTTCTTCTTTTAATCTTTTTTTCTCTCTTTCTTTTCCTAATTCTTTTGCTTTATGCCTTTCACGACTCTCCCATGTTCTCAAACGCTCCTGAAAATATATGCAGCAAGATAAAATCAGTAAAATTTTCACTTGTATATCATTTCACAGAGAGAGACATTTATACAAGGAAGTGGGAGGGAGATGGTGAACATCTGCCACCAATATTACCCTAGATACTGTGTGATCTACTAAAAAAAACACCATCTGCCATTTTGTTTTAAATAACCTATAATTTTATAAACATCAATATTTTGTTTCCTACTTATTTGATTGACTTAAATAAATAAATTATGTTCCACCACACAGATCTACTAACCAATAAATCAAACAGGTGGATCTGAAAGAGCGATCCAGATAGTGTTTTCATTGCTATTATTATGTTATTAGTTCCAAGTTGTCTGGATGGTATCAATAGTATTGATCCAGAAATAAAGTATTGAAACATAATATTTAAATATAATTTAGTTTCTGAAAACTATGTCAATGGGTAAAATGATAAACAAAATATCCCTGATGCAGCAGACCCGCATCTTCAGTAAATTTCCCTTTATTAAGTAATTATTTTTAATCCAGGATTAAAAAAATTTCATAATAAATCTATACTCTATAGAACGTTAATATGACAGCTCCAATTTCACCCAGGATAAATTATTGCTCTTCCCCTAATGTCAAGAAGATAAAATAACATTTTCTGGATTAAAAAGTAGATCAACTTCACTGTAGTGATTATAATTATTATATTCTTATTTATTAACTAAGTGACATTATTTGAGGATATTCATTGAATGGCAAATTAACTTATGACCAAAATAAAAATGTGAAAAATTAAGTTATTTGATCTGTTACTTCGAAGGAAAAAGTAAGTAAGTATGAGCTCGCTTTACTCATTGTACATTCATTTTCATGTTTACATTATTTAAAATATTTAAATCAAAATATTTAGTACTATATACAGTAGAACCCCTCATAACCAGGCTCGGTTTTCCCAGTCCTCAGAATATCAGGCCGTTTCCTTGAAGAGAAATCGAATGTATTTCCCAGGGCTAATGAACGCAGTAGCTTCTTCTACTCGACTGTTCTCACGGTTTTGGAGATTACTACTCAGTTGAGCTACTGTACTAGTTTTAAAGTCCGGATTTCACCAAAAACTAAAACTGCCAACCTAACCTAAAGAGACAACCTTAAGAGGTTATCGTACAAGATTTTTAGTAAACTAGTGCGTCAAAACGTAAACGTAACGTGGTGACAGTCACATAAAAGCTTAACGTTATTGAGCGATGATACTTGAGAAAACCTTCTAATGAGATAGTTGATGACGCTTTATACTGATTTTATAAATGTATTTTCCAATAAGAATCACAGAAGCGATTTTAAACCCTCATTATGACTATATTCATCAACTACATAATTATCAGTCTTAAAATAGGTTCATTTATCCGGCAAAAGGCTCTGTCCCAAGGTCCGTATACGAGAGGTCCAACTGTAAATATTTATATAAAACAAAATGGCATTGAATACACATTTATTCATCATACAAATAATATCATGAATATGCTAAGTACATTTAATAAAAGTAAAAGGGTACTTCCTTTTACTCAGTAGAACCTCCCATATCCGGGATCAGGCCACTGTCGGAACGGCCAAAAAGTTGGATATCGGGAGGAGCAAATTAAACACATTCCCTTGGAAGAAAAATAGCTATGCATCATTGTAATAAACCTTAACATATCCTATATTACATCAATTGAAACATGAAGACGCGTATATTAACTGAAAAATAATATGATATTATTTATACTTAATCGAAAAATAGGTCTTTTAGTTTTATCACACTCGGTAATGACGGGACGTGGCAAACATAAACGGACAGATGGAACGACCGGTTATCGGGATGAGTAGAAAATCTGGAGGTTCTACTGTATGCAGATGGCTGATTGAATGATGTAACACGTTACACAATGAATTATTTATACAAAATTTGACATGAAACCTTTTCAGGTCTGGTTATGTTCAGTATTTCATATCCATTCACTGACCTGATAAGCTGCCTCTTTTTCCCTGGCCTTCCTTTCCTGTTTCCGCCTCTCTTTGGCCTCTTCCTCCTCCTCTTTCTCTCGAAGAAGATCCCGTTCTGATTTCTTTTCATCACGATCTCTTGGTTCTCGATCCCTATCCCGATCTCTTTCTCTTTCCTTATCACGATCTCTATCCCGTTCTCTCTCCCGATCCCTTTCTCTTTCCCTCTCCCTTTCTCTGTCTCTTGACCTAAAAATTAAAAAAAATATTCAATATACACAAGAATTTTAAGAATGTATTTATGAAATATATTTTTTTAGCATTACACAAAACATAGCAGTATACTATTATATCACTATTCATAAAAAAATTTCTCTAAATCTTGTGTTATTTTCTATAATGCTCACTACTGATGAGTGAAAGGTAAACAATTTAGTGATCAAAATGAAATGAAATAAATTAAAATAATAGTTTATCACCATTGTCAAACATACAGTGACATTAAAAATAATAACTACAAATTCAAATCTCAATTTTGTGAGCGATTGTCTACATGGGTAGATGTACTAATAACTTCAGTTGTTATTAAATTATTATGGTGAATTAAAGTCAAAAGAAACAACACAGTATTTTCCCGTATTTTTCAAAAATTTATCTCACTTTCTTAGTCAGATCGTTGGCGTCGATTGAGTCATACACAGCAAGCAATTTGTCCTTTACTAGTAAACGGAAGTGACTACTGTGCACCTGCACCTCTCAAACTCAGAAGTGTGACAGGCAATCAGACTCAGATTTCTACCAGAATGAATTGTTCATTCTGGTTTCAGATAACCTGCCAATCAGACTGTAGTTTTTGCTCTTGTGTTAGGAGTATTGAAGTGTTTATCCATCAAGATAACCATGAATTTCGACGAATTGACAGAATTTAATCATTTATGAAAATTAATTGAATAGTTTTTGTATTTTCTCTTTAACAACGTGCATCACTGGTCGCTGGACACCCTGCAATGGTAATAATTTCAATAAATTGACTTTGGGGTTGTAGTTAGTATGAAGTGATATGAACTATACTTTTTGTTTAAATTAATTAAAAAAAAAAGTTATTGCTTGTGTATTTCTGGACAATTTTTTTGTACTTACTCTATATTTTTTATTGTAATACGGTGCAAGTGTGAGCATATTTTGATTTGATACTATCTCCATTCCTCGATAGCAACAATCATATAACTCTAAAAGGAATTTCACTATATTCGGTGAAAGAAAACTAAAGTGTTGAGGTGGAGAAGGTTAGGGCCAAGGTTGGCATGAAAATATAAGCATCCTTATAGTAAGTATTCGGTTGTGAGATTCACCTTGACCGGGTCCGATGTCGACTGGCCTTGTGGTGGCTGTGGCTGCGTCTGTCTGGCGTCACACTGCGGCTGGAGCTGCGTGACACTCTACTGCTGGCATGGCTGCGGGCGCGCGACCGGCCTCGCCCATTACTTATCGGACTCTCATTCTCCCTCCGTTCTCTCTCCTTCTCTTCTCGTCTCCTCCGCTCTACCTCTTTCTCCTCCTCCTGTTTCTGCTCAACAGGGTTACCAACGCTGTTAGTTGCAGTGAAATCACACAAGAGAGGGTCAATTGAAAACCACCTGTGTACAGGTTAAGTTTTCTGTCCTTTCGAGAAAAAGTAACAAATACAATTGTTGCAAACTTTTTTACAGTGATTTTTACAAGTTAGTCACAATGTTATATTTAACCAATGTATTCAGAAGGAAAACAACATACCTGAGCGACTGAGTGATATTTTCTACTAAACAGTCATTTGAAATCATAAACATTTAAGTTATAATGAAGTTATAACATCATAAACTAATTAACACACATTAGTTATTCACATTAGTCACTATATTCATTCTACAATTTTAAGTTTCCTCCCTGAAGAATATACACTTAAAAAATGTACTCAAAAATCATACGGAAAATGGGATTATAACAAGGTATATAGTTTTTATTATTTTTAATAAATTGAATTTTATTTTGTAGGTTCATGAAAATATGAAAAAGACTTTTTTGTGTTTGTTGTTAAATGTATTTGTTACTTTTTACCACCACAAACTGAAAAAAATCAAAAAACTACAGCAGCTTCTATAAACACAAATAGATCTTCTTTGAAGAAAAACTTACAACAGCAGCAGAGAGATGTCTTGGCTGGGATGGTCTTCTTTCTTCATTAAAACCTATTTCTGTAGTTTGACAATATTAATGCAATGAAAACATAAATCAGACTAAAAAAACAGTTAGCGATAGATTGGAAAATTGAACATGATTTTCAATACAAGAGAAATTTGTTTAATAATATCCTTCATAAGAGGCTTCAAATAACCAAACAATATTAACTGTTTGTTTAAAAAAAATAAGAGGTACAGTATTCTTTATCTTATTAGTATTATTATATTAATAAGATAATAAGAAAATAAACTGACTGCAGATTTAGAATATTGAAAAAGACAGTGATTGCCACAAAGCCTTTAATGAACAAATTCCATAGTGCAACCAGGCATAAAACATATTTGTGTTTGTCAACCTATTGTGTTAACATTGCAAATGATTGAACTCTAATTCATACATCACAGTGTAAACCTTTTTATAATGCTAATACTTTTATGATTAATTTAGTCCATTTTAATAATAGTAACATTAAGTATAGATTTGAAGTTTGTCATGAGATACATCAAACAAAAAAAATTAATCTTTCACTACACAATAAAAGGAAAATTAAATTGCTTCTGATCAGTTTTCCTATAATTTCTATACAAAAATGAGTTATTTTGAAAACTCAGTTGAATAAACCATCGGTTTTGTCATGAGTAAAATATAGGCAAGAACTAACTAACTACAAGTGAAAGTAACTATAGAATGGAGTAAATTATCGAGGAGACATTTTTAATGAAACCATAAATTTGTTACATTAAAATAGAGATTCTAGTTTCACCCAAATCAAAGTTTTTATTGGATAGTGAGATTATAAAAATTCCGAAAGATTCTGTTTGGTTTATACGATTTTGACATAAATAATTAAAAGTACTGTATTATAGGCACATACACCTGAACGGCAACGTGATTTCCTTAAGATAAATTTTCTCACAAGGGCATTTGACCTTCATTTGACTCTGTCGGTAGCACATCAATAAACACTGGTTTACTAAGTTTTAATATGGAATAACTACTACAGGAATTCACAATGAAATAGGCCTACTTAAAAAAGTATTTGTAAATATTTTTATTTAAGTTATTGTATTCAATAGTAAAAACTAAAATAAAAAAATATCATGAATTTTATTTTTTTATTGACATTTATTAGAATGTATAAAGATTTTTATCAATTATGTAAAGATTTAAAGTCCAAGAGGTTTTCAGGTTTTCAGTAAATATAATCACACTTACTTATTATTTTAGAAATACACCACAGCTAGGTAAGTAACAAAAGGCCAGATTTTTTTGGACCACTCTATTGAATACAATTTTTATTATTGTTTTGAAACAAATGAAAAGACTTCAATGTACACAACCACAAAAATCATCGTTCCATATTATTGATTCATTTTTTATAGTTTAATGTAGATGATGAATTATTGCTCTTTGAATTCATCTTTTTGCCAAAGAGAGAACGTAACATAAAGCAAACTGGTAAAAAAAGTTTTAACATGAGTCCGATCAACAGATTTAGAAGTTAAAACTACACAAAATCAAGCAATTTAAAGTTTGAAAATAGCCTATAATAATGAGACTTGTATTAATAATTTGTATATCAATACAATTTAGGAGAAAACACTATTAAAAACACAAACATTATTTAAATACTTAGGGCGATACTTTCATGCTATTAAACAATATTTGAGTATTAATCTATACTTACATACCGAATGAATCGATAACCTTGAATAACAGTTGAACCAGAAGTAGCAAAGAATCTAGGGAAACCAAGTGCACGTCGCATGTTTAAACATTTTAATATTACAACAGCAACATTAAATCACTTAGTCCCACTATAAACATCAACAAATGAATACCAATAAGTTAAAGGACATAGTAGTTAATACAACACATATGGTATAAAATATACTTACAAACGGAGGTGGTCGAATTCAACTTGGGAAAGGTAAAAAGCTTAGCATGCATTTATATAAACTGAGCAAGCTAACACAACAACTGGTAATATGCAAATATAAATTCTACCAAAGTGACTCTAACACAATACAATATAAGCCAAAAACAACCTTTTTAAGGCTTACTACATTAATCTCTTAAGATGTAAAATTATTTTGCATGTTGTTTACCTCAAGCATTATTTAGTCCTCAAAGTTCTGCAGTATAAGCCTCAGAAATTAGCTCTTATTTAATAGAATATGAAACATTTGAAAAACTAGTGCAAAAATATGATTACAGAAAAAAGCAATGAAATAGAGGTAACAGTAAATATTCCATTTCAGGTATATTTTAGGTATAATGAAGTATGACGATTAAGGCTATAAAAGTCATTTACATAATTAAAATTTAATAATTCCGAAAACTGTTTAAAATAATTGAAAGAAAAATATTTTAACCAAAAGGATATTTCTGAGGGAATATCCACTCCTTAGTGGGTTCTTAAATCAGTGAAATATGAAATATCCTGATTTCCCCATTCCTACTAAAAGCTAAGTTACCCAATAAGTTTTCCATTAATGAAAAATTTACTTGCAAATCTTCTCCTTCTCTTCAAAAGAATAACGTTATATATTTACATTTTATAAATTATTTTTAGTTACATATTTATTTTTATAAATTATACAATTTCCCATAGGAAATGTACAAAAATGATAAATATTATCATTAATTATTCAATATCTTTTACTGGACTTTTCCAAAGCTGTGTTCTGAGTTTTTAACTAGGCCTACACGTTTCTGGAGTTGAAGCACTACTGTGTCCCTAGTGCTCCAACTCAACTAGTATCAACACTAAGAGCTCCAACTTCCATTCTCAGCGCACGCTATCTTGTGTTGCCCCACTAGTTCGGAGACAAAGTGTTTTCGTTATTTGTTGCGTTAACAATATTGTTTTTGTATTTTGCATGATAGGTGTAGTATTGTTTACAACATGACATAATTAATATCTGTATTTTTGGTGTGCGAGCCTGTAATTTTAAGTTCGAGCCGAGCTTTTACAAACCTTCACCTAATCTGAATAGGGGTGTGCGATGGAACAAAAAATTTTCGATTTGATACGACGATGCAATTCAAAGAATTCCGATTTAAATCAATACAACGTGACAAAATTTCCTGTTAGACAAAAATCATATAACTGTTTGAAATAAAAGTATTTGACCTTAAAATAAAATAGTGTAGTTCCATATTTATTCCAAAAAATAAACCTTGAGTATATGACGAATCATTTTAAATTGTTTATTACAATGGACATCTATCATAGTAAATCTTTAATCAGTATGACGAATCATAAAGAAAACATTAAATTCGAGATTTTCAGTTAAATCGGGTGTCAGCTGTTAGTGATAAGAGATGAGGGGATGTGGACAGACAATAGCGCAATGAGTAACAAAAAATATGACCTTGATCCTGGCTAAGGGGAAGAGGGGTTTGTTGACGTTTGGAACTTATCTCTTATCACAAACAGCTGACACCCGCTTTAACTGAGAGTCTCGAATTTAATGTTTGTGTAAGTGTAAAATATGATTAAACAATTATGGATCTATTTTTTTGCTATGTAAGGAAGGCAATGGAAGCTGGCAGTTGATGAGGAAAAGAAGCCATAATTAACACTAAACTATTTACCAACTATGATTTAATTCAATACTATTCAATTTTGATTATTAGTATTTTTCTTTGAATGTACTTACAAAGAATACTAAAATTAGTATGAATGAGGAAAAATACTCAATTGTAGAAGATATTAAATAAAACATGGGTCTACTTTTTCTGTATGCAATAAGTACCTGATCGTAGTACTCAATTTACACGTACTCTGTATTCATCTGGAAGTATAAGACTCAAGATAATTTTGAGTCGGCAGCGCTACAGCTGATTTCTTGGTTGTTTCATCTGATTGAGAACAATGTCATCTGCTTCACTTCTTATTATGACATCTCAAAATACATAACAACATTACTTCTTTCTCCTATTTGAATTCATCACACTGATAGATGTAAAAACGACAAAAATCAACCATATGAACAGTTTTATTTAAAATTACGGCTGTAAATGAACAGTGTTTTTACTGGGCAAAAGCTCGGCTTGAAGTTTGAACTTTTTCAAAACGCCTCGAGCCGAGCCGAGCTTTAAAAAGCTCGATGATTCGAGCCTTCACACACCCCTATCTGTAATTTATAATTTCAATTTTTATGTGAATTATGAATAATTACATGAAAACTGGAGGAGTTTCTCCACCTCCAGAAACCTTGTGTAGTTAAAATCACAGAATCGTTGGTCAATAAAAAGACACGAGTCCAATAAAAGATATTTAATAATTCATAACCAACGACATTATGAATTTTAAAGATTACAATTAACACCGGGAACATGTTTTAAATTTATTCGTTGTTCAAACAAAATTGTTAGGCTTTATAAATCTAACATCGAATAACCTGTCAGTATATTTCAATATCTGATTAAGCTTTCATTGACAAATTAAAAAAAATGAAACAAACCCAGAGATAGTACTCATGATTCAATAAAAAGTAGTCTATTACTTGTGTAGTAAAATGTTAGTTGTCTTGTGATGGTGTAATATTTTGCAAAGAATAGTATTTTTCCCAATCACACCGACACATTACTTTTATTTCTGATTGCTTTGATTTACCACAATGAACTTTTGTCTGTAAATGTAAATATAAATAGATCTGAACAAAAACATTTTTTTATCTTTAAAAAAGGATTAAATAGAGTTTAGATGTTAAGACTGGCTAAACTTAGTATGTAGTTAGTAACATGCTCACCTCTTAATCTGAGGGCCGCCAGTTCAATTTCACGCCCAGTCATAGTTCTCATTGAACTATTAGTTAGCGACTTGATCAAAATAGGTTAAAGTTGGGTTATAATAGGGCCAAGGTTTTGTCTGATTCGTGTTGTAATGTAAATAACGCCATTGGTGTAATAAGTAACATCAACCATAGACATGAACAAACTAATAATAAAAATTATGATGATATTAATTTAAAATAGATGACAATTCTTCATGTTATGCATAAAAAAGAATGGGTAAAATTTGGGTTACTGGAAAACTGTTATAGCTGTAAGTTAAAAATCAAACAATTCACTTATCTAAATAGAATTTAAAAACGCTCTTTCTGTGATACCTCACAAATAAAAAGAAAACAACCAAGTAACAGCTAAACCTTATTGGTGTGTTGATTCTTTTGGAACTTTTAGCAGAAACTTATCCATACATTACAAGGACAATAAATTTTTGCAGTGTTTTCCATTGCATGCTAACTATTCATTGCATTGCACTAACTAAAGACTTCACTGAACTGGAAAAAAACACTTGGTAACAAAGGAAGCATCAGTTGTGTTGGACATGCAAGACATTTATGGAACTAATTTGGCAATTACCTCTAGGTACAACGGTGTTGTCAGAAGGCTACCTGGGTAGTTTATTCCACGACCAATCTTGTGATCTTCCACAAAACTGTTCGAAATAACTAACTTTCTACACCTTCAAAAACCAAAATCTTCATCTCTGTATTTTGTACTTCTTCCCTGGAAACTTATTTTAATTCTATCCTAAAATAACTAGTATACAGCATGCATACAGAAAGCTAGTGCACCCTCAAGACCAGCGTAATGACATCTTATTAAAGGAAAAACACCAACCAAAAATTACCTAGACATTAAGTTATGTAGTGTGTTATAAAATAGAGCAGAACATGCAAAATATTCTCAAATCAAAGAAAGTTTCTGTATTGCAGTGTAATATAACTTACTAAAAATCTTTACACAACTAGCAACTTATGAATGCTAAGCAATGCCCAAAAAACTATTGCATCAATTTTATTACGACAGAAAATGACTATATAATAATGAGAATAGTTGTTAGCCAACTGGGAAACTTTAAATCAATATTTCATCTCCACATTATTTAATAAACAAAGAGTTACTCTTTGCATATTTAAAAGTTTAGACAAACATATACATAAACATTACTTGAATGTGAAAAATAATTTATGTAATATTTAATCTTACAAAACTAAGAATTTCATCTTACTAGGCTATTAAAATAAACTATAAAATAATGGTAAAAATAAAAGGATGGTAAACAGTGTAGGTAAGAGAATGCATAGCCTTTTAATGGTAAATGGGTGCAAAATGCCTCTAAATTTCATAATGCTATAAGTAGAACTAAAACACAATATACAGCATGCAATCAAATGTAAAACAATAGGAATTTTCAAATGCCATGATTAAAACATAACTTTAGACACGGTGTTTATTATATTAAATATCTTAATCTCAACCAAGGGTAGATATCCACAGAAAAAGAGTCAAACATCACATGGCATATTTCAATGATTTAAAAAAACTGGGGATGAAATGAATAGACTGGAAAAAGTATAGTTCGTATAGTATATGATGAATTATTATTTGTTTACAGAACTAAGTTAGCTTTGTTGAGCTACTTTAAATTTCAGCAGACAAAGAAATCAGCAGAAATAAAATATATTCTAACTTCATATACCTTAACTGAGTAGAGTGTTAATCATTTATGTCTACTTAAAAAAACTGTGTACTTTTTATGAGTGTTCCTCTTCAATCAATAGCTTGAAAAGTAGATGGAAAAGTAAAATATAAAAGCTCTGTTCTTTATTTTGATACAAATAAAAGTGATTTTAGTAGAAAAACTGTCTTAAAAATCCAACTCGTTTAAAGCTAGTTTTTACAAGATAAATTGTTTTTCTTCAATAAGTTATAACTGAATGAGTTATTTCATGTTAAATGTTTTTTGACATACTGTACTTAAAAACCAAACTTAGATTTAGATTTTTTGATTTGGATTTTAGATTTTTTCATTTAGCTTTTTTCAATTCAAATTTAAATAAAAAATTTCAAGTTTTTTTTCAATTTTTACAAATTTCAAATTTTTTAACCAAACATTTTTTGTGCAAGTAAAAAAGAAGAGGAAATTAAAGTTCATAAAGCAGTGATTTATTGATTTCTGCCTGCCTATTCTTCTATGGATATCTAACGTTTGGCCGCATTATCGCAGAGGCGTTACTCACCCTCGACGCTAGCGAGCAATCACAGCCCGGAGTCCACAGCTCAGTCAACCTATATCATGTGCCAGTTTGCAACAATCAACACTTACCCCAACCATTATAATACAACTACTAACATTAGATTGCATTTTATTTTAATTTTACATTTCATAATAAGTTGTTTTCTTTTAATTAAAAATTTATTGTTGAATATGTCTTACAAGTTTTATTTTTTTCTGAAATAAATTTGGAAAATTGTGATTGTGTATTATGCTTCAGCTTACCTTCATGATTTCTCGAAACTTTCCTATCTCCCTGGTAATCAGATCTCGTTTACCTTCTTCTATGTTGGCATCATCCAAGTCAATAGGCTACAAATAAAATTGTTTATTATATCTCCTGTGATCTATATAAGAAAGATATACAAACTCAAGTTTTGCCTTGGTTTCAAAAGTTTAAGAGGTTATTATCATGTTGAATGCGGTACCCGGGATTCCTTGCACAAATCATAATCAACTGTTTACGTTATCAACGTTTAATGTTTTAATTTGTTTTTTTTCTGGGGGGGGAGATCACAACTTGTCATGATGCATATCTTTCTTAATCATAGGTTAAGCCACATAAGGAAATTATATGTTTACTTTTTCTCCATAGTAAAACTTGGTGAAATGTTCAAGTGGAATTGCTGCCACAAAAAAAATTACATACACTACTAGAAATTTAATATTCAAAACTGTATACCAAGTCTTATCACACTATTTTAAATAATAAGCTTGATATTAATTTTTACTTTCCACATGAGATTAACATTGGAGCCCCAAAAGACGACCACTTTCTTAACCTCGTTAACCGCTTTACATAGAGCGAAGATAACAAATACTCAAAATCTTTTTTTAACTGATTCAAATGGTGCTAATCAAAATTTAATCACACTTTTAACAAATTACATGAAAAAACCTCCGAAAATCCCATTTTGGGCTACAAAACCAGCCCCTAACCCCACTTGGATAAACTGATTTCTCTGGTTTTGTTAACTTAAACCCACGATTACACCTATGAAGCAAATTTAATTTTGATCCGACCATTTCGACAAGATTTATCGTGCCAATAGACAAACACACATGTGAAAAAAAACTATTAGTGAAAAAACAGTAGGACCCCTCATAGCCTGACTCCTCGGGACTGAGTCCTTGGCAGGATAACGATTTGGCCAGAAGAACCAACTTATATTTAAAATGATAATTTTTATACCAAATAATAATATGCATTTGATGAATAGAGTAGTTTTTAACACTTTGGAGCCTGGAGCCACTAACACTGGTGTAATACTGGGGTCTGGGGGTTTTAGGGTTATAAAACAGAAATTATTGTTAGAACAGATTTAATATAACCTATAGCCTATACATATTAAATATTTTTGGAAACAGAAAAAAAACCCCTTGACTCTTTAAAGAGTACCGTATTTTGTGTTAAAATAGTATTGACGTTTTAAAATCTCTTTTTAATGGTTCCGCAAAAAGGAGTAGCTACGTTTTAAAATGTCATTTGATGAAATTTGCTAAAATACACACACAATATATATATATATATACGCGGAAAATGTGTATTGGTGTATTCGGTAGGTTGTGGGTAATCTGTGGAGGGTTTCTTAGGGTGGTCGCGGTGGAAAAAGTGGCGGCGCAGCATTAACTTTATTAGACCTGTATTTTTTAGCACTAAAGGTTCAGCTCGTAATAAAAGTGAAAGCGTTCTACACTCTCCTATTATTGATGCCTGTGTCTCAGTAGCTGAGAGTTATTTGTTATAAGTATTCGTTATAAGTACAGTAAAACTCCAATTATCCGAATTAATGGGGACCGGGACCCATTCGGATAGTCAAATATTCGGATGATCGGAGTTTAAAAAAAAAAATTGCCATTAGAGAGAAAAAAGCTACGTTTTGATATTGCACTATTTTATTATTGAACTAAATGTAAGAAACATGATATTTTCTCATGTTTTAAATATAAATAAAATGTACTTACAAGTTTAGAAATAAAAATCATTATTTTTTAAACATCTCCGTCAATGTAAGCTGTTTTGCGGTCTTCATCCGTTTTCGGGCAGCCAGGTCACGCATTTGCTTGACGGTGAGCAGTTGCAAGTGGTCACACTCGGGCTGACGCTCCATCCACTTCAAAGCAGTCTCGAGGCCGGCAAATACTTCACTACCTGATGGTCCAGCGTCTATTTCAACACCAGCAGAAAGTTCTTCTTCCACTTCCACTTCAACATCTTCTCTCACACTTTCAACAATTTCATTGTCATTGGAATTTGAAAACCAGGGTCAGACGTGTCACAAGCCATCCACTCTCCTACATCTTCAGCACTTTTTTACAACCAGGAATTTTTACAATCATTTTTCTTATTTCCTCTAGTGACAACGCATCTTCATCATCTTCATCCTCTCCATTTTCTTGTTTCTCATTTTCTTCAGATTCTTTTTTTTGTTCTCAGACGGTAGGCCTTTCAGTTTATTCCACGCACGTCTTAGCGTCACTGCCGTAATCAAACTCCAAGCTTCCGCTACCATGTAACAGCAGTCCTTTAAATTTATTTTGCTATGATTTGCCAAAACCAATTCTTCATCTTCAGCACCTTCGATCAGCAGTTTTCTCAGAAGTTGCCTTCTGTAATGGCGCTTCATTGTTTCAATAACAGACTGGTCCATGGGTTGCAGTAAACTTGTAACTTTGGGAGGCAAAAACTTCGTTTTAAACTGCCCATTCTCTCTTTCCAACAGTTCTGCTGTAGGATGAGTGGGTGCTTTATCAACAATTAAAAGCACCTTACTGCCTTCTTTTCCCACCGATTTTTGGTGCTTTTTCACTTCAGGAATACACTTATCACTTACACTTTACACTTCATCATACTATTCGGTTAATAAAGCTGCAGTCATCCAGGCCTTGGGTTGACTTTTGTAGAAGAGTGGAGGTTTTTTTACGTTTTTAAATGCTCTTGGATTTTTTTATTTTCCTATCAAAAGAAGTGGTAGTTTATGATTTCCAGTGGAGTTGGCACAGTTAAGCACTGTAACACGTTCTTTACTGACCTTATGACCAGGGGCACTAGACTTAGACTTTTTTTGGACAAATTTTTTTCTGAAAATGATTTGGATAGTCTGAGTTCGGATAATTGGAGTTCTACTGTAGTACTAAACATCACTCAGTGCTTTCTTTAGTTACTTTGATTGAAGATTTGAAAATTGGAAAAAGTTCTAAAATGTTTATTTTAGGGCATTTTGAGTCTAAAACACGATACTAACTATATTTACTACATGTTGCAATGTAATTTAGTGAAAATTAAAGAAAAATTTTTATTCTTTTGAGGTGTTTTACTTTTTACCCTTACTCCTTAACAGCTCGTTACACCTCAAAGGTTTAAAATTTCATTCGTAAGCCTTGGAAATACATTTTGATATCTATTATTGGAAGCGGTCGGATATTAAGAGGACCGGGAAAACTAAGGCCAGTTATGAGGGGTTCTACTTTGCACACAATTTCAAACAAATGGTGTTTTCGGAATGTAAGGACTCCAAACCAAACAAAACATTTATTTGGTCTTAGTAATAAATCTTTCTATAGGAAATACAGTAAAAAGTAACAATGTTTACCCCATCAGCGTCTCGTACACTGGCTTCTGATGCCTGCGAAAGTAACGCCAATCTGTCTGTTACTGGTCTACGCTTTTCACTCTCATTGGAAGCTGTAAAAACATATCATACAATAATATTGGTGTCATAAAACACTCCCAGACTCAGTTTTCAATACTGTTCCGGTTCCTAGTATCACTGCACGTCATAAATAATATTTATCTATCAACAACATCATATACACAGTAAGATAGAACTAAACACAAAAAAATAACACTAACCCGTCCTTGCCTAGAAAATCTGCTAAGATTGCTATAGAACTGGAGATCATTTACTTCATTAAGGTTTTGTTTTTAACTTTACACCAAACAATTGACGATTTACACCAATTTTTCATATATATATTCTTAAACATCAATGTACATAAGCTTGTATTTTCTATTCTTACATAAGAATTACATAAGCAGTCTGGAATTTTTTTAAATTTATACTGTCACCTATTGTTTACATGATTCTGTTTGGTATATAAGAAGTTTGTATGAAGAGAAGTTTGTATGAAGAGAAGTTTGTTTAGTTATAGCAAATTAATAAGTTATTAATTAATAAGCAAATTAATTAATAAAGAGAAATTTATAAAAAATATAATAAGGTCTAGAAAATTATGCAGTATTTTTACTTTTCTTGTAGGTAAGAAATAAAACTCCAACTTCAACTCAGAAAGAAGACCTATTTTATTTGATATTACTTTCTTGTTCAGTCTTAAATCTAGAAACAGGTAATTTAGAAAAAAAGGTCATTAATTTTTTTGCTTTCTTTTTCTGACCTCTGTGGTTGTGAAAATAGTTCTGAAACTAATAACTACTGTACATTTGACCTAAATATCAAACAGCTATGCTTTGAGAATAATGAAATGTAAATTGGTTACCGCTTGCACACAGGGTGTCCAGCGATTGGGCTTTCAAAAATTTCCTGTTTTTTCACGAATTTCTCTCACTATTTCCCCCACTTTTAATATGCTGCAAAGCGATCAATGAGTTCATTATTTGTGGTTTACTTATCACTTACATAGATCAAACCACTAATTCAACTATTGAAGATCTAAACTGGAAGAAAAAACTGACACCGGACTCGAAAACCACATTATGGCTAAGGGAAAAGCAGCCAAAATATCTACTTAGTTTTTTACATCATTGTGGTGCTTTTTTAGTGATGAGTAGAGTTTAAAGTGAACTCGAACATATTGTTCGTCCAAGATACTCCTGGTTTTTTTTAGTCAGATCGTCGGCGTCGATCGAGTCATACACGGCAAGCTTTTTGACCGTTAGTAGTAGAGGTGTGCGGATAGTTAATTTTTTTTCGGATCGGATAGCTCAAGTTCGGATTGGATAGTAAGGGTTCGGGTCTGATAATTTTCGGATTCGGATACTCACAACAACACAGTAGACTAAGAATAAATGAGAAAAAATCGATACAATGTTATCAAAGTTATCAGATTGGACATCAAAAATCAAAAATTCGTCATATGCTGAACAACAAAACTAAAATTTTTACTTCACTGCATTGTAAAGTAACAAATTTTAATATTATTCACGGAATGAAATCAACAGAAATGTTATAATTCGCCAATAAATTATATAAACAGTTCTTAAAAGTTAGTTACAGTGGAACGTGGATAATTCGAACTTCTGTAATTCGAAAACTTCTTTAATTCGAAGTTTTGACTTGGTCCCTAGAATGTTATATAAAAACAATGTTAAATATCATGGTTAATTCGAATATTTTTTTGGATAATTCGAATTTTTTTCAGCGTAAATCTATAAAGAGAACAAGTCATTGTGTGCGATTTTCCCGGAAACGACGTTCGGGCTTCCTGTCCGTAGACTATTTTTAGCTAGATCAACGCGCCCATCCCCCGCCAACCCTTACAGCACGTACACCTGCTGTTGTTAGGTCACATCATACCCCTCCCCCTCACCAGTCCACTACTGATCATAAATCACAACATTGACATCTCTAATATGTCACTACACGGCGCCGGCGCAGTTCAGTAACGTGCGTATCATTTTCCGATATTCGTTGGCTGAAGAGGACATAGTCCTATAATAGCCGCAGTGGGCCTTCAGCCCACCGAAACCTCACATCCGTTCCGTTCCGTATTCGTCGTCTTTGTTTTGTGTTGGCATTTGTGACTTCGTCTGCGTTCATGTTAACACGTCGTGTGTATGAACTGGTTCGATTCGTCAAAGCGAACCTACAAATCTTTGACGTCGCAAGAATAAATAGGCAATCAAGGAGGTAGAGAAGGGATTTAAGAAAAAATTTAAAATAGCTAAATTTTCGGGATCCCTCCAAACACAGTATTGACATTTAACAAAAATTAGAATTTTAATCAATAGTATATCTTCATTAACCTAACTTTTTTTAATATACAATGTTAAAACATGATGTTTTACTGTTTATTTCAACCACTTTCAAAAACTTTTCTAATTCGAATTTTTGGATAGTTCAAATTTTTTTTCTGGTCCCTTGAGGTTCGAATTATCCAAGTTCTACTGTATATAAAACCATGCATAGATTGATAAATATTAATTCTCAATTTTATTTCATGATTTGACTATTTTATTTATTAAAATGACAAAACCGAATCACCATAAACAAAGAACCAAGATTTGACAGACGACGTCGGCTCACTGCCATCGGCTATCTGTGTATCAGTAGTAGGATATGCAATATTTTTGTACCGGTGACAAAATGGAACTATAAAAAGCAGTGACAGCGCTGCCGCTGACTATTGGACAACAGACTGCGCAGGAGGAGACATTGAGTATCGGACAGAACAATATTTAAACCCGTGAAATTATGGTACCTTGTCGTAATCTAGTTAATTATTCATCTAAAAATTATCTAAAATGTTCCATTTAAAAACTAATGGCGCGTTATATCATTCAACAAAGAGAAAATGTAGAATGAAAACGAGTGGAAAATATGTTTGTTATGTAAACACTGAAAGACGAAATAGGCCTAATTTAAATTTGACAACACTTTATCGTATTGCTGAAATCCGGAGAACTCGAGAATGCAATAACAAAAAATAGTCCATTATGTCAAACTATTTAAAGTTTAATTCAATCAGGCGATCGAATTACGTAGACGAGCAAAATTACATAGTATATATTTTTGCTGCAAATACCAGAACTATTATGATGGTTGAGCTTTGTTGCCAAATATTAAATCAACAATTCACCGTTTTTTGTAGCCAAAATCATATTTTATGTGGAACAATATCATACTGCAATCTTATATTCGGTGCAACTATCGATGGCGCTATGCTTTGTATTTAAAATGCAATATCGTTTTGAACTTAATGGGTAACATAAATACATAGTTGAAGAATCAAATAATCATACCCCATCCTCGGACCGCCCGAAGACATTCTTCCATTCCAATAGGGTATGAATTGCGTAATTTCGTCATCTGCTCAAAAATTTCTGTTGATCCGTATCGCTGACTAATCTCAAACGGCAAGTTTAGCATTTATCTTTCGATTTTAACCTCATTTTATAAAGTCTATCCGAAAGTTCAGATATTTATAGGACTTTTTCAGATACTTGTTTTGCATTCGAATTGGAGCCGGATATCCGATCCAATACCGATCCGACTTTTCGGATATCCGCACACCTCTAGTTACTAGTAAACGGAAGTGACCACAGTGCACCTGCGGCTCTCAGACTCAGAAGTGTGACAGGCAATCAGACTCAGATTTCTACCAGAATGAATTGTTCATTCTGGTTTCAGATAACCTGCCAATCGGACTGTAGTTTTTGCTCTTGTGTTAAGAGTATTGATGTGTTTTTCCATCAAGTTAACCATGAATATCAACGAATTGACAGAATTTAATCGCTTGTGAAATTTAATTGAATACTTTTTGTATTTTCTCTTTAACAACATGCATCTTGGACGTATCCATTTCACTATCTCACTCAAATGAATTTTGGCCTCAACTCCAATCGGAACTGAACTCGCCCGATGTTTGACGACTGCCGCTTGTCGATGTCGAGTCAAAGCAAACCTCATCCGAAGACAGTTGATTTGTCGATTAAGAAAAGGTTTAAATTTTGGTTTGATTTCATTGTTTAACTTTTCACTCTTTCGGTAACAATTAAAACTACTCAGCCAGAAAGAGTTCTTCTCTTTGATTTGTAAATATTACTAATTATTATGAACACATAAGTTATATTTGGTTTTGTCGAAAAATTAATACCGAAAACAATAATAATAAATAAATTAATAATAATAAATAAATTAATAATAATAAATAAATTAATAATAATAAATAAATTAATAATAATAAGCTCAATTTAATTCATCCAAGACGATGTAGAATGACAGCTAGTGTTGCAGACAGCTAGAACGAGCCGAAAATACCAGTAGTCTTTTTTGTGCACTACATGTGCCATTCTGCCAGTCCAGTTCAGCTCTTGCCTTCCTGTCTGCTTCAGCACAAACAATACACCGAATCTCGATTAGGGAGTTAGTGCAACAACGTATCATTTCTATCCCTGTAACTTCAATATTTAACCGTTAATTCATTCAAAAGATGTGTAGTAGTTAAATAATCACGGGTATTAGAAATATTGATATTTTAAAAATAGCAGTTTGCGAAATTGCCCTACAAAACCGAATTAATTAACTATTTCCATAGAAATAAAATTCCCGTTCAATTCCCGCTTTTTCCAGAATTCCCGGTCGCTGGACACCCTGGCACACGCCCTTCTTGTAGCACTTCGCTTAGCAAAAAAAGCAACATACTAGATGTGCGTTCATCATATGTACAAATTAATCGTTATTGATACTTGCCGAGAACAGCAAGGTAATGCGGTTGTCTCTGAGATTGTAAAGGCATTTGAGATCAAACTAGCATTAACTGTTATTTAATTTTTTTTATCCGATCCAATAATCTGGAGTTTGGTTCTGGATAGACTGGACTTTACTGTATTTCATATTGTGCAGTTTCCAATTTTTCCCGGAATGGGTACTTAGCACAAAGACTGGAAACACCATAAACATTGAAGGTATCAAGAAGAAACCGAATACGTCCAAATTTTACAAATTATTAAATTTTAGTATGAACATTTTTATGACCTTTATTATGCCACCTTATTGATCCCCTGAAGAAGTTAATTTTTAAATTTAAGTATGGTATAATTCCATGAACAGCAAAATGTCTATTCACTTGGGGAGTGTGCTGGTCTAGGGGTAGAGCACGGGGTTTTGGTGCCCAAGGTCCCGGGTTCAAATCCCGCCAATCACCAATGGCTTTTCGCTATGTGATAATGCCGCAACTCACACAGCGGTGCGCAAAAAGCCGCTACGGCTGATGTGCCTTGGGAGTAAACCACCCCTTCCAATAAAAAAAGTCTAGTCAAAAATAACTATGGTATGAAGCAGTATTTTTTTTAAATAAACAGGCAGGTTCTTTATATAGTTTTGCAATAAATATCTCATTTATCCTATTACTATTTAAAACAAATATTCACAAAATTTCAGTTTTCATTCAACAAACTATCAACATTGAATTTTACTGACCAGAGTAGTTTTTCATGTCTTGTGCATAGTCCTCGAGGATGGATCGGATTCGCTCATGGGCTGCCTCATCTGATTTCCTCATTTCTTCATCAATGTAGTCATCAGGCTCCTCTGGCTCATCTTGCAGAGGTGAACGACCACGGATTTTTTTCCTCTTCTCAGCTGAGAAAAAAAATTCTTTTAACCATCCAATGGAAATCTAGGTTTGCAATTACAGAAAGAAATCCCACACTTGTTGTCAATTAAAATTTTTAAGGTAAGACATCAATTAATAAAATACATCATTGAAATGTAAAAACCTATATATATTTTAAAAATTTGATTCTAAAACAGACTCAATAAAATTACTAAAAAAATGGAATACCTAAAAAATTAGACTGCTTGACAGATATCTGAAACTCAATTTTTATTTTGTTGTACCTAAATATCAAGGATATCTTGATAAATAAACAAAATGTTCACCTACTAAGTAAAAAATATAACGAAGTAAAATTCTCATCCTTATATATTTAAAAGAAAATATTTGAGAACATCTCAGCTAAAAGAGATTAGAATTATTTTTAAATATCTACGCTCAAAGAAATTTCTAAAAAAACAGAACTGAATATATTACAACACAGTAAATATTTCTTCCTGTTTTCAAGTCATACGATAATTTCATGTCATGTGCAAATGAACTTAGCTCCAATGCATAATCGCCGGTTCTGTCATTGTAATATTGGTAGCTATGGTTAATGACGCAATTTGATTTTGGATACAATTGTTTATGCCGCCAAGCCTCAACCAGTTTCCTTATATTATCAAATTAAAATGATAATGACATTAAAAAGTCCTGAATAATAGACAAACTTTTATTGCACATTACATTTGTTTTGGATTACAGAAGTAATACGACAAACTGATACAAAGTCAATGTAAATTTGTAGGATAATTTTCTTTTTTAATTGTAAGAATTAAAATAAATTAATAATGTGAACAAAGAATCTTTACTTGAACTGTGCCGGACTTGTTGTATTGTTTTAACATAAACAGACCTACAATTATTAAAAAATAGCTGCCCCGGCGAACTTCGCAACGCCTGACAGTAAATACATGTTAACTTTAATATTGGCCATGTTCTGAAGTCGAATAGCATTACTGCTTCATTGCGAAAGGTTATATATTCTGGGAAGCGGCATAGTTAATAACAATACTGAAACGATAAGACATATTAATAAAATTCCCATAAAACAAATCATTTATAATAAACGCAATTTATATAAACATTTTAACTATTTTTTATTTGGACAACATATAAACACGTGACTTTTAATCAGATAGAAAATATAAATACATAATCTCCCAAAACCGTAAACTTCGCCAAACATGGTGAATAAAGCTGTTCATTTCATACAGCACATATTTACTTCATAGTTTTAAATTAATGAATGATTCAGATGGCATTGGATAGTAAAGCATATTGCCAATGGAAAGTAAAACAACAGCTGTAGCTTTAGAAATCAAATGTTTTGATTGTATATAATTTGTAAACAAACTTATTTCCTATAAGGTTAACATTAGAAATTTAAAACATTAGAAAAATCAAAGATCATTAAAATCGGTCCAGCCGTTCTCGAGTTATAATGAGCTTAACTAACACGACTTCTTATATATTTTGTATATTTTATATATTTTGTTTTATATATTTACATATAATTTCTTCAACAGAAAATAAAACTCATAAAAGTTAAGACAGTTAAAAAATTCTAAGTTTAGTTTAACACATTCAATTCGAATCACTGAGGTTATTTTGACTGTGAATATCGTCTGTAGTTGTTCCTTCACCATGTATAATGGCTTTGTTAGGGATTTTTTAATGTTTATAACATATCCAATACTATAATACAAGCAAGGTTTGTGTATATATATATATATATATATTTGCACACGGATCTCGAAAACGGCACCGAGGATTTTCTTTAAATTTTGGAAATAACTAATTTCCGAGTAGAAAATAAGTTCTAGATAGGTCTAATGTCCAGGAAAATTCGTGTTTTACTGTAATATTAAGTTTAAAATCTAAAAATTTAACATTACGCTTATGGAGAATAAAATGTAAACAATACAAACCAAAACAGCTGTTAATAACCGTTTGACAGTTCTTGATTGAAGACTGCGGGGAACAATATAGAGGTTATGCATTAATATTTATTTTATGAATTAAATAAATGCAAAATTATCAGGTTACTAAACAATTTGTAAAAACTTAAGGATAACATAGCTGTGCGAAATAAAAGCAAAAAAAGTATTTCCAAAATCTTCCGTGTTTTGATAGAAAACCTATTCGTTGTATTGCTTGAAGCCACTGTAACAAACCAATTAATTGATGTAAATTAAATTTCTCTTTTGCTTTTTAATCCTCATTCCGTTTATAACAAAATCAGTTGATCACAGGCTAATAATAACGGTATGGATAATTAAACAGTAAATGATCGGCTTTGGCTAAAAGACGTTAAACGGCATCGCTCAATTGACTAACGTCGTAGCCGAGTTGTAGCGAGTTATATCCGCGAGTTATAATAGGCCGCGAGTTCCATCCCCACCAGAGGCATTACTTTTTGTTCAGTGCTATATTAATTATGGTGTATTAAATCGGTTTTATTTCAACAACATAAATGTTTTCATTGAGTAATAAATGTGTTTTAATTTTTCTAATTAATTTTTATAATACATGTCTTATTCTATCCAAGCAAAGCTCGGTCACCAGGTACTCTTTTTGATGAATAACAAAACCCATAAAACCCTTTAGCACAGGGCTTGGCATCCATAAAAATCATCAGCATTGAACAACTTAACCCCTTCCATGCACTTAACGACTTGAGTCGCAGCCTGTACCCGTGCCTTATGTGTGTTTTGAATCCAAAGTAACATTCAATATATCGTTTGATATCCCTCGAAAATTATATTTTCTCCAGATGTTATTCAATAGTTTTAAGGATCAATTATATTTTACCATGAAAACTTCAATAACTGCCTGTTTAGCAGCTTTAGACGTCTGCCTCAGTCTATCTGTAATGAATAGCAGGTGTTCCCGGTGTTTGTATTGATGTTCACTTCAGTAAAGAAGTTGGTATTTGGCTTTAGGTATTTTAATAACGAGGTTGCAAGAAAGAACTTTAAAAAATCACAAGTATTCTTATGCTAATCCATCATTTTACAAGAGAAGTAAATTTTCCATACTTAGCATGCAAAGAGTTAAAAGCTATAAAACTTAAGACAAACTGCAATTCTCCAAATGTCCTGACTTATTCACAGTTTTTCTAGTTAAGTGGCCACCAAAGCCACTAGTGTCCATTATCACTCACCTTTGTACTCATCTAGGACGGATTGTGTTTTGGCATCAACTTTGGCAACAAGCTTTTTACCCCCAATATCCATTTCATGAAGAATCCTAATTGCTCTGAGACCCGCATCTGGATTGCCATACTCACAGAAACCAAAAGCTAAAACCACATAAAAATGTAAAATTACGATAAAGAAGACGATATCTTAATGACTTAATATGTTTAGTAACAATAACAGATAAATATAGCATATTTGTGTGATTAAAGTTGATATTAGGCCAGATTTTTTATATCAAATGCCATTCACGTTCGTATTATTATATTTAAAAAAACTTCTACAGACAAAATTGAAAAAATGTCTAATTTAAGTCAAACAATAGTATTTTGTTGGTCTAGATGTTACAAGTAAAGAATAAGAGACTTTTCATAGGAATGTAATTTAAAAAAATAATAACAGTACAGTACCTTGGACTCGCTTCCATGATAATACAGTCCCACAGGCAGCCAGAATGTGTCTTATCATCTGGTCTGGAGCTTTGTCCGTGATATTGCCTACAAACACCGTAACTGTCGGCCCAGAAGCCACCTGTGGTGTCATATTCTGTGGTCGAGGTCGGTTCTGGGGTCGCTGTTGTGGTGAATTAGTGTGAGGCCGGTATGGCCGCATTGTGGGCATAGCTGCCATAGGGGGACCAGCCATCATCTGTGAATAGTGAAAACGTTCAGGTACTCGTTAAAGCTACAATTAAGTAACCCTAAGCTCATGTTATGAACACTATTTTCCTTTAATTTATTTATGTTTTATTTTGTTTTCATGTTGTACACAGTCACTATTTCTATTTGCTTGAAAACGTTTTTTATAATTAAAATGAAAATTTGCAAAACCAACACTCATTCATTCAGTACACAACTATACAATTTTTAAAGGAGTTATAAAAGTCATTTGGCACTTATGAAGAATATATATATATTAGAAAAGTAAATAGACCTACTTTAATACCAATCAGTAACTATCTACAGCTACACTAACTTCACCACTAAACATCCAAAAGAAATAACAATGCAAGAATCATACCTATGCTGGACAAATAAACGGTATCAGTGGACTGACACATACTTTCTCACTTAATCATTAATAGGTTGCGCGGTGTACAAAACTCAGCAGAAAATGCTTTTAGTATTGTATAAGACACAATTCGGCAGCTTTGCCACACATCTCTCACCTTATCCTCCCCTCACTACCCCTCTACACGATTATGAGAGAGAGAACCAGTTAACTGTAATCCGTTGTCAATATTAACCATTTTTTTAAGCCGTGTACGTTATTGTGTCAGTATTAGTGCGGCAACTTGTAGTGTTTTAAAACATTTTTCAGTATTAGTTTTAGGGAAATCCGTCTGGTTCTGTGTGATTGTAATCTATTATAATAATTATATTGAAATTAGTTCAATATATAAATGGAAAAATTTTTTTATTATGTATATTTTTGTTACAATAGAATGTTAAGTACGAAAATTTTAGCTTTCATTGATCAACACTGTTAAAAAAACGAATTCAAGAAGAGGAAATTATTGCTAAATCTGGTGTAGGGACCTTGAAAAAGACTATTTGTTACTAGCGAAGATGCAAGAAAAAAGTTAACTAATTCAAGAAGATGCAATAAAACAGGAAGGGTTGGATTAGTCCATAGATGAATTGCAGCAGGGTGACCTATAAAGGGTTCAGTAAATTTAAAAACGACATACTGTGATAAAATTATCAGTACCTGGTGACCGAGCTTTACTCGGATTGATTAAGACATGAGTTATACAAGTTCATTAGCAAAATTTAAACACGTTTATTTCTCAATGAAAACATTTATGTGGTTTAAATAATACCGATTTCATATACAGTAGAACTTGGATAATTCGAACCTCAAGGGACCAGAAAAAAATTTGAATTATCCAAAAATTCGAATTAGAAAAGTTTATGGAAGTGGTTGAAATAAACAATAAAACATCATGTTTTAACATTGTATATCAAAAAAGTTAGGTTAATGACGATATTATTGATTAAAAATCCAAATTTTTGTTAAATGTCAATAACATGTTGGAGGGATCCCGAAACTAGCTATTACAAACTTTTTCAAATCCCTTCTCTACCTCCTTGATCGCCGCTATTTATTCTTGCAACGTCAGAGATTTGTAGGTTCGCTTTGACGAAGCCATCATACACACGACGTGTTAACATGAAAGCAGGCGACGAATATCGGAACAAACCACCACCGATGATACACACAGATGTCAATGTTGTGATTTATGAGCAGTAGTGGACTAGTGAGTGGGGTGGGCACCTTAATAGCTAAAAATAGTCTGAGGACAGGAAGCTCGAATGTCGTTTCCTGGAAAATCGCACACAATGACTTGTTCACTTATACACACACTATAGATTTCCGCTGTAAAAACTTCAAATTATCCTAAATATTATTCGAATTAACCAAGATATTTTAACATTGTTTTTATATAAAATTCTAGGGACCAAGACAAAACTTCGAAATAAAGAAGTTTTCGAATTATCCAAGTTCCACTGTACCTTAATTAATATAGCATAAACACTGAACAAAAATTTAATACCCGGGGCGGGGATTGACCTCACTATTTTCTGCTCGTGAAATCAAAGCGCTACTAACTGAGCTAAGGTGTTGGCAAAATAAGGGCTGTAATATAAGAACGGTATGTTACAGGATATGGTATAGTACGTAAAAGAATAACTAAATAAATAAATGTATAAATGAATAAATTTGTAAAAAAATATCACAGAATATCAAATAAGAATAAGAATATCAATTGTCTTTTAAGAGGGGCATATGACAATTATTGATGAATTACTGTACCCATCGCCTATGAGCCAAACAACCTTAACATCCAATCACAAGAAGATATTCAGCATCACAACTCTGAATCAATTCTACAACATTTTCATACATCTACAAAGAAGTGTGTGAACAAAAAATTAATGAAACGATTATTTTTGGTAAGACTAGACTGCATAACCATTAATTAGGCTATTTATGCATCATAAATTACGTCAATGGTAATTCGCTGAAGATGCAGGTTTTCTATGATAGAGGAGTTTATAAAAATATAAATCATCTATAAATTTTATAAACAATAAATCACTTCTTTAAAACCTTTTATGTTATAATATAAAGGAAATTTTACTTACATGTGGGTGGGCCATTGGCATCACAGTTGGTATCATAGGAGGTGGACCTGAAAGAAACAATTTAAGTCATGTAGGCTCTATCATGGAAATAGCTGTTGTTGTTTTACGAGGAATTGAAGGCCAGGATCTTATCACAACTTACAAAAAAAACCTGCGGATGCATATCAAATGAGGATTATTTTGTAAGCCACCAGAAAGGAAAGTGAGCACTCCCATTACCGACTTGCCTCCAGTGGGCCTAAGACAATGGGAATGAGAAAGGCAGAAAAGGATAGGTTAGGTAGGTGAGGACCAATGACCATACCAAGTCCAGAGATAGACCCACTGGGACTTGGTACTCATGCACTAATCAACCCCCCTTGTGGGAAACAAATGATGTTCTCTTGGGGTGATACCTGTCTTAAGAACTATTAGTTAATAGTCTAAACTATTTGAAATCTGAATGTAGAGAAATAAATCTGAAAGTAGATACGTAGAGAATCGACAATTTGTCCATCATACTTGTAAATTTTGTTATTACTTTATTTACTGTGTAGTAAATGTATTTTGGCAATGTGTAACTTAATTTCAAATATTATTAGCTTCAGGTGTTTAATGCCTTTGGTCAAAAACTACAATTAGATGCCAATTGTAGTTTAAAAATTTATCTTCCTAGACCGTGGAACCCTGATAAACACTTAGATAAAGATCATGGTATGTGAACCTATAAGAAGATACAAGTAAAATATATAGGCTAACACTATCAAGATAAAATCAGCTAAATAAAAAAGGATTGACAATCACAGCTAAAAACATTTTATTCTAATACCGGTATCAGGGGCTTATTATGTGAAAATAAATAAGTTAAAATAAGTCAAAATATTCTGAACACCTTTGCAATTTAAAAGACTAACAGATTTCTAATGTTTCTTGACATTTTAGCGAATTTCCCATAGGGAAGTAGCTATTACTGTAGGTCTCATGGCAAGAGTTAAGCCCGGGACCATGTTATTTTTTCTTCTTTAGGTGCCCACAGACCAAAAACAATAGTCGTTAAATTTTATATATATATATATATATATATATATATATATATATATATATATATATATATATATATATATGTGTCTGTTAGCACGATAACTCATGTAAAAATGGTCCGATCAAGACCAAATTTGGTAGAGACGTGTATTCCTACAAATGCTCGGACGAGTTCGTAAACCAGACATATTGGTCAATGGGAACGGGTAGTCTGGGGGGGTTTTGTACCCCAAAATGGGATTTTTTGCGTTTTTCACTTGTAATTTTTAAATATTTCTAATTTTATATTTCACCATTAGAATCAGCTTAAAAAACTACACACTTAAGTTCCTTAAAGTTTTTCTCTATCTCCAATGGTTACCGAGATATGAAAAAATCTAAACACAGTATGTCGTATTGTGGGGCTCCCAACGTTAATCTTATGGAGGACAGGGAAAAATTAATATTTCCCATATTAATCAATATTTTTGGATACAACTTGATATTTCCCTTCATGTGGTTGAGATCTATCCATTTATACTTAAAAATCATAGTTTATGTGTTTATCATGGCAGCAAACCTGCATACTCTTTTCCCATATTAATCATATAGGGAATAGGCAAACTACTTTATTTATGAACAGATGTTGATAAAAGTTGGTATAAATGTTAAGATAAAAACTATTTATGGTAGAAATGACTACTTTCAGTGTTCCTCACAGCAGCTAATCTGCACACTTTTTCCCATGTTAATCTCTCTATGGAGAATAGGCAAATAAAGCCTCATGTTTATGGACAGATTTTTATAAAACTTGTCATATATTAATAATATTATATTATTGATTTGGAACGTCGCTGAGTACGCAGATCTGCTGCGACGGGGGTATTATACTTTTATGGTATATGTTGAGAAATTATAAAAGGTTGAGATAACTGGGACAGCAGTTTAACTTCCTAGAGACTACCGTTTGCTTATTAACTCAACCAGACCACCTTTATTTAAGTTCAATACAACTTGACTCAATAGTTTAAGACCATTTTCCAAGAGACTACTTAAAGGGACTATAAAGGGACCAGTTATCAGCTGAACCAGACTTTAGTAGATGGAAGTATTTACTGTCACTGCTAATCACTATATTTAGGTCAATACTAATTACAATTAAAATATTTTACCTACTGAGCCTCCTGATAATAATGTAGTAAGCCATTTTTATTGAATGCAATTTCTTACCTACTGCAGGCCTCCTAATAGTAAGTCTTAGGGGCAAAGACACACAAGGCGGTTATTTGCTGAATCGGCAAATGAATCAGCCGCTGCTCCTTGGGAACACATGGGGGTGCGCTGTTTCAGCTGCCGACTGAAAAGTTGAGGGGAAATTATGCACTGAGTCGGCCGTCCCCACTTCTATCGTTTGTTTCGCCCAATTGAATTACATTGGTGGACACGCTGATTTGGCAGACGAGTCAGCTGACGACTCGGCGAAAACCGCCTTGTGTATCCCAGGCCTTAAGACTAAATGAAACTTCATCAGTACACATACTCCAAACATGTTTTGACTGTCAGGAGTTTACTTTTGTTTTATTATTACTTTATAGAAGTGGGACAACAGAGTAGTTGTAAGAATAATTTATTTCAATTTGAAGGACAATAAATACACAACACTTTCTAAGATAATTTTACACTACACCAACACATCATTATTATTAGATATCCATAGTCACATTAAGTCCAAAACATATGACTCCATAGAGAATGTTAGGAATAACTCATTATAATTAATATATAATTTATTATTTATATAATATTAATTTATTAATATATAATATATATAATTTACATTTACAACCCAAATGATGTGAGCAAACAAATAAACGATAACAGTGATAATAAACCAAGTGAGCTTGATAAGGATTCTGAATGTTTCAATTAATGTATTCATTCATGATATATAAATAATGGTAAACGTGTTGACATACCTCCTAACGGCATATAGGGCATTCCCATGCCAGGGGGCATAGGAATTCCTGGGACCATAGGTGGGCGTCCTGGGTATGACATTACCATATAACCAACACTGAAAATACAATTAAAAATAAATTTACCATTTATATTTTCTTTAAATAACCTTTAATAAGCCAAAAACCTAAATAAAATAATATGGTCACAGAAATGAAACATAGGCCTACAGTAACTCATAACCTAATACCCATACATTGCTACATTTTAGTTGATGATGCTTGTATATATGAATTTTTCAAAAACTGCTTTTGTTATAACTAAATTAAATCTCTTACAATTAGTACTATAATTCAGTTCAACAAAACAGTTTAATATGTTAACTGCCACATCAACCCAACAAGCACTGAAAGAAGCAAATGTCGGGCTAACAGTTTTCACTTGTGGTTTTTATTTTTTTCTGGTAAGGACATGACGAATGCTTATAAAACCATTAAAAAAAACTTGATAAATTGTTGGGCAGATTGTTTTAACGAGCTGCTTTATTAAATATTTTTGGCATTAAAATACCTTCTATTGAAATTAATCTATAAAAGAAAACTATAGTTGTAAAAAGGTAAACTTATGTTTTAAATTAAAATATAATGATTAGTATATGTTATGAAAATAATAGTTGTAATATCAATAAGAATATAATAACTAATTAATTCATTTAGCCTACTTCATCTATTATTACTGTTAACCTACACAATGTAGAATTGTATCGAACATTTGATCCATAAAGGGACCAGTAAGGTGTTAATTATACTAATAAATTGTGTAAAATGGTTCTGTTTAGCTTTTTCAAAGACATAAATATATAAAAAAAATTTTAAAATTTTTAAGTGGCTTTTTAGTCTGTAAATACGCAAACCCTCTTCAGCTTTCTCAGGTATAATGCATAATAAAATGACTTAAAAAGAACAAATGCTAAATGTGTAACAGTTAGCATTGATGCAATGGAAACCAGCATCCTCATTTTTTTACTAATCCATTCCGGTCTGAACTAAAATCGAGCCTTATTCACTACGACTGTGCGTCACTATTAGCTTGATGGATTTAACAGTACCTTCATGAATTATGTTTTCATTTCTTTACCCTGTAACTTATACCCTTTAACTGCATATACAATCACTTTTAGCAAGAAAAAAAATATTACTGTGCTGTTTTATCAGTTCCGAGCAGTAAGTAGGCTTAGAAACAAGTAGGTACTGTTGTTTCATCTTGATAAAACAAAATAAGTCTTGACTTATTTTATTTCATATATTTCACTTAACACATCTACTTCAATTTACCTGCAGTACTAAATAGTTTATGATAAATCTTCAAAAAATAATCATTATTGCTGTATTCTCTTTAATAATTACAATCGCTGAACGAATTGTGCAAATGAGAAAATAATTTACTGTCAACACAGAACATTGGACACTAAATACGATTATTTAAAAGAGGACACCAACACTATCTATCTGATGAGAAATGAACTAGCACACCTAATGGCGGAAAAAATAAACACGTTGAAATATAAGGAGGCAACGCACATTGTTTGCTCCTAACAGCCCCAAGGACGCACAGCGCACGTCCTTAGTCACCTGTCTAGCGAAATACGCGGACATGCAATGTGCGTCCAGACAGGAATGGGTTAAATTAGATGTAAAAAGAAATTTGCAGTTGTTAAATAAAAATCTTTCAATCATGATTCATGGAAATAAATTTCATTAGACTAGGCCTACATTTTTAACTGAATTGATACAAGACAGGTTTGCTCATTACAATTGGTTGGATGTTAGCTCAGTTAGCAGCTTGCAGGTTTTGAATCTTGGTCATTGATGGTCCATGTTTTGGATTTTGGGGTTGCCAATCAGTTTTTCATCATTAATGCCACCTTGAACTGTGTCAGATCACCCCCTCCCTACCGTTGTACTCTATGTGAGCAGGCAAAGAAGTATAGATAGAAGAGAATGCCACTCACCATCTTTAAAAACTAAAAAAATCTTCAGACCATAATCTAAAAAAGTAGATCTAAAAACCAAAATCAACTCACTTCCCTGTAGACGTAGTAGGAATATACGTCGTAGGTATCAGATTTGGATCACCTGACATCTGTAACATTTAATAGAGACTTGTAATTTTATCAAATATGACTGGCAAAGAATCACTTTAAAAATTACAATTGTTAAGTACTATAATGCAGGCTAGACACTGGTAACTTTAAATCAGATTCTCTATTCAGTTGACTTCTCTGCAGCTGATTTCTTGGTTAAGTTCCATCTGATTGCGAACAATGTCGTCTGTTTCGCTTCTTATTACATCTCAAAATACGTAACAACATTACTTCTTCCCCTTGTCTGAATTCATCACGCTGACATATGTAAATACCCCCGTCGCAGCAGACCTGCGTACTCAGCGAATTTGCAAATGAATAAAATAATAATAATAATACACGACAAGTCAAGTGGTCAAAATCTGTCGATGAACGTGAGAATTATTTGCCTATTCTCCATAAGATTAACATGGGAAAGAGTGTGCAGGTTTGCTGATGTGAGGAACACTGAGAGTAGGAATTTATACCTTCGAAAACATTTATTTTTAACATTTATACCAACTTTCATCAACATCTGTCCATAAATAAAGGAGTTTGCCTATTCTCCATAAGATTAACATTGGAGCATCAAAAGAAAACGTACTGTGTTTAGATTTTTTTATATCTCGGTAACCGTTGGAGAAAGAGAAAAACTATAAGAAACTTAATTGTGTAGTTTTTTAAGCTGGTTTTAATGGTGAAAGATTAAATCTAAAAAATTTTTAAATTACAAATGAAAAACACAAAAAACCCATTTTGAGGTACAAAACCCCCCCAAACTACCTGTTCCCATTGACCGATATGTCCGGTTTACGAACTCGTCCGAGCATATGTAGGAGTACATGTCTCTACCAAATTTGGTCTCGATCGGACCATTTTCACGAGAGTTATCGTGTTAACAGACACACACACACACACACACACACAATATATATATATATATAAATTTTAATGACTATTGTTTTTGGTCTCTAGGCACCTAAAGAAGAAAAAATAACATGGTCCCGGGCTTAAGTCTTACCATGAGACCTACGGTAATAGCTTCTTCCCTATGGGAAATTCGCTAAAACATCAGTATGAACAGAATTATTTAAAATTACGGCCAAATTAAGAGTGTTATTACTTGGAAAAAAATCGGCTCGCATTTCAAGCTTTTTCAAAATGTCTTGAGCTAAGCTGATCTTTGAAAAGCTGTAAAAAAGCTTGATGATTCGAGCCTTCACACACCCCTAGTAATAACAGCATGATGGTCAGACAAAACTATGGGCTCAAATGTGAAAACAAACATAATGCTATTTTATACCAGAAAACTTTGTACTTTGTTCCATTTTAAAAGACACAATGATGTTTAGCGATCGCTAAATCTGATTAGAATTTTATTTTTTTTTAATCATTCGGTTAATACATTGCTAACTGTATATCTAAATACCCCCGTCGCAGCAGACCTGCGTACTCGGCGAATTTCCAAATCAATAATAATGAATACTGCTTCTTCAAAAAAAGGTAATAAGGGTTCTAGCTGGTCTCCAATTCAGAGACAGCTGCAGAGAAGCCTTCAAGACTTTAAAAATTCTTACAGTTGTCTCCCTCTACATCCAAGAAGTAATACTCTATGCCGACCAACAAGAAGAACTACCACGGAACTTTAATCATCACCACTACAACACAAGAAGCGCTGGCCTATATAGTCTCTCAGTACACCATCTGACACTTTATGAAAAAAAACCAACATACAATGGACGCAGATTTTTTAATTATCTTCCACCTGAACTGCAAGCAAAGACAGGGAGGAACCTCAAGACTTCACTGCATGAATGGCTTCTAAGAAGACCCTTCTACAGTCTAGAAGAGTTTTTGAAGAGAGAAGAACCTTAAATTTATTTTTATTTTTTTGTAACTTAAACTGACACTATTGCATTACTTGATGTTATGTAAATAAAGATGATTCTTATTCTTATTCTTAATATAATATTATTAATATATGACAAATTTTATAAAAATCTGTCCATAAACATGAGGCTTTATTTGCCTATTCTCCATAGAGAGATTAACATGGGAAAAAGTGTGCAGATTAGCTGCTGTGAGGAACACTGAAAGTAGTCATTTCTACCATAAATAATTTTTAACTTAACATTCATACCAACATCTCACTGTGAGATGTCATCGAGGTGCAATTGTATAGCGCTATCGAAGTCAAAAATTACTGTTACGGTGCTGCCATCTGCGAGCCAATACATGCAACTACTCTGTAGTTCCCTATTCTGACGCTTGAGTTCGTTATTTTGCCGCCAGAGTATGCTTTTATAGCCAAATAAGTGCTTTCTCAGACGGTGGTCCTTTGTAGTGTAGTGGTTAGACTGCTGTGCTGACGAGTACAACAGTTGAAGCCATTCGGAGTGACGAGGGTTCGAATCCCGACCATGAGCAATCCCAATTTGGCTTGCAAATGTGAGGTATAGTGGAGTGGAGGGCCCACCTTAAATAAACGGTGACTGGCTTGGGTGGAAGTTGACGGCATTTGTAGGCTTAATTGGGATTGCAGTGGACACCTATTTTGCTTTTATGGTTACTGGTTATAAGGGGGCATGTTTGGTGTTTTTTTGTATATTTTTCATATTTTATGAAGATTTGCATAAAAATAACAAAATTTAAATAGTCATAGCACTTGGAGGGTTAATATATAATTAGAAATTTTTAAAATCGAGTTATCATGCTAACAGACAGATATATATTACATATAAAATTTTAACGACTATTGTTTTTGGTCTCTGGGCACCCAAAGACGAAAAAAATAACATGGTCCCAGGCTTAAGTCTTACCATAAGACCTACGGTAATTAGCTTCTTCCCTATGGAAAATTCGCTAAAACAGATGCAACCTCACAGACTGTAGGTGTAGAAATTTCAATTAGATGCGATGGATCATCAAACTCAAACTCTTCTTTCTCCCACCTCTTACTACAAAAGGTTGGCTGTTAGCGCTTGCTAATTTAAACCCAGGTAGCACAAAAGTAGCAATTTCATTCAAACTAATCCAGTGTTCACAAACTGCCACTACAAAGATATCTTGATTGGCTAGAGTTAGCTGCAGCTCATCAACCTTATTAAAAACCCTTGGACGTTCCAATGCATAAGCTTACATCGAAAATTCAGAAGCAAGGGTAAGTTTTAATGCTAAGACTGAATCGCCGATATACTGTTTCAGCCTAAAAAGTAATTAACAAATGACTTAGTCTTTGGGGAAATTAGGATGCATGAGTTATAACTTATGTTATAGTTTAACTATGAGTTATAAATTGTAGAATCCTAAAACTTAGGCTAGGCATATTAGACGAGAATAGACATGACGCATTGATATATTTAAAAGCCGTTTTAAACAATTAATTTAAAACCCGGTTAATAGACAGTTAAATCTGAAAAATATTGGTTTCCCGTACGTACTTTGAGATTGAAATTACTCACGTAAGCAAACCCTAGGGCTACTGCAATTAATTAAATACGATAGGTATACTGCTAATCATATAGCTTACCTCAATCATTTATATCATCCTTACACCACAAATGATTTTATTTCAGTAAAATTCGTGGAAGCACAATACGAAAATTTTCTGAAAAACAGAAAACTCGCTACACACTCTCCCTGACGCACAGTAAAATGGCGGAAACGAATTTCAGCCTTCTGCATTCTCTCCCTTTGCCTAATTCCTGTACCCCCTCACCGAGTCAAAGACCACCGCAATCCCAACCTCTTCTCTAATTTTCTAATGGAAGAATATGGTACGGGCTGTATATCACAGACCTCAATCATAGATGAACGGACAGTAAAGTAAAACTTAATAATCCGTTCCTCTCTGCCACAATAATGGACATAGAATGCCCATGCTGAGAAATTAATATGTATTTTTGTACTTTCACGCAGGTTGTGTGTAAAAATATCTCATATTGTCTTACAATGTTGTACTGATGCAACAATACTATCTATGCTAGAGCATTATTTTACCGGGTATAAATTTTCGCAAACTTATAACGAGATCGCACGCAGCACGCTGGCGTAAGCACATCGAATTGTCCGCATATTAGTAATTTAATTATACTGATTAAGCAGGTTTGCTGCAGTGAGTGTTGTTTTACATTGTAATATGCTTTAGTTAAGGCATATTAGTCTTAAGGTTTATTAGTCAAATGATATGCCATCAATTGATGTCAATAATCAACCTAGTTATACAAATTTATCTATACTCCATAATAATTACATGGATAATGAGTACAAAGGTTTGCTGCACTAATAGGCATTAAATTTGGGATTTTAATGAATGTATCGATAAGGCCTATTTAGATTGACATATTTTATTGATTTTTTATAGTTATTCCCCATAACAGTAACGTTAGACAGCGTTCTGTGTTTTCCATTTTTAATATCTCAGTAACCGCTCTATCTAGACTTAGATGATGGCGTCATCCTGTAATCCAGCTACTTGGAAGTCACAAATTGTGGATAGTTGTGAGCGATGTTCGTTGGAAAAGAATATGAATAAATTTAAATCAAAATAATTTTAAACTTTTACACTTACACTTTTACATTTTACACTTGGGGCCCCTAGTGCTTAATATAACATGAAACTATATAACAGTTTAGGGAAACACTTTGATGCAATCGCATCACAATTGAGACAATGAGTTCGGCAATCGCTCAAGGAAGGGATGGAGCCATGGAGTAAACACGGGATGTATGGAGGGGAGGTCACCGATCTCACCCAGGGTGGCAAAGTCCCTAGGGCCGTGCCTGGGTAGGTGTAAGTCAGATGGTTGGTGGATGTAGTGTTCTCTTGTGTGGATTAACGTCCGCATTATTGAATACTACGTTAATCCACAAAGACCATCCTCATAATTAGACCAATTCGTAATTCAGAGGCCGTTGTTCGGATTCCACGTTAAACTGTAGGTCCATTAGTTGCCATCGGCTGTTGGGCTATTAATTAACAGTCCTGTCTAAGGAACATGTCAGCCTTAGTCAGTAACAAGACTACAAGATCGCGCCACAACCATCGTAGCTACATTCATTCCTCATTCATACTTGGCTTAAAATACCTACCTGGGTAGGTCGCCATTTCAGTTAAAAGTATAAGTAAGTTTAAGTATAAGAATTACGGTGAATGTCAGATAAACGGATAGTAAAGCTTTGCAATTTTAAAGTTTTAAATTTAATTGAAATCATTTCTGCATGAATGAATTGAGTAATAAATTGTAGTAGCATCTAAAATAATACAAATAAATAAGGAAGAAACAACCATTAATAAACTTAAAATATATTTGATATACTAGTGAGACTATGTTAATGGTACGTCTGAACTAATATTGCTTAACATGAAGCCCAAATTTAAATGTATTAATACACGTAAATATTTAATTTAACCCCTACCGGACATCGTCAGTTTTCCATGTCTTTGATAAGTCCCCCCTCATGCAGAGACTAATCCTGGATACGCCATTGCCCTGAATACGTGACGCCTCAAGGAGTGGAGGGAATTTCCTCTACCACAGCACGTAACGTTTTGAAGTGAAGGTTTTCTTCCGTTAAGTAATTAATTTTGATAAGCAACTAAAAACCAAACTGGTCATGACAATCTATATAGCCAGTCCTCAAATCATTGGCGTTGCTGAAGGGTAATTTTGGTAACCTTAACCTTAGGTTTATGAAAACTATTAATAACAGTTATTGTGCAGTACTGTAAAATTGAATCTTATTATTCATTTTGATGATAAGTGTCATGTTACGTCAGATTTATACAAACAATGTATGTATACATTATACATTTCTAAAAGTTATAATGGGTCCATCTAAAAAAATGACTGTCTTCAGTTTAAAGAAATAAATGTCAAACCGTATTGTGATGAACTCACGTGCCAATTGTCGGCTGCTAGATTTAAACTGAATTCTGATGAGGACTTGCTGGTTATTGCTGTTTATAGAATTCCCAATTATCACTGTCAGCAGTTTTTGAATCACATGAACGATTGTCTTGAGGATCTTTTTAAAAGACCTACCCGAGCTCTCATTGATGGCGAATTTAACATAGATGTTTTAAGCAATAAAACTTCAAAAAAAGATCTTGTCAATTTAATGTCTTCTTTTGGACTTCGTCACACTATTACGACGTACACAAGAGAGTTTAGAGGGTCAAAAACCGCTATTGACAATATCTTCACTAATATTTCTGATCAGCTAATCAAAAGCAGCGTTTTGGTCACTGCCATGTCCCATCATTATGCTCAAGAAGCTGAAGTTAGAATTCCTGCCCTGGTCACTCGATCTCCTCTCTTCAAAGAGTCCAGAAGGTTTTCGTACGAGAATGTCCAAAGTTTTCGTTTTTATTTACAGAGAGAAAGTTGGGATGATGTTTTTACATCAAATGATTTTGACCAAAAGTTTAATGAGTTCTTTCATACCTTAAAGTTCTATTTTGACAGTTGTTTCCCTCTCGCAATGAAAAAAATTTATCTCCAGTCCTCCTCAAAAGTGTATCTCTCTTCCGAAATTCTCGCCTTAAAAAATCGTCTTCATGATCTTTATATACTTAGCAAAGATCTAAATAGCACCCATCATCTTCGCCTGGAATACAGAAGGGCAAAACTAAGGTATAGAAGAGAAATTTCAAAAACTAAATCTGAAGCAACATATAAAAAGGATCAATAGCTCTTCCAACAAACCAAAAACATTATGGAACATTGTTAATGACCATAAATCCACGAAGGTTAGGAAACCTACGAGAATTTCTGTTCTAAACGATAATGGCACTGTAGTTGATCAACCATCAGAAGTTGCAAATATTTTCAATAATTTCTACTCAACAGTTGTACAAAGGCTGTCTCTTAACACCTCCAGCTCACTATCAGGAGTCCCCACCACCCAAACTCTGTCCTGCAATAACTCTTTCTACTTGCATCATGCTACTGAGGCTGAAGTCATGAAAGAAATTTTGGCGTTAAAAACAAAACCATCATCGGGTTATGATGGGTTTTCTTCCAAACTCATTAAGGAAATCAGTGATCTCATATGGTCTCCCCTCACTCATCTCATCAACATCTCGTTTGAACAAGGAATGTTTCCAGCTGAGCTTAAACATGCAACTGTCCTCCCCCTCCATAAAAAGGGAAACTTGAATGGCATAAACAATTATCGTCCCATTTCTTTAATTTCAACTTTTTCCAAGATTTTCGAAAAGATATTTCTTTCTAGACTGTTATCTTTTTTGGAGAAATTCAATATCCTTTCTCCAAATCAGTTTGGTTTTACAAAAAATAGAAACACAGTTGATGCCATCCATTTCTTGATTTCATCTTTGACTCAATCCCTTGACTCAGGAAAGGCTGCAGCTGGAATCTTCTTCGATCTAAGCAAAGCTTTTGATACAGTAGATCACGACATTTTACTAGACAAATTATACTCGCTTGGGATAAGAGGTACACCTTATTCTTGGATAAAATCTTATCTGACGGGAAGAACTCAGGCAGTTCAAATACCATATGTTGATGCCCACAACTGTTCGAGATCGACTTTCTCATCTCCACTTCCAATTACCACTGGGGTCCCCCAGGGCTCGGTACTTGGACCAGTCTTATTCATCTTGTTCATGGATGATCTGCCACGTTGCGTGCCTATGTCTGGGAGTAGGGTGTGCCTGTTTGCGGATGATACCTCGTTGTCGTTGTCTGCAGCAGACACGCGGGCTCTCGAGGCTGATGCTATTCGCGAAGTTAGTTCAATTCTGCACTGGTTTAACTCCAACAACTTGTTCGCCAACAATGCAAAAACTCAACTGATCCAATTTCATATCACTAAAAAAGAAAGCTTGCCACCCCTTTCAATTGCCATAAACAATAATACCATACCGTCTTGCTTAGAAACCAAGTTTTTGGGCGTGCGGATTGACAACCAGTTAAAATTCACTTCTCATGTTGATTCCGTTTGCAAAAAGCTAAGTTCTGGAATTTTTTTATTGCGAAACTTAGCCACCTTTTTGGATTCAGAAGTTCTTTTAGAGGCTTACTACGGATTGCTTTTCCCTTATCTTTCATACGCTGTTGCAATCTGGGGTTTTGAATGTGAAAATTCAAAACGCGTTTTTAAGTTACAAAAGAGAGCCATTCGAATAATTTTTAAGAAGCGCCGAGCATTTTCTTGTAAACCGCTTTTTGTCAACAATAGAATTCTCACTTTCACATCTTTATATATCTTGAACTGTGTAGTATTTGTCAGGAAACATTTTGACCTTTTTCAAAATTCAACCCGCCCCCTCTGCTACGGTTTGAGAAGACGGCTTGATATAGATATCCCGAAGCACAAAACTTCTTTTTTTGAAAACCACCTCTTTTATAATGGCATAAAGCTGTTCAATGCACTGCCAGCCACCTTAAAAGTTGAAACAGACGTGGACAAATTTGGCAAAGGGGTTAATAATTTTCTTTTATCATGCTGTTACTACAGCATTAAAGACTTTTTAGCCTAATTTAGACTATCTTTGTTGAACATTTTTTTATTATATAATCTTAATTTTAATAATTATTCCTGTAAGGAACACTTTTGTAATGACACTATTATGCAGTTTGTAACTGTCTTAAATAAAGATATTTGAGTTTGAGTTTGGGTCAGTTAGTGAGCTATTAGTGATGATTGAAAGTGAGTCTGACAGAGAAGTTGGAAGAATCTCTATCTCTAAAACACTATGAATCCAAAGCATCGTAATTTTGTGCATAGATGCAGAAAATAATGGGAGTAAATAGACAAATTTAAAATCTAGTTAGGGCCCAGTAAATAAGAAAATTTTTATACTGTAAAATATGCGGCAATGAAAATAAGGGCAGGTTGTCTGCTGTTAAATATTTTAGTCGAATGAAAAAGCATACATATATGATTATTAATTTTTATGACTATAGATAAATGACATTTTATATTATTTTACACGTGTATGTGGGTGTACGTACATTGGAAATTGTGGGGAAAACTAGGGCTGCTGGTGGGGAATATGAAATTTGGGCTTATGACGGTGGGGATTAGTGGGGCTTTTTAGTGGTGTCGAGTGGGAAAATTTAGTTTTTTGACGTGGAGATCAGTTCAGTTCCATGCTACTGCAACACGTTAACATGCATGTTGAATGGGGCATCTGCTAGCCTAACGGTTAGCGTCTTGGACTTCGGTGCAAGAGGTGATGAGTTCGATCCCCGGGATGGCCACAAAATTTAGATGGGAAATCCATGATATATAGTGTACTATGAGACTGCATAGCCCAAGCTGAGTTTGCCATTGACAAAACTGAATTTAAAAAAACATGTTGCCAATGCCTATAGCCTTTGGGCCAACACTAGGGACGTTCCGATACTGGCTTGCGGCCGATATTTAGTATCGATACTATATCGAATCAAAAGTATCGATACCCGATATTATCGGAACAAAAGTATCGATATCGTAAGTATCGCCAGTATCGGTATCGAAACACAATAACACAACACAAAGCCATCTAAATGCAGGGAAATTCCTAAAAGTTGAACAATTATTTAACATACTTACTTCTTGTTCCTTATTCTGATATTCTGATGAGTTAGAGAACTCTTGGATCGCTGAATAAATTATATCACAGAAACATGGTCACCAAATAAAGAATAATTTTTTAAGAACCTTTTTATCTTGAAAGAAGAAACTTGGTCATAAAAAATTGCTTCAAACTCACTACTTATTAACAATACTAATTCATCATTTTAGTAATAGCTTATTAAATAGTGTTGTAAGTTAGAGAAGGATTCATATTAAAAATGTTTAAAATATAAAAATTTAAATAAAAAATCAACTTAGAAAATAGGATATATGCCTATCAGCCTACTCCAAGCAATCAGCATTATTTAGGATTGACTATAAAATAATGTTCGCAAAAAGCAAAATTTTGAATCAATATTAAAATATATATATTATTTATATAAGAGTTTAGATATAGCCCTTGTTCAATAACATATTTTACTATCGAATTAGGCCCTATATGAATATTGCCTTTAATGGAATCGTGAATGTACAGCGCTTTGCAGAGTTAGGCATTCGATACCGATACTCCAACATTTCTTCCGATACCGCGATAATATCGGAAATGCAATACCGATACCGATACTCTGAATATCGAAAGGAAAATATCGATACTTACTAGTAACGGAAGTATCGGAACGTCCCTCCCTAGGCAACACGTCGCTGGTTTATATACATTTTCGCATGAGTCTTTAATATTCATATTCAGTCATCAAATTTCTTACAACGTTTTTAAACATAGTTTACAGTACCGTTGGTTGCCTTATAGTTTATTGTTTCCATTTCGTAAATTTAGAACTGTAAATCATGCTGATATATTACTGATATTTAGTTTTTTCAACTAGGTTAAGTTTTTAAGAAGCAACTTCTAGCTGTAGGAATTGTACAATTGCATGGTTCAGAAGAAATAATCCTGTTTAGTTTTATTTATTTAGTAAATAAATTAGTGCAAATAGCACAGAATTAGCCTTAAAGGGAGCAGTACTCCTGGGCCGTCCTAATGTTATTTTAAATGGGGATACCGGTACTTAAGTACACGGTAAATGTTCCGACAACAGTATCCTAAAAATCTATATGAAATCGATCTTAGACTTACTTTTTACACTTTCTAATAACCTTTTAACAATGTTTCAGTCCGCGGAAGAACCCAATTTCGACGTTTCGTCCAATTTTAGGCTGTATTTTGACCCTCTCAATCCATACCCTCAAGCTAGGGGATCGGGGTTCTGGGCGGGAAAACAAATCACTCAAATACACTTATTTCACTCTCTAATAACATAATTAACAATAAAAACACCAAGAAACACAGTTTTCTAACGTTTTCTGGCCAAAATAAGGGCACCCTTCAAACACCAGTCAACCTTGTTGTCTACAACAATCAACGTTCTGAGCTGGGAGAAACGAGAAATATTTGGGAATCAGGGAATTTGGGATAATTTTAGGGTAAACGGGAGATTCTCGTGATTTACAATTTGAACTGGAAAAGCTTGTTTGATTGTAGATTTAAGGCGTAAGGTTAAGTTTATGTTAAAGATTTGTTATTTACTTTAAAGTAATTTAACTTAATTTCATCAAACTGAATTAAAATTTAATTAGTTGGGAATGTACTCAAACAAATAAAATGGCGCAACAAATCATTAACTGACCTCAACTATATTTAGTATTAGTTCATTTCATTGTCAATCAGCTGATTACAAATCCATTATTCCTTCAGCACAATGTAATTGAAATATACAAAGAGGTACGGCAAGTACAGAAACTACTTCTAACCAGTGACATATTTGTTTATTTACACAAATAATTTAAGGATGCTTATTTTATAATGGGTTTGATTTATAAAATATAACAATTCTTCTTTCTTGTAATTAACGTGTTTAGATGTCGTAAAATGACTAGTTGTTATGTTTTAGACTGTCAATTAAAATACATTGGGTTTCTGTCGTATCGTTGAAAAATATAACTAATTGTGAAAGTAGTATAAAGGCGACCAATACACGTAGCGTTTTATCGTAATATCCGAGATATTGCCGACATACAGCGCTCTGCGGAGTTAAGTTAGGTTTTTATTGATAATTTCATGTCGTTAAATATATTTTATACTATCAATAAAAAACCTAACTTGACTCCGCAGAGCGCTGTATGTCGGCGACTAATACACGTAGCGTTTTATCGTAATATCCGAGATATTGCCAACATACAGCGCTCTGCGGAGTTAAGTTAGGTTTTTATTGATTATTTTATGTCGTTAAATATATTTTAAACTATCAATAAAAAACCTAACCTAACTCCGCAGAGCGCTGTATGTCGGCAATTTCACCTATATCATCATGTGACATATACGTATAACTACATTAAAATCATGTCAAAATATTATAATAATCATAATAATATTGATAATATAATAATAAGAATATAATAATAGTAAATATATATATATATATATATACACATAATATAATAATATGAATCCCATAATTGCATCGGCATAGTGAAGTGACATTATGAGGATCGGTGCTCTGTGGAATAATATTTCATTATTACTCCTCAGTCCTCACCTAGTCAGCTGTTATCAACGTTGTTAAAACCTCTGCTAAAATAAGCCTATTAAAACCCGGATTCTATTAAATATCCCATTTCTCTCTACCTAAAACCCTTAATCGTAGAAATAATAATCCCTGATTCTTCAATATTTCCCATTTCCCCGGCCCAGTAGCCAGATGCCTGCCGACCTCACTGTTGACTGGACTTTATAGAGTGTCGTATTTCGGTCCAAAAACGTCGGGAAAACTGTGTTTCTTGGTGTTTTTATTGTTAATTATGTTATTAGAGAGTGAAATAAGTGTATTTGAGTGATTTGTTTTCCCGCCCAGAACCCCGATTCACGCCGATCCCCTAGCTAGACGGTATGGTTTGAGAGGGTCATAATACAGCCTAAAATCGTACGAAACGTCAAAATTGGGTTCTTCCGCGGACTGAAACATTGTTAAAAGGTTATTAGAAAGTGTAAAAAGTAAGTCTAAGGTCGATTTGATATAGATTGGTAGGATACTGTAGTCGGAATATTTACCAAGGGATTTCATAAAATTTTGTTAAATTTGGACCATTCCTAATTAAAAAGTATAAATTAAGTAATTTTACAGCTTTATTTTTATTATATATTTATTATACTGTATTATAATATTATTAAATTTTTATATACTTAAAGTTAAGATAAATTGATACAAATTTATCATTCTACTCAACAAGTGATAAGGGACACTTGTTTAAAATTTCAAGTCTATCACTTATAGTTTTTGAGTAAACTGTACCTGCTACTGTAACTGTACCTGCTGTACTGTAGCACTGAAAAAGTCAACTTTCGGAAAAACGTGTTTAAGTCAGAACTTACAACACCAGTACCTAAAATCCTTCAGGAACATAGTCTTGCAAGTCAGTATCTTCTCTTGCCCTTTTCAGAAGTCTTCTTCTAATTCTTTTCTTCTTATTTGTTCTTGCACTTCATTGTTTGCTTTTAGAATCCTATCTCGGTCAATTCGAACCAGTCCGTCAGTCATAAACTTTCCAGGATCAATTTGCAGTCTTTCGAGAACATTAGCCTAACGCTCGTTTTCAGTAAATTTTAAATATTTTTTAATACAATAAGGGGTAACCAAAGGTATATAGTGTTATATATTTTCTTAAACTGGAAAAAACAGAGAATAATTTAGAATAATATTTAAAAAATCAATTTTTTTGACACCCGTGGTGTACTGCTCCCCTTAAACTATTTCAAGTCAGTTAGTGTTGCCATTATTAATAGCAAACCTTGCTTTTTCAGTGTAACACTATAGTGCACTTAAATTAACTATTTAGTTAGGGTTGCTATGTCTGAATTTTGTAGTGACGGGTTGAACATTGTGGCCCCCGTCCTTACTGTCAAAACCAAAATTGGGGAATAATCATATTTTCAAAGGGTCAGACGAATAAAAACCTAAGGTGCAAAACTGAGTCAATCTGATATCTGTAATTTTTCTCAATTAACTCCACATTGTATACCTAAGTGGAAAAAAATAAAAGGGTGTGGCAACAGAGCCCTTTATTCAGTTGAGCAGTCAGTGGATATAAAATGTACATCCGACTATCTGTCATATTACACTGTAGCTCGACACAAACACCACCTTGATTGTAGATAAATATTGACAAAGATATTAACTTACCATCGGTATCGTTACCCCGAGTTCCGTGAGAGATATCGTATATAGGCACTCCCTAATATCTAGTCAGTAATTTTAAAACTTATGTTAATTGTAAACATTTGCAATTGTATTACTAAAAACTGTTTCAATATTCTGTTGTTTGCAGAGATTCTTTTAACATTTATATATACCTATGTTACATATGATTCTCTATATTGATCAACCTAGTACCAAGTTTAGGGTAAACTTTACAAATGTGAAAAAATCATAAAATATTTTTATTTATTTCAATAAAGTAAATTATAAAATGCGTTAAGAACTTGTTTTACAATAAAGACATATAAAATATGTAGAATTTTTCATTTTATTGTCAATCATTTAATAATCATAATTGTCAGTATCTGACCCGTTCTCTTCACCTTCCTCATTTATCCAGCTTAATAGAATACTTTCTCTTACATTTGAAGCTATGTAAGTCACTATAACACAAAAAACTAAAATCTACAATTTCATGGAATATAAATAAACTGTCACACCAAAACTATCGACGAAAGATTGCATCTAACACTAACTGTATGGCCATCAGTACTGTAGTGAGGCGGAGCCTAACAACCCTGATATAGCACACTTTACTCCTCCTGCTACCACGCACCTGTAAGATAGTAATTCTGATGCAGTGTCAAAATAGTGTCTTATATACTCATTTGAGGATACCTGGAGTGTAAAATTTCATTCTTAAAAACTAAAATATTCTTCAGAATGACTTATTTTGTTAGGCTCTGCCTAGCAACAATACTCATGGTAGGTAATTGTACTTCTTTTCAACATACTGGACAGGCCTCTGACGTCTCTGGTACTAGAGTTCACAGAGTTATTGACTACATTATGTACTTCATTCTCAGACAAAAGGAAATCTGGTACATCCATTAAATTGTTCTTTTTAATACAATCCAGGGCATTGTTCACTGATGCATCCACTCTTTCACTAATCTCTTTATCTGGATCTGGATTAAGTGACATTTTTATGCTTTAATTTGGAATGGCCAAACCCTAGTCCTGTTACTACCTCAAGTTAAAAGCTCTTATTTAATTAATTACATAAGCCTTACCGAACGGCGCCCACTATGCAATAAATACCATTTTGGTTGGGGTCAAAAATAGATTTTGAAATTCGTTGTTTTTCCACAGTCTAATACACTAATATATTTCACCAACCTTTACCTCTTTAGACGTGAACAAATACTGTCTGATTGAGCGTGTGAAACAATAACATGAGGATGACTTGGATGGCCGGTAGAACAGATGTTTCTAGATCATTGATGCCAGAACCCACCAAATGGAAATTTATTATGACGTTTTAATTTTTTCGCTTATGTCAAACGCTTGTGAACTCAGACTGAGTTTTGTATGTAAACAGAAAACACTCACAAGTGATTAGCATCAAGGGCATATATACACGTCAAAAACACTGGAAGGTTAAATTGATTGTTTGATTTTTTTAAGACATTCCCCCCTAGATACCACACCAAAATTATTATATAGAGTGGGTTTTGAAGTGTGATGTGATATTTTGTTACCAAGATGGTTTTGCATACCAAGTAAGACAATTTTTCATGAAAGACAATTGAGCTAATAGGAAGAAATTGATTTTTTAATATTCTCCATAAAAATAACATTGAGTGCTCTCAGACAACGTACTGCAATTACCAAGGACAGTAAATTGAACTTTGAAAAAACTTTTGAAATGCCAAGAAAATACATAGGCTAAGTAAGTAAAAATTAATTCAGTTCATTTCTCATGTTCAACTATCACTGTCTTCTAAGTCATAGGTCATACAAGTCTTCTAGGTAATAATATGATATTCTTCAATATCTTATTTTTCTTATTCATCATCGCTAGAAGAAAGCGTGTAAATTCCCACGTTCTTACTGACCAAATTGTTGTCAACTACTTCAAGCTTGCCACAATCTAAAAATTCTTCGTCCTTCCCTTCTTTTGGATCATCTATAACACTTTGTGGGCATTGACTTGCCACCTCGTGCTGGTGACAACTTACTCGGTGAGGTCAGGGGCTCAAAGTTTCCAGTTTACAATGGATAAGTTAGTTTAGGTGCTTGCTCTGATGTCAAGCGATTCCTCTTATTCAAGTGCATCCATGAGAATGTACTAAAGGTAAATTCAGTGGCAACAGAAGTGACAGGAGCATCTAATTTTCTGATGGCTCCTTCTGCCACGTCACAGTTCCTGTTAACCTTTGCCATCACAAGAAACGTTTAACGATTCTGTCCTTCTTTGATTCCTTCTCAAATCAACTTCCTATTGAAAATCCCTTAACTATCTCTATATGGCTAATTAATATGAGATTGATGATTGGTCTGAAGTCTTGATTACCCGAGGTATATTTACTTTGTGAAAGTAAAAAAGATGTACAAATAACATCATCATGTGACTAATAGGAGTCATAGAAAAGAATATTTATTTCCAAAATTGGTGTTAACTGTGTGTTATTTTTAACTGAGATTTCATTTGGACTTTTATAATAAAAGTTCTATAAATTTCCTTTTTTTGACAAGATTTCCTGGTCAGGGAAATATTCCCATTTTATAAGTTCCTTCCCACAGGGAATATTTCTGGCCCGCACCACTAGATGACAGGTATACAAGATATTGGGCGATGATTCTTATCCTCATTGCCATCCCTACCCTTCTCGTATGTAGGAACCACCCGAGTGAATTTTTAAGGATATGGGTAACTCACCATCTCTAATACAAAAATTTATACTTAAAGTCAAAATTACTGTACAATGTGGTACTAGAATCTCTGGTAGCTACAGAGCTACCATGTAGTTAGCTCTGATATTGCTACCGACATGGTAGCTTTGGAGCTATTGTAGCTCAGTGAGATATATGGGTATTATGCATTCATTATTTACTTTTTTCAAAGGTCTGAATTCAGTAGTGAAATTTATGCTCCAAAATGGATGTATTAAGACCACCATGTTTAAATATTGATGGCCGATATTATAGATTAAATGAAGGAGACTTGGACAATAATGATAATAAACAGAGTGGTGTGGATTGGGAAGATTATCCTATGAACTATGGTAGTATATCTATTATCTCAGTACGTCTAATTACAAATTATAAGTAGTGGTTTAAATTCGAAGTAGTTGATTTAAAATAAGAAGTTCAAGTGTCAAAACACTAAAATTCTGCTGTTATTCATTATCTTTTAAATACTCAAGCATATTGGTTTGTTATAAATCAACCATAGTGTGTGTAATGCACGGAGGTTATAAAAGAACCTTATAATATAAAAAGATCTAGAGTAACAAAAATCTCAATATTAAAGAAAACTTGGTGTGTTATAATACAATAAGGGTATTTTATAATAAAACAATATACTTTGATAACATTGTATATTTGTGATTAGGTTTGCTTAAAATATTGATGGTAAAATACATCAGTGTATAAAGATTTGATATATTTATATAATTTGATAAGGCTCTTACAGCTCTCTTTTGCAGTGTAAAAACTCTGAAGATTTCTTGGCGAAGTTCCTCCTCAAACAATGAGGCCGTACCTGAGATGTGTTTCAAACAGAGAATGGTAGGCTATTTTTGCAGTAGAAGGGTTGCTAATGAATTTTGTACGTTTAATCACATGAAGTGATGAATTGAGTTTAGGAAGGAGGTTATCTATATGCTGTGATCAGGTAAGACCTTCATCTACTAGGACTTCTAGATACTTGGCCTGGATAATTCTTTCATAATTCTTTTCCTGGATAATTCACATGAGGTGTTGTTGGTACATCTTCTCCCATAAGCCAGTTGGCTTGTTTTTCCTGAATTTACCACCAAGTCGTTAGAGTGGCAATATTGGTATGCCATGGAAAGATTTTACATCTAGATCATTGTTTCCGCTTAAAAGCAAGGTGATGTCATCAGCATACATCGATAGCATACAAGAGTTTCCCAGGTATTCTGATATGTCATTTGTGAAGAGTATAAACAATATTGGTCCTAATATAGATCCCTGTGGTACTCCCCGATTCAGAGCCATAGGTTTTGATCTAGTTCTTTCTGTAACTCCATTTTTTGTTTGTGTGATTTCTACTATTTGTTTCCGGTCTTCAAGATAGCTTTTGAACCACATCTTAGCTGTGCCTTTAATGCCTAATTTGTCTAACTTGTGTAATATGAGTTCATGGCTCAAGCAGTCAAATGCTTTGCTTAGGTCAAGGAAAAAGCTTGTTGTAAGTTTTCCCTCCTCGAGACTGTCAATTATGTAGTCTGCCAAGTCGATCAGAGCTGTCGTGGTTGATTTCCCCTTTATAAAGCCATGTTGTCTGTCAGTTAGCAGATTGAAATTTTCACAATGGTCCACAATCCTTCTCAAAACAACTTTTTCCAGGATTTTTGAAAAAGTTGGCAGTATTGATATTGGTCTGTAGTTACTGACTATTGTTTTACTATCTTTTTTGTGTTTTGGGTACACTTTTCCAAGTTTTAAGGCTGAGGGAAAACTATCTTGACTCAAATGACTTATTTATGATGCTTGTAAGAGGTATTGTTAGTGTTTCTTTGCAATGCTTAAGTATTTTTAGCGAATTTCCCATAGGGAAGAAGCTATTACCGTAGGTCTCATGGCGAGACTTAAGCCCGGGACCATGTTATTTTTTCTCTTTAGGTGCCCAGAGTCCAAAAAACAATAG